>CM075977.1:279826006-279931813 GCA_038087875.1 Malacoraja senta | reverse complement strand
GCGGTGGGGCTACTCAGAGCTCCACCAGCAGACATACCTTCAGCGTTCCGACGGCAGCACCCATATGCCTCTGCTAGCAGCAGACGGTCTACAGGAGCCAGTACCAGCTCTAGGATCGACAGAATAAGGCATACCTTAATCACATGGGTGGAATCGAGTCAGTATTCCGTGACAAAATAGATAATCTCATGTTGGCACTGGTGCTTTCCAAGGAATACTTGGGTTTTCAGCTATCTACCTGCCAGCCAGATTTAATATGATGGCAGACACCAGGCCATGCAAATTTATGACAACACAGAATGGATGTTGAATCATAGAGCATTTAATAATATTATCTCTAGGTATGCAACACCTATGCAACGGATATAGGGTTATTGTATCCAGACTTAGTCAAAAAATTACCAAGCTATATTGGTTGGGAACCAGACCCAAGGGCAGTAGCGATTGATGATTTCTCGCTACATTCCGAATGAATGTTCTCTATGTTTTCACCCATTCTGCCTTGTCTGTCGATGCCTGTTTAAAATCAAACTAGACTCTGGCTCGGGCATTCTAATAGGCCTGATAGGGCCACTAAGCCATGGTATCCACTCATTCTGGAATCTGCTAAATCCACCCCATCACTGGGGAAGAACATCCTCTACATGATCAGCTAACTTATTGGTTTGCAGATTCTAAGAAGACCCTTTCTCGGGATTGGACTAGCTGACCGTACAGTGGATGTACTAACTACAGCTTGGAGAGACAGCACTAAAAAACAATATATCTCCTACATAATGAAATGGGAAGAGTTCTGTTTGCAAACTAAGGTCACGTATGAGACAGCGCACATTACCAACGTTTTGGAATTCTCTCAAAACTTCATTTTGACGAGAGGTTGAGCTACAGTGCTCTGAATTGTGCCAGAAGTGCGTTGTCATCATATTTGTTGCCAAGCTCAGGTCACTCTGTTGGGGCCCATCCATTAATATCCAGATTTATGAGGGACATTTTTAACTTAAACCCTCCCAGGCCCAGATATATCAATATATGGGATGTAGGTGTGGTTTTAACACTACTTCGCCAATGGGCTCCAGCTACATCCCTGTCCCTTCTCCGCTCACTTACAAAGTAGTGATGCTTATGGCACTAGTATCAGCTCAACGGGTCCAGTCTTACAGAAGCTGCGTCTGGATAGGATGATCATTTCTGCCAGTGATATAACATTTTTTGTATATGATCCAATTAAACAAAGCAGACCTGGTGTTTCCGGTCTTAAGCTACAATTTATGGCATACCCCTTGGACCCCCGATTATGTGTGGTCACACACCTCCAGCAGTATATTAAAGCCACCAAGGTTCTTAGGGGTCAGAACTAACATTATTATTAGTCACAAGAAACCGCGTAAAAAGGTTTCAGCTCAGACCATCTCAGGTGGTTAAAGATGTCCTGGCTGATGCTGGCATAGACACTGATATATTCAATTCTCATTCCTCCAGGGCTGCAGCTACGTCTGCAGCAGGGGTCCTGAACGTCCCGTTGGACCAAATCCTAGCGGCCGCAGGATGGTCCTCAGAACGCACGTTCCAGACGTTTTACAATAAACCTGTAATCAGGTCGAGTGATTTCGCAAACCTCTATTTTAAGTTCTGTTTTGTAAACCCCTCTCGAGTGTAAGAGGGTTTTCTATTATAATTTTGTCCATTAAATATTTTTCAGCATGTTCAAAATTTATGTCATGACTGAATACTTGGTTTTCCACTCCTCCTTTGGTCAATCATGCAGTGTGTGACGCATGGACTCGTTTTCCACGGCATGAAGTTACAGAGCTTCAAAATCTTCACGTAGTCACTCACGTGACTCCGAAGTAAAATAGTAAGATTAAACGAGAACTTAACAGTTTGAAGTTTGATCTTTATTTTATGAGAGACCTGGGTCCAATCCCGATTACGGGTGCTGTCTGTACAGAGTTTGTACGTTCTCCCTGTGACCGTGCGGCCTTTTCCCAGGTGCTCCGATTTCCTCCCACAGTGAAAAAGGCATATAGGTTTGTAGGTTAATAGTCCTTCTGTAAAGTGGCCATAGTGTGAATTGTCTGCCTTTCCCAAGATTGCTGAACTGGTGTGAACAGTTGATCGTTGGTCTGCGTGGACCCGATGGGCTGAGGGCCTGTTTCCATGTGGAATCTCTAAAAATAAAAACTAAGGGGTTCACCAGGATGTTGCCTGGATTGGAGCGTATTGGTGATAAGTCAAGTCAAGTCACTTTTATTTCTATAGCACATTTAAAAAACAACTCTCGTTGACCAAAGTGCTTTACATTGGTGGAGGTACTAACGTTATACAACGGTGGTTCATAGATTAAGTACATACATAAATACATACATATAGCCCTCCCTCAGAGGATGTCAAGAAAGGCTTGAGAGTAAAGATGAGTTTTAAGTCTCGACTAAAAGAGTCGATGGAGGGGGCAGTTCTGATGGGAAGAGGGATGCTGTTCCACAGTCTAGGAGCTGCAACCGCAAAGGCGCGGTCGCCCTGAGCTTATGCCTAGACCGAGGGATGTTCAGTAACCCCGTCGGCCGATCTGAGGGACCTGGAGGGGGAGTGGTGGGTAAGCAGACTTTTGATGCAGGTGGGGGCAAGCCCATTAAGGGCTTGTAAACATAACGAAGGATCTTGAAATTTATTCGGAACCGCACAGGGAGCCAGTGGAGAGACGCCAGAATTGGGGTGATGTGGTCCCTTTTTCGGGTGCCCGTCAGGAGTCTCGCTGCGGCGTTTTGGACCAGTTGCAGGTGGGACAGGGAAGATTGGCTGATGCCAGTGTAAAGAGAGTTGCAATAGTCCGAGGCGGGAGAGATAAATGTGTGGATGATCTTTTCGAGGTCATCAAACTGGAGGAATTGTTTTATTTTAGCTATCGTCCGAAGCTGGAAGAAGCTAGCTTTTACCACGGTATTGACTTGTTTGTCAAATTTCAATGCTGAGTCAAATATCACGATAAGGTTTTTGACGTCAGGTTTGAGTAGTGGGGTAAGGCTTCCAAGGCTGCCTGCTATTGTTTTGATTGTCCGAGGGGCCGAGAAGGATGACCTCAGACTTACTCTCGTTTAGTTGGAGGAAGTTCTGGGCCATCCAACACTTTATTTCCTCGAGGCAGTGGATAAGGTTAAGTAGATTTGATCGGTTTTGGGGCTTCAGGGGGAGATAGAGTTGTGTATTGTCTGCAAAGCAATGGAAGAAAATGCTGTGCCTTTGAATGACGGCCTAAGGGGAGCATATACAGGGAGAAGAGAATGGGGCCAAGGATGGAACCTTGTGGAACCCCGCAGCAGAGGCTAGCTGGGGAGGAGAAAGAGTTGCCTATGTTAGTAGAGAAACTCCTACCTTTGAGGTAGGAGATGAACCAGCTCAGGGCAGTGCCATCAATACCAACCCTGTACCAGAGACGGTGAATTAGGATGGTGTGGTGGACAGTATCAAATGCTGCGCTGAGGTCGAGAAGGAGCAGGATTGCACAGTCGCCGGAGTCAACGGTGAGAAGTAGGTCATTATGTACCTTCAACAAGGCAGACTCTGTGCTGTGGTGGGCCCTGAAACCTGATTGGAAAGTTTCCAAGATAGTATTTTGGTGATGGTAAGGCATAAGTTGACTTAAAATTACCTTTTCAAGGGCTTTTGAAAAGAAAGGCAGTTTTGAAATAGGTCTGTAGTTGCTTGGCAAGGTGGGGTCGAGGTTAGGTTTTTACAGGAGGGGCTGGACCACTGCATGCTTGAAGCAGGTAGGAACAGTGCCAGTGGCCAGAGAACTGTTGATGATGGCGAGGAAGCTGGGACCGGCTATTGTAATGACATCCTTCAGAAGGACAGAGGGGACAATGTCGAGGGGGCAGGTAGTAGGTTTCATGGTGGTGACCAGTTTTACAAGGGAGGGTAGAGTAATGGGTTGGAAACAGTCTAATTTTGAAGAACAGACCAATGAGACAACCAGGTCACGGATGGGAGGGGAAATATTCGATCTGATGTTCTTAACTTTACTGGTAGTAAATTCCTCGCACTTAGCAGGGGACCCAGTTAAGCTGGTGCTGGGGACAGGACATATGATAGAGGTGATGGTGCTAAAAAGGACTTTAGAGTTATGAGCGTTTTGGGAAATAAGGGCGGAAAAGTATTTTGTTCTTGCAGATTTTACCACTTCCTGGTATTTGTGAAGATTGTTTTTCAGAAGTTCAAAGGAAATTTGAAGCTTATCAGATTTGTACTTCCGTTCTGATTTTCTGCATTCTCTTCTTAGGGCTCTGGTGGTGTCATTGAGCCATGGCCAGCCTTTAAGCTTAGGCTTTTTCATTTTAAGAGGAGCAACAGAATCAAGGATGGAAGAACAAGTAGTATTGAATAAAGAAATGAGGTCGTCGGTGCTGAGATGGAGGGGAGACGCCTCAATAGTGCAGATGTCGGGGCGGCTACGAGTGCCTCAGAGAACTTACTGGCAGTGGAGGAGTTAACGTAGCGGGAGTAGCGAGCAGGGAGATGGGATTTTGAGGGAGAGAAAGGCAGAGATGCATCGAATATAATTGCACTATGATCAGACAGACAGGCATCAATAATTTCTGTATTACAAATTGGGAGACCAGACGAAAGCACTAGGTCTAGTGTATGGTCCAGTGGTGAGTAGAGTCAGATTGAAGGACTCAACCAGGTTCATAAATTCACTCACAAGAGGCTTTGTGGGACAGCAGACATGTATGTTAAAGTCACCAAGAATCAGGACCCGGTCAAATTTGATCACCAAATTGTGAGATAAAGTCCTTATACGTTTTTGGTGGGCGATACACAAGAACAATTAAAAGTGGACTGATTAGACCAACTATGATTAGTTGATGTTCAAAACTGGAGAAATGATCAGCGTTCAGAAGGCGGCAGTTGAAATGCTTCTTAAACACAGTGGCTAGGCCCCCACCGCAACCGGAGAGCCTAGGCGTTCTGAAAAAGTTACAGGTATCAGGACAGAGTTCCACGAGTGGAGCAAGCTCACCAGGATTAAGCCAGGTTTCTGTGATCAGTAGGAAGTCCAATCCATGTGCGGTGAAGAAGTCGTTGAGGATGAAGGTTTTGTTCAGCACGGATCTCGCGTTGATCAGGGCCACTTTTGCAGGGACTGCAGGTAAGTTGTGGTCCGGTAGCGGCTCCCACGCCAGCAGGCGGAGGTTCAGGGAGACCACGCCACTGCGTTTCACAGATGACTTGGCTGGGAGCCCGCGGGCCGACAGACCGGGGACCGGGAAAATCGACCGGAGAGAAGCATACCTGGGCTCGAGGGACCACCGATGGATGGAGCAGTAGGGCTGACCAGATCCGTCCTCATAGCGCTGGGCAAGGTAAGCTGATGTTAAACGGGCACGGGCGAGAAAAGGAGTGTTTGGATAAACTTTGGTTTCTTTTCTCTAGATCGTCAGAGGCTGAGGGGTGATTTGATAGAAGTATATAGAATTATGAGTGGCATAGATAGGATAGGTAGTCAGTATTGTTTTCCCAGGATGGAAATGCCATTACTTGAGGGCATAGGTTGAAGGTGAGAGGGGGAATATTTTAAGAAGGTTTATGAGACATGTTTTTCACATAGAGGATAGAAGGTGCCTGGAGCATGCTGCCAGGGGAAGTGGTAGAAGCAGATACCACTTAAAAGGCATTTAAACATGCACATAAATGGTCAGGGAATAGAGTGATATGGATCTTATGCAGGCAGATGAGATTAGCTTAGATTAGCATCATGGTCAGCACAGACATTGTGTCCCGAAGGGCCTGTTCCTGTATTGTTCTCTTTTCTATGTACAAACATATGCTGGCCTGAGAGGTCAAGCTATAGTTCATGAATTTAAAAAAAAATTGGTGTTCATCTGTAATTATTTTCTACACTTCATTTATAATCTGCTTTTAGTTGGAAGCAAGCCACCAAAGAAATGGGCGGTGATTCCCTTCTACCAAGGTTGTCACATTACCTCAGTGATACATGATCCACAAGAGCTCAGCAGGAGAGACATTTGGGAAGTTGATATAATGAGCAGGTGAAACAGTCCCAGTGAAATATTGTACTTGTGTAACTCTGCAGGACAGGCAGCATCTCTGGAGTGACGCTCCTGGTCGAGACCCTTCTCGACCCAAGACGTCTCGACCCGGAACGTAACCCATTCCTTCTCTCCAGAGATGCTGCCTGTCCCACTGAGTTACTCCAGCATTTTGTGTCTATCTTCGGTTTCAACTAGCATCTGCAGTTCCTTCCTACCCAGTGAAGTACTTTCTGTATTGCCATATCTGAAGTGCTCAATCCTGAATTTCATTCCACTCAATAAAGAGTGATCAGCAACATTTGAAAGCAATTCTTGCGTATTTCAACATTTTTTAGTGAATGGCATCATGCTGCATAAAGTGGTAAGTCGGTGGGGCTGCATAGGAAATTTGGCCAATTCGTCAGCTCAGCAAAACTGAACTCCTTTCTTGCAATGGAGGACTCGGTGTGGGGGGGACCACCGTGAGGGCGGCCCCATAGCAGAAGCGTCCACGCAGGGCTGGAAACTGGAAGTATCCTGAGCTAATTCTGCGACCATCACCGTCTATTGTGACAAGCGGCGGCTCCCACTGATTGTCACCAGAAGCTTGCGTCCTTTTCAGGACGGACGATGACAGCGATGTTGACATTTGTAACAAGGTGGACTTGAAAGAAGTAGATCGTGAAGGGGGGTGGTGGAGGGGGAGAACAAAGGAGGACCTGGCGTGGGATACTTTGTAACTTTGTCAGCTCCCTTTACGTGGCTACTATTTGCATACATTGGGTATGCAAGCAAAGATTTTCACTGACTTATCACATGTGGGAATAAACTATTCTATTCCATTCCACTCGGCTATGGATCAAGCAGCAAGGTGAACGTTCACTAACTTCCCGACGTTCCGATGCAGGGTCTCCACCCAAAATATTTATTTCCCTCCCCTCCCCCCCCCCCCGGACACTGGCTGACCACTGTGAAAATCTTCTTGGCTATCCCTCGAGGTCGAGGATGATAGTCTACGTTCTGTTGTTTTTATGGACTCTCAGGTGGCTTATGAATCCAACCCTGGCTTTGAAAGTTCTTGGGCATTCAGGACAGGTAATTCCAGATGGCAGATCGGGCTTTGGTTGTTGCTGCCTCTCTTTCCATTTTCTTCTCTTTTCTTTTAATTCTGCACATCTCTTGGCTTCGATGGTCGCGGTTCCTTCTTGGATGATGGTTCGCCAGAGTTTCCCAATTGTCAATGTCCATTTCACATTTCTTCATGCTGGCTTTTAAGGCGTCTTTGAAGCTCTTCTTTTGTCCGCCTCTTTTACGTTTGCCTTCTTTAAGCTGGGAGTAGAAGGTTTGCTTTGGTAGACGCTCGTCTTCCATCCGAACAACATGACCGACCCATCTTAGTTGGTTCTTGATGATAATAGACGCGGCATGTTGTGACTTGCGAACTGAGATACTCAGAGGCTGACACAGAGTGCTGGAGTAACTCAGCGGGTCAGGTACCATCTCTGGAGAACATCTTCAGAAATGCTGTCTAACCAACACTTCCTGCCTTTTTTTGTAAACCACTGTATGCAGTTCCTTGTATCTCAGATACTGTCTGAAGAAGGGTCTTGACCCGAAACGTCACATATTCCTTCTCTCCAGAGATGCTGCCTGTCCCGCTGAGTTACTCCAGCATTTTGTGCCTACCTCCTTGTATCTCAGCGTTTGTAGCTGGTTCACCCAAAATTAAGAATGCTGAGACTTGCCTCAAAAGCACATAAATACCCCAATTATTAATAGATAGACAATAATGCCCAAGATCATTCAATTCAATGATACTTTGTTGTCACAGGTACCTAACAACAGAAATGCTTAGTTTTGCACAAAACCTGGTAAAATCATACAGCAGACCTCACCTGGGCAGTGCACAAGTCTGGCCACATTTTGGTGTTGACAAAGTTCAAGAGGTTCACCGAACAGTCCTATCTACTGCCTGCGGCCGCACGTGGAAGCAAGCCCCCTCCCCTCCCCCCACCCATCAACCAACCCAACCCCCGCCCGCTCCCCCATTGTTCTCGACATTCACTGGCCGGAAACTCTTGAACAAAGGAGGACCTGGTATGGGATACTTTGTAATTTTCTCAGCGCCCTTTACGCGGCGACTATTTGCATACATTGGGTTTGCAAGCAAAGAATTTCACATAAGCTCTCTCCGACAGCCCCCTCTCTCTCCGACAGTCCCCCTCGCTCTCCGACAGGCCCCCTCTCTCTGCGACGGCCCCCCCCCTCTCTCCGACAGCCCCCTTCTCTCCGACAGCCCCCTCTCTCTCCGACGCCCCCCCTCTCTCCGACGGCCCCCTCTCTCTCCGACAGCCTCCCTCTCTCTCCGATGCCCCTCTCTCTCCGATGGCCTCCTCTCTCTTCGATGGCCCCCCTCTCTCTGCGACGGCCCCCTCTCGTTCCAACGTCCCCCCTCATGTTTGATGTACCAAGTGATAAAAGAGGTCTAGTCTGGAAGCTTCCTTCATGTCTATTACAATGCTCCGAAATAACAAGCTGAAGATATCTGGTTAGATGTGGACCGATTAACATACCCCCATATTCGGCTAATGAAATCAAGAACAGACTGATAATCTGTTCCATTAGAATGGATATTCTGAAGACTGGTTCTTGTTTTGAATTAATGGCGGCCCACATATTCCTAAAACCACTGCACAACCCCTTACACAACTTCAGTAACACCCAAGTACATTTTGTCAACATTAATGGAGAAAAACCTTGCAAGAAATACTCAAACACAAACACTTCCCGATACAGGAGTCTGCAGATGCTAGAATCGTGAGTAAAAAATACTCACTGCTGGAGAAACTCAGCAGGTCAGGCAGCATCTGTGGAGGGAAATGGGCAGACGACCATTCAGGTCGGGATTCTTCTGAAGACTAATAAAGGGACTGAAGAAGGTTCCTGAGCCAAAAAAATTACCAGTCCATTTCTCTCCACAGGGGCGGCACGGTGGCGCAGCGGTAGGGTTGCTGCCTTACAGCACTTGCTGCGCCAAAGACCCAGGTTTGATCCCGACTACGGGTGCTGTCTGTACGGAGTTTGTACATTCTCCCCGTGACCGCGTCGGCTTTCTCCGGGATCTTCGTATTCCTCCCACACTCTAAAGACCTACAGGTTTGTAGGTTAATTGGCTTTCTATAAGTGCAAATTGTCCCTAGTGTGTGTAGGGTAGTGTTAGTGTGCAGGGATCCTTAGTCGGTGCGGACTCAGTGGGCCGAAGGGCCTGTTTCCGTGCTGTATCTCCAAACTAAACTAAAGACTCGTTGGGTTCTACCAACACTTTTCTTTTCAAACAGGATTTGCCTTGTGCAGAGAAGTTGGGATGAAAGGACAGTTAGAATAAGATAGACGGAAAGAATAGAAGGAAATATACATGACCTCAGTCCCCGAAATATAAAGCGATAAAATGGCTGATGTGGTTTGAAGACAGGAATGTTTCTTTTCTTCCTTTACCTTCCTTCTAGAAAGGCAGATTATTCTTCAAAGGTTGAAAGTAGGTCAGTTGTACCTTTAATATAAAGGGAGCTGTGAAGTCACTCACTAACTCACATCACTCACTCCTGAGAATTCGGATTTCACCATGTTTAATAACAAACATACTCAGAATGCCAGAGATATCACTCAGGAAGAAGGAAGAACGGGAAACTTGTCATCTTAGAGATGAGCTGTTTGCCCAGTCACAAACCCTGTTAATAGACACACAATGCTGGAGTAACTCAGCGGGACAGGCAGCATCTCTGGAGAGAAGGAATCGGGTCGAGACCGTTCGTCAGAATAGTCTGGGGAAAGGGAAACGAGAAGATATAGACGATGATGTAGAGAGATAAAGAACAATGAATGAATGACATGTAAAAAAAGTAACAATGATAAAGGAAACAGGCCATTGTTAGCTGGTTGTTCAGACCGAAACGTCAAGCATTCCTTCTCTACAGAGATGCTGCCTGTCCCGCTGAGTTACTCCAGCCTTTTTTGTCTATCTTCGATGTAAACCAGCATCTGCAGTTCCTTCCTAGTCAAACCCTGTTAAAACTCGTTTTGTGCCTGCCACCTGCTCCACCTAACCACAAAGTCCCAGGCAATGAGCAGAGGAAATCTCAAAGGTCTGATTACAATTTAATAGGAAAACCATTAAATATTTCGTGCATTGTTATCAAATTGTCAGCAGTAATTTTAGACGACTTTTAGAAATAGTTTAGAAATATGTTATCAACGATTTTGACTAGCTTATCTGATTGGAGTGAGAGTATAATAAAGGAGGAAGTTACCATTCCATGACAAAAATGAAATAATATCAGATAGATTTGTGAGCAATCGGATCCACCTCTGTAATATTCCCCTCACTCAGACCCATTGTTCAAATGTTCATAAGTGACAGGAGCAGAGTTAGGCCATTCAGGTCATCAAACCTACTGCGCCATTCAATCATGGCTGATCTATCTTTCCTTCTCAACCCCATTCTCCTGCCTCCTGACACCCGTACTAATCAAGAATCTATCTAACTTTGCTGTAAAAATATCCATCGACTTGGCCTCCACAACCTTCTACGGCAATGAGTTCCACAGATTCACTACACTCTGACAAAAGAAATTCCTCCACACCTCTTTCCTAAAATTCTGAGGCTATGGTCTCTGATCCTAGACTCTCCCACTAGCGGAAACAACCTCTCCACATCCACTCTATCCAACCCTTTCACTATTCTGTGAGTTTCAATGAGGTCCCCGGCTCATCCCCCAGGAATAGAACCCCAGTTCTACATTTTATTTTAAAATTGTGCAGATAAAAGGAATAAAGAGCCATAACTAAGTTTGTTGTTGAAAATAAATTGGGTGGTAGAGCCAAAAATGTGGGAGCAGAAGATTGCAATGAACTTTGGTAAATTAACCAATTGGACAAAGTGGTGGCAGCATTGGAAAATCTGAGATCCTCACTGTGGAAGAATGAGGGGGGACCTCATTGAAACATATAAATATAGAAAACAATAGGTGCAGGAGTAGGCCATTCAGCTCTTCGAGCCAGCACCACCATTCAATATGATCATGGCTGATCATCTAAAATAGTACCCCGTTCCTGCCTTTTCCCCATATCCCTTGATTCCTTTAGCCCTAAGAGCCAAATCTAACTATCTCATGAAACATACCGAATAGTGAAAGGCCTGGATAGAGTAGATGTGGAGATGATGTGTCCACTAGTGGGAGAGTCTAAGACCAGATTTCATAGCCTCAGAATTTTAATTTTAGTTTAGAGATGCAGCATGGAAACATGCCCTTCGGCCTGCCGAGTCAATGCTGACCATCGATTACCAGTTCACGCTAGTTCTATGTTTTCCATTGTTCTCATCCACTCCCTACACATTTGGGGCAATTTTACCAATTAATCTTCAAACCCACTGGTCTTCGGGATGTGTGAGGAAAGTGGAACACCCAGAGGAAACCCAGGGAGAATGTGCAAACTCCACACAGACAGCGCTCAAAGTTAGGATTGAACCCAGTTATGTGGAACTTTGGGACCGTAGCTAAAAGAAAAATTAAATCTTGGCCCTTGAGGGGGTTGAAATGCAAGTGATCGCTTTCCAAAGCATTGATTTGGTTGCTGCTGGATTATTTGTGGTCTCCACACCTTAGGAATGATGAGATTCCACCAGAATGGGGACAAATGATATTCATCAGGGTAGTTATTGCTTTGGATGGAATGTCTCATTTATGAGCAGAGACTGGAGAGGTTGGGTTCGTTTTCCTTGTAGAAGAAGTGGCTGACAGGGGACCTGTTAGAGATATACAAAATTATGATAGGCATGGATGGAGTAGATGGAAGAAACTTTTCCCCACGACAGGTGTCTACGACCAGTGAGCACAGGTTTAAGGTGAGGGGGGGTCAGAATTACAAGAGTTCTGGGGAAAGAATTGTCTTTTTACCCAGAGGGTGGTTGCAAACTAGAACATAATAGTTTTGTTTAGAGATACAGTGTGGAAACAGGCCCTTCGGCCCACCGGGTCTGTGCTGACTAGCCATTACCCATACACTAGTTCTAACCTACCCACTAGGGACAATTTGCAGATGCCAATTAACCTATGAACCTGTACATCTTTGGAATGTGGGAGGAAGCCGGAACACCCGGAGAAAACCCACGTGGTCACAGGGAGAACATACAAACTCCATATAGTCAGCACCCGTATTCAGGTTCGAACCCGGGTCTCTGGCGATGTAAGGCAGCAAATCTACCGCTGCACCACCGTGCAGAGTATAATACCTGAGCTGTATTCTCACGACATTTATGCAACATCTGGACAACTACTTAAATCATCAAGGCACAGTAGGCTACAGACCAAATGCTTGCAGTAAAGTATAACTAGGTATTTGATGGCCAGGGTGCATATGGTGGGCTGAAGGGCCTATGCTCTAAACCTCTATTTCTAATATTCTTTCAAGGGATGTGGGCTTAATTGGCTGAGCCTGCATGTAATTCAATATTGCAAACTACCTTTAAGAATATGGTGGTGAGTTGACTTCAACCATTGCAATCTTTCAGCGGTGCGTAACCCACAAAGTTGCTAGGGAGAGATTTCCATGGATTTTAACCCAGAGAAGGGGAAGAATGGTGATAAATGTCCAAGTCAGGATGTTATGTGGCTTGGACGGCAACTTCCAGGTGGTGGTATCGCCATGCTTTTAATGCCCCTGTCCGGTAGAGGATATGGGGTTGGAAGCTGCTGTCTAATGGTGTGTAAGAAAGAACTGCAGGTGCTGGTTTAAATCGAAGGCAGACACAAAATGCTGGAGTAACTCAGCAGGTGAGGCAGCATCTCCGGAGAGAAGAAATGGGCAACGCTTCGGGTCGAGATCCTTCTCAGTCGGAGGAAAGGTCTCGACCCGAAGCATCGCCTATTCCTTCTCTCCAGAGATGCTGCCTCACCCGCTGAGTTACTCCAGCATTTTGTGTCTACGTGCTGTCTAACGGGTCTTGGTGAGTCGCTGCAGTTGATTGATATAGTCTGCTGCTACTGTGCTTCAGTATTGGAGAGAGTGAATGGCTGTGGGTACGGTGCCCACTGAAGGGCCTATGCTGGTGCTCACTGTTATGTCCTGCTTGAGTGTTGCAGCTGCACTCCCCGCAGGCAAGTGGAAAGCATTCCTTCACACTCCTAGATTAAGCCTTGTAGATGCTGAACAGGGTTTGGAGAGATCATAAGATCATAAGTGATAGGAGCAGAATTAGGCCATTCGGCCCATTAAGTCTTCTCCACCATTCAATCGTGGCTGATCTATCTCTCCCTCCTAACCCCATTCTCCTGCCTTCTCCCCATAGCCTGTGACACCCGAACTAATCAAGAATCTATCTATCTATGCCTTAATAATATCCATTGAGAGCTAGGAGTTTAGTTCCTAGCCTCTGACCTGTCATGTAGCCACATTGTGTTGGCTACTCCAGTTCAGTTTCTGGTCAATGGTGGACACAAAATGCTGGAGTAACTCAGCGGGACGGGCAGCATCTCTGGAGAGAAGGAATGGATGATGTTTCTGGTCAAGACCCTTCTTCAGGCCTAATGGCTGACATTTCACAATCACAATCACAATCACAATAATACTTTATTAGCTTTGCAATATACAAGGAATATCATTTACCAAGTCAGTCATACAAATAAAAAGCAACAGAACACACAAACTACATTTTAACATAAACATCCACCACAGTGACTCCTCCACATTCCTCACTGTGATGGAAGGTAAAAAAAAGTTAAAATCTCCTCCCGTCTTTGCTCTCCCGCGGTTGGGGGCCTCAAGCCCGTTGATGGGACGATCTTGACTCCCGTAGCCGGCGGCGTTTGGGCCATCGCATCTGGGCGATCAGCTCCTGCATCGGGGGGATGTCAGCTCCACCGCGCTGGCGATCAGACCCCGGGTCGGGGCTGGTCGAGCCTCTGTGTCGTTGGAGCTTCCCGACTCGGCCTCTCCCAAGACAGCGAGCTTTCGGGTCTTCGGAATGGTATTCCCCAGGATATTGATAGTGACGGATTCAGTGATGGTAATACCATTGAATATTGGTGAGTGAAACCTGGATTTTGTCTCGTTTCACGTCACCATTGCCTGGCAATCGTGTGGAGCAAATGTTACTTGCCAACAATCAGTCCAGGACTGGATGTTGTCCAGGATTTGCCACGTTACAATATGAACTGCTTCATTATCAGAGGACTGGCGAATGTTGTGGACATTGTGCCATCATCAGCACGCATCCCTATATCTGAAGGTATCAATGAAGGATGGTCTTTGATGCAGCAGCTACAGGTGGTTGGGCCTCGAACACCACCCCTGACGAACTCGTGTAAAGACATCCTGTGGCTGAAATGGTTGATCTCCAAACACCACAACCATCTTGAAGGATCTCACCCCGAAACACCACCGATTCCTTTTCTCCAGAGATGCTGTCTGAGCCGCTGAGTAACTCCAGCTTTATGTGTCTGTCTTCTTTTGTGCTAAATATCATTCCAGCCAGGAATGTTGATCCCTATTGAGTCCACTTTAGCCAGGGCTTCTTGAATGAATGAATGAATGAATAAGTTTAATGGCCAAGTATTCACATACAAGGAATTTGCCCTGGTGATCCGCCCGCAAGTGACAACATGACATACAGCGACAGTTAGGAATGGCACATAAAATGTTAAACATTAATAATAAAACATTATTGATTAAACATGTGAATTAAATAAAATATCAGAGCAAAAGGAGGCTACAGATTTTTGGTTATTGAGTAGAGCTACTACTCATGGAAAAAAGCTGTTTTCATGCCGTGGCAGCATTGAGAGTCCGGAGTCGCTTTCCAGAGGGAAGTGATTCAAAGAGTTTGTGACCAGGGTGAGAGCGGTCAGAGATGATCTTACCCGTTCGCTTCCATGTCCTTGCAGTGAACAGTGTTCTTGTTGCCATACTCGATCAATTGCTACCTTGATGGCAAAAGTAGCTTCCCTCACTTCACTTCTGGACTTCAACCCATGTTTGGACCAAGGCTGTAATGAGGTTCGGAGTTCAGTGGTTTTGGTAGAAACATAAATGAGCGACCATGAGCAAATTGTTGCTACACAGTGCTACTTGATAGTACTATTGATTATCCCTTCCATTGCGTGACGTCCTAGACCCTGGCACCAGGGAGGCAACACACTATCCTTGAATCCCGCCTGTTGCCGCAGAAACCCCTGTATGTATCTCTCACTATGGAGTCCCCGACTACCACGGCTCTGCCTGACGTCTGTCTGTCTCGGCTTTGCCGCAGCGCCCCATTTTGACTCGCAGACCTGTCCCCCATTCAGACTGGCAGCGTCTTCTGTCCCGAGAGCTTGCAAGAGGGTGTACCTGTTTTCAAGAGGTACAAACCCCGGGGTCTCCTGTACTCCAAGTTTCCTTCCCTTCCTCATCGTCACCCACCTTCTCTCTTCCAGTATCTTCGGTGTAACGATCTCACTGTAGGTCCTGTCCAGGACACTCTCGTTTTCGGGGATGATCCTGAGGTCATCCAGTTGCCTCTCCAGTTCCCTAACACGGTCCTTCAGGAGCTGAACCTGGACACATGTTCCACAGTTGTAGCAGCCAGAGGCACCAGCAGTGTCCCTGCCCTCCCACATCCTACAAACATCACACTGTATCAGCTTGCCTGTCTTTTCTTCACTGCGTCTCACCCTCTCCAACATTGTGCTGTGTCTTCTCACCTCAGCTTCCTCTGTCAAATATAGGATGAGTCAAGAATAAGTCGAGAAATAAAGCATAAAATGTTCAGTGAAGGTGATCTCAGCCTCGAGGGGAAAATTGTCAATCAGAATATGTAAAAATGTAATCCTAGTGTTTTTGCGAAGATGTAAAGACAACCACATATACACATGTACAAGATCAGACTTTTAATAAGTACTAGACCAAGTGCAGACCTGTTGGGTCTGCTCCCCCAATGCACCCATTCCCTACTCGTAGCTCCCACTGGAGGCGTGGTCCTCCTGATCACTGCTAGCCGACCCATTGTGACGTCATCAGTTGAAGCTGGTCATTTTAAAATTCCAAATCTTTTGATTTATTTAAACTTTAATCAGTAATAAGTTGAGAAATAAAGCATAAAATGATGAGTGAAGGTGACCTCTGCCTAGAGGGGGAAAATGTGAATCATAATATGTAAAAATCTTGTGAAAGTTCGCATTTTTAAAGCTTTAATCGCAAATAACGTGTCAAATATAGCATGAAATCTTCAGTGAGGCTGATCACCGTTAGCCGAGCCATTGTGACGCCATCAGTTGAAGCTGGTCGTCTTAATTTGAAAGACTCTTGACTTTTTTAGACTTAACGAGTCGAGAATAAGTTGAGAAATAAAGCATAAAATGTTCAGTGAAGGCGATCTCTAGAGGGGAAAATGTGAATCAGAATATGTAAAAATCTTGTGAAAGTTGGCATTTTTAAAGCTTTAATCGCGAATAACGTGTCAAATATAGGATGAAATCTTCAGTGAGGCTGATCACTGCTAGACCAGCCATTGTGACATCATCAGTTGAAGCTGGTCATTTTAATTTCAAAGTCTTTTGACTTTTTTAGACTTTTAATCAGTAATGAGTCAAGAATAAGTCAAGAAATAACGGCATAAAATGTTCTGTGAAGGTGTTTCGGCCTCGAGGGTAAAAATGTAATCGTTACCGCGTAGTTCTTTTGCAAAGATGTAAAGACAACCACACATATACACATATACACACCTACAAGATCAGACTTTTAGTAAGTACTAGACTAAGTGGGACCCGTTGGGTCCCATGTTCACACGGGAGGGCTGGTCCCCCAACGCACTATTCCACCTCTCCACCAATTCCAATATTGGTGGCCAGTGGGGGAGGGGGGTTCTCGAGCGCTAGTATGTGTACTGTGGGCTGAAGGGACTGGCTAGTATGGACATTGTGGGCCAAATGGATTCTTGGGGTGGCAGCTCAGTCACTCAAGCCTGATGTGCTGGCAGCTCACTAGCGGCTGGTGGGTTAGCAGTTGACTCACGGCTATACCTTGAAATTCCATTTCAAGCAGGGTGCAAGGCAACCAAATTCAAATGCAGTTTCCTACCACTTCAAGCAGGGTGCAAGGCCACCGAATTCAATTGCAGTTTCATACCACTTCAAGCAGGGTGCAATGCCACCAAATTCAGGTGCAGTTTCCAACCACTTCAAGCAGGGTGCAAGGCCACCGAATTCAAGTGCAGTTTCCTACCACTTCAGGCAGGGTGCAATGCCACTGAATTCAAGTGCAGTTTCCGACCACCTCAAGCAGGGTGCAAGGCCACCGAATTCAAGTGCAGTTTCCGACAACTTCAAGCAGGCTGCAAGGACACCAAATTCAAGTGCAGTTTCATACCACATCAAGCAGGGTGCAGGGCCACCAAACTCAAGTGCAGTTTCCTGCCACTTCAAGCAAGGTGCAAGGCCACCAAATTCAAGTGCAGTTTCATGCCACTTCAAGCAGGGTTCAAGGCCACCAATTTCAAGTGCAGTTTCATACCACTTCAAGCAGGGTGCAGGGCCACCAAACTCAAGTGCAGTTTCCTACCATTTCAAGCAGGGTGTAAGGCCACCAAATTCAAGTGCAGTTTCATGCCATTTCAAGCAGGGTGCAAGGCCACCAAATGCTAGTGCTGTTTCATACCATTTCAAGCAGGGTGCAAGGCCACCAAATTCAAGTGCAGTTTCATACCACTTCAAGCAGGGTGTAACACAACCAAATTGAAGTGCAGTTTCATACCATTTCAAGCAGGGTCCAAGGCCATCACATTCAAATGCAGTTTCATACCATTTCAAGCAGGGTGAAACCACCATAAAACCACACAAAACACCACATAAACACCACACTCACAGTTCAGTAGACATTCAGTGTGTTCAGTTGATTCACAGCTCAGTCATGACCTCTCTCTCCCCCATCTTGCAGAGACTGAGCCACACCCACACTTATGGGTTTTATAATCCCTCCCCCTCCAACTGGAAGGGGCGTGGCCTTCATGGCATGATTGACAGGAGAGATAATCTCAACATTTTTTAAACACTAATAACACTTTTATTTTTCATTGATGGGAAGAATCCTCTGCACCTGATGAGTGGCGAGGAACTGAGTAAGATGGCCAAAAATCACAGCCGTAAGTGGTAGCGTTTTATCTAAAATCAATATTCAGTGCAAACAGGAAGTTGTCAAGTTTCCACCAACAACAGACATTTTTTTTTTGCCGAGCAGCCTTTCAAAGCAGTTACCACCACCAACAACAGTTTTTTTTTTGCAATGCAGCCTTTCAAAGCAGTTACCACCACCACCAACTGGCATTTTTTTTTGCGGTGCAGCCTTTCAAAGCAGTTACCACCACCAACAGCAGCAATTTTTTTTGTTGCAGTGCAGCCTTTTGAAAGCAGTTACCACCACCAACAACTGCGATTTTTTTTGCAGTGCAGCCTTTTAAAGCAGTTACCACCACCAACAACAGCCTTTTTTTTTGCAATGCAGCTTTTCAAAGCAGTTACCACCACCAAAAACAGCCATTTTTTTTGCAGTGCAGCCTTTCAAAGCAGTTACCACCATCAACAACAGCCATTTTTTTGCAGTGCAGTCTTTCAAAGCAGTTACCACCACCAACAAAAGCCTTTTTTTGCAGTGCAGCCTTTCAAAGCAGTTACCACCACCAACAACAGCCATTTTTTTTTGCAATGCAGCCTTTCAAAGCAGTTACCACCACCAACAAAAGCCTTTTTTTGCAGTGCAGCCTTTCAAAGCAGTTATCACCATCAACAACCTTTTTTTTTCAATGCAGTCTTTCAAAGCAGTGACCACTACCAACAACAGCCATTTTTTTTTGCAGTGCAGCCTTTCAAAGCAGTTACCACCACCAACAACAGCCATTTTTTTTGCAATGCAGCCTTTCAAAGCAGTTACCACCACCAACAACAGCCATTTGTTTTGCAGTGCAGCCATTTAAAAGCAGTTACCACCACCAACAACAGCCATTTTTTTGCAGTGCAGCCTTTTAAAAGCAGTTAACACCGCCAACAGCCATTTTTTTGCAGTGCAGCCTTTCAAAGCAGTTACCACCACCAACAACAGCAATTTGTTTTGTTGCAGTGCAGCCTTTCAAAGCAGTTACCACCACCAACAACAGCCATTTTTTTTGCAGTGCAGCCTTTCAAAGCCGTTACCACCACCAACAATAACCATTTTTTTTGCAGTGCAGCCTTTCAATGCAGTTACCACCACCAACAACAGCCATTTTTTTGCAGTGCAGCCTTTCAAAGCAGTCACCACCACCAACAACAGCCATTTTTTTTTGCAGTGCAGCCTTTCAAAGCAGTTACCACCAACAACAGCCATTTTTTTGCAGTGCAGCCTTTCAAAGCAGTTACCACCACCAACAACAGCCATTTTTCTTGCAGTGCAGCATTTCAAAGCAACCATTTTTTCATTTTCAAACCACATTAAGGGCACTCACAGTTGAGTAGACATGTGTTCAGTGTTATTCAGAGCTCAGAGAGATGTGACCCTCTCGCTTCCTCCATCTTGCAGAGACTGAGTGAGGCATACCACTTCTGGGTTTTATAGTCCCACCCCCTCCCACCAGCAGGGGCAGCAGAGAGAATGGAGAAATATATCTCTGATTTTTCATCGATGGGAAGAATCCTCTGGTCCAGTCTGGCAGAGGGGGGCTCTGAGCGAGGTGGCCTAAAATGATGGCCATAAGTGGCGGCGTTCTCTCGGAAATCACATCACAGTGAGTCAAAAGCGGTCACGATCTTACTTTTAGTAATATAGATATGATATGATATATATGTATATATATATCATATAAACATACACATATAGGAGAGGATGCTTCTGAAGAAGGGTCTCAACCCGAAACGTCACCCATTCCTTCCAGAGATGTTGTCTGTCCCACAGAGTTACTCCAGCATTTTGTGTCTACCTTATAAATATATACTAGACTAAGTGGGACCCATTGGGTCCCAGCATCACACGGGAGGGCTGGTCCCCCAACGCAATATTACACCTCTCCACCAATTCCAATATTGGTGGCCAGTGGGGGGGGGGGGGGGGCTTTCTGGAGCACTAGTATCGGTGTGCGCTGTAGAGACTGGTTTCCAGAGTGCTAGTATGGACATTGTGGGTCGAATGGATTCTTGGGCTGGCGGCTCAGTCACTCAAGCCTGTTGTGCTGGCAGCTCACTCTGACCCGGCTAGTGGGCTGGCTGACTCACAGCTATTCCTTGAAATTCCATTTCAAGCAGGGTGCAAGGCCACCGAATTTAAGTGCAGTTTCATACCACTTCAAGCAGGGTGCAAGGCCGCCAAATTCAAGTGCAATTTCATACCATTTCAAGCAGGGTGCAAGGCCACTAAAGACAGCGAGTCATGACCTCTCCCTCCCCCATTTTGCCGAGAATGAGCCATGCCCACACTTCAGGGTTTTATAGTCCCTCTGGAAGGGGCGTGGCCTTCAGGAGAGATAATCCCAACATTTTTTAAACACTAATAACTCTTTTATTTTTCATCGATGGGAACAATCCTCTTCTCCTGCGCAGCGGAGGGGGACTCTGAGTAAGATGGCCAAAAATCACAGCCGTAAGTGGCAGCGCTTTTTCTAAAATCAATATACAGAACAACAGGAAGTGGTCAAGATGAGACTTTTAGTAATATAGATATACAGTATATAGATAGATAGATTTAGTTTTAAATGGGACTTTATTCCTTTGCACCAAATACATTTGGAGTATTATTTGGGGTTATAGACTGCAGCCACTCTGAAACCAGCTGTGATAATTTGGGAATTATCAAATCATACACCGTAGATGGAGGATATTTAGTCCATAGTGTAAATGCCAGCTATAAAGAAAAGCATGATACAGTTGGCCTTATTCCCTTCTCTTTTGCCCTCTGCCCAACAAATATTTATTTTTCAAGAAGAAATGCAGTTGCCTTTTGAAAGGAATAACTGCATAAGCAATAACGCTTGCATGGTTAGTTTCACTCTGCAATTTGTCACAGGGCCAATTATCTTTGTAGCTTTTATTCCAAATTGAAGAAAGTCAGAATTCATTATGAATGGACAGCCCCAGATTTTGTGGTCGGCAGTGAAGTAACATTGCTCTTTGTTCATTATACTAACAGCAGCCTGTGGGCATTTTATAGTCTCTAGCTCTGTAAATTAAGCATCTGATTCAGTGTGATGCCTTTACAGGTGAGTTGTGGTGTGCATATGCAAATTAAGCGATAGTGTGGCTCTTCACACTGGCAGACTGCAGCAGCCTACAAAATTAGGCTCCAGAGAGTTTGCTGTCAGGGAGTTTATTTGGCTGGGATTTCGTGAGCATTGCAAGTTTTTAGCACCGTGACACCTCGTTCACACTGGTCGTGCTCACTGGAGGAATGAAACCAGTCACGTCATGAATTCAACCCTTGGACAATACTGATTTCCCATCAATGGTGCCAAATTAGTCCTCAACAATCCAGCCACTTGTTCCAAATGCAGCATCAAGTAGCGGGTGGTCAACTGCTGCACCAATCTGAATCTGCCACATTAACTTGTGCGATTTGAACAATTTAAGGAGCACTTATTCTGTGTCGTTCATAGAACAAAGAATATAGTGTGTTCAGTTCTGGGCACCATCTTATAGGAAAGATGTTGTCAAGCTGGAAACATAGAAACATAGAAACATAGAGGGTGCAGAGAAGATTTACGAGGATGTTGCCAGGACGAGAGGGTCTGAGCTCTAGGGAGAGGTTGAGTAGTTTATTTTAGTTTAGAGATACAGCACGGAAACAGGCCCTTCGGCCCACCGAGTCCGCACCGACCAGCGATCCCCGCACAATAACGCTACCCTACACAGACTAGTGAAGATCTACATTTATACAGAAGCCAATCAACCTACAAACCTGTACGTCTATGGAGTGTGGGAGGAAACCGAAGATCTCGGAGAAAACCCATGCAGGTCACGAGGAGAACGTACAAACTCCGTACAAACAGCACCCATAGTCGGGATCGAACCCAGGTCTCTGGCGCTGCAAGCGCTGTAAGGCAGCAATTCTACAGCTGCGCCACTGTGCCGCATAGGCTGGGACTCTATTCCTGGTGCGCAAGAGGATGAGGTGTATAAAATCATGCAAGGAATAGATCGGGTAGATGAACAGAGTCTCATACCAGAGTAGGGGAATCGAGGACCAGAGGACACAGGTTTAAGATGAAGTTGAAAAGATTTAATAGGAATCTGAGGGATAACTTTTTCTTGGGTCTATGGAACAAACAGGCCGAGGAGGTAATTGAGGCTGGGACTATCCCAATGTTTAAGAAACAGACAGGTACATGGATAGAACAGGTTTGGAGGGATAGTGACCAAACGCGGGCAGGTGGGACTGAGATAGTGTAGCTAAGATATCTTGTCTGGTGTGGGCAAGTTGGGCCGAAGGGCCTGTTTCCACGGCGTATCGCTCTATGGCTCAATAACTGTACAGCACAGGCACAGGCCCACAATGCCTGCTCCAGACATGATGCCAAGTTAAACTAATCTATTTGTCTGCTTGTAAACCATATCACTGCATCCTCTATATCCACTTGCCTATCCAAAACCCTCTTAAACGTCACGATGATAAATGCCTCCCCCATCACCCCTTAGCTGCAAGATCCAGGCCTCATGCATCTCCTTTAAACTTTGCCCCTCTCACCTTAAAGCTATGCCCTCTGCTCTTTGCCATTTCCATCCTGGGAAAGGGCGTCTGACTGTCTAGCTTATCTGTGCCTCTCCTAATTTTATGTATCTCTCTCTTAGGTTTCCCCTCAGCCTCCGACATTTCACAGAGAACAATCCAGGTTTTGGCCAACCTCTCCTGATAGTTACTACACTCCAACCCAGGCAGCATTCTGGTTTCTTCTGCATCCTCTGAAGAAGGGTCTCCACCCGAAACGTCACCCATTCCTTCTCTCCAGAGGTGCTGCCTGTCCCGCTGAGTTACTCCAGCATTTTGTGTCTATCTTCGGTTTAAACCAGCATCTGCAGTTCCTTCCAACACACTCTCCACATCCTTTCTGTATTGGTGTAACCAGAACTGAACACAATACTCCAAAGTCTGCAAACATCATACAGATCCACAGAGACAATTAATAGCAGCTAAACGCAGCCGAGATGGGTTGTGTGTGTGGAGTCAATGCCTGGATAGTGTCAGGCTCAGTCCTGCATGGCAAGGACATCAAGTTATTCAGTTTTATCACAGACTCACAGAGTCACAGAGTCATGTAGAAAAGAAACAGACACTTCAGCCCACCAAGTCCATGCCAATCTTTGTGCTGATCTACACCAATCTCATTTGTCCACATTATGCCCATATCTCCTTACAGTGGTTGTGAAGCCAGACATATCTTAGTTTAACTCAGAGGGACAGGCAGCATCTCTGGAGAGAAGGAATGGGTGACGTTTCGGGTCGAGACCCTTCTCCTGTCTGAAGAAGGGCCTCGACCGGAAACGTCACCCATTCCTTCTCACCATAGATGCTGCCTGTCCCGCTGAGTTACTCCAGCTTTTTGTGTCTATCGTTGGTTTAAACCAGCATCTGCAGTTCATTCCTACACGTATCTTAGTTTAGTTTAGAGATACAGCGCGAAAACAGGCCCTTCGGCCCACTGACTCCACTCCGACCAGCGATCCCCGCACATTAACACTATCCTACACACACCAGGGACAATTTACACATTATACCAAGCCAATTCCCCTACAAACCTGTACATCTTTGGAGTGTCGGAGGAAACCAAAGATCTCGGAGAAAACGCATACGGTCACGGGGAGAACGTACAAACTCCGTACAGACAGCACCCGTAGTCGGGATCAAACCCGGGTCTCCGGCGCTGCAAGTGCTGTAAGGCAGCAACTCTACCGCTGCGCCACTGTGCCGCCCATATCTCACAAAGCATGGCATCATGAGCACTTGAGATAAACATATCGCAGTAGCTCTGCAGGTAGTTGTGATGGCCTTGAGTTTATCATTTGATGTGCACATTTGTATTAACAGATAACCACAACCAATTCAGAGAATATCTTAAGTAACCCCACAATTACCTTTTAAGCGTGCCTCAATGGCACAGTGGACAATTGCACAATAAATTTATATTAGCTGCTCCCTAAGGGTCATTTTGGTTTGTTTGGGACTGGTTGCAGAGGTTCCTGAACATCTCTCAACATTCATGTGGTTTATTATTGTCATGTGTACTAGGATACAATGGGAAGTTCTATTTTGCGTTCTATCTATATATGATTACAACCAAAACATACGTGAATACAACAGGCAGTGCAAAAGGTGAAATTAAACGGGGTCGAATGTAGTACTACAGCTACATGGGAAGTGCAGGGGGGAAAAGTCCAATGGTCACTCTGAGGTAGATTGGAAGATCAGGAATACATCATTGACATTCGAGAGTTCCGGAGTCTGAAAATAGTGGGAAAGAAACTGTTCCTGGATCTGGTAGTATGTTCTTTCAAGCTAACTTTGAACATTGCTCCTTGCTCAGGTGGGCACAGGAGAACTGCTTCCAGAAAGTTATTTGTGGATCCAGTTGAGAGCTTTCCACCGCACCATTCCATCTCCCAGCCCTCTCTCTTTAGCTTAGTGCCTTCCACCTCCGGCTCTGTGGTGCACCAAAAGAAACACTGGCAGCACAGTGGTTGTGAAGCCATACGTATCTTAGTGTAACTCAGCGGGACAAGCAGCATCTCTGAAGAGAAGGAATGGGTGACGTTTCAGGTCAAGACCCTTCTCCAGTCTGAAGAAGGGCCTCGACCGGAAACGTCACCCATTCCTTCTCGCCATAGATGCTGCCTGTCCCGCTGAGTTACTCCAGCTTTTTGTGTCTATCTTTGGTTTAAACCAGCATCTGCATTTCATTCCTACACGTATCTTAGTTTAGAGATACAGCGCGAAAACAGGCCCTTCGGCCCACCACTCCGACCAGCGATCCCCACACATTAACACTATCCTATACACACTACGGACAATTTACACATTATACCAAGCCATGGTATACCATAGTAGAGCTGCTGCCTCTTAGCGCCAGGTACCCGGGTTCAATTCTGATCTTGGGTGCTGTGTCTGTGTGGAGTTTGCTCGTTCTCCCTGTGACCCTATCAGTTTCATAAAGGCGCTCCAGTTTTCTTCCACTTCCCAAAGATGTGCAGGTTTGTAGGTTAATAGGTCTGTGTAAAATAGTAAGATTAAATGAGAACTTACCAGTTGAAAGTTTGATCTTTATTTTATGAGGAGTTACGTTGAGGGATTACGTGAAGACCCCACCAGCCCGCATGCACGGTAGTCGAACTAAACATAGTAAGATAAGAGAACTAGCATTCCAGCTGACCTTTATGATAAAGGGTTGGGAGTGGAGGGCACGTAATCCCTCAACGTAACTCCTCATAAAATAAAGATCAAACTTCAAACTGGTAAGTTCTCGTTTAATCTTACTATTTTACTTCGGAGTCACATGAGTGACTACGTGAAGATTTCAAAGCTCTGTGATTTCATGCCGTGGAAATGAGTCCATGCGTCACATACTGCATCAGTTGACCAATGATGAGTGAACATTAATAATGCATTCAGACATGAAATAGACATAGACATGTTGATGCTTTTAATGAACAATTAATGATAATAGTAACCTCCCTCAACCGGGAGGAAACTATAACCAGAACCGAACATAGAGTTGGCAAATACCCCAGGCCTGGCAATGGGTTAGTTCTAAAATGTTTGGAAGATCGTTCATTTGACCATCCTGCAGCCGCTAGGATGTGGTCCAGTGAACCGTCCATAACCCTGCTGCTGATGTTGTTGCAGCCCTGGTGGAGTGAGACTAAAAAATGTCAATGTTCACTCCTGTATAAGCCAGAACCCGTCAACCACCTGGAGATGGTCTGTAGTGATACCTACTTATGAGGCTTTATGTAACTAACAAATATTGCTAGTTCAGAGTCTTTAAGCTCTTAGTGACCTTAACATACTGGTGTAGATGAGTGACCACAAACAACCGAAGGTCCAAGGGATATGCCAACAAGTCTAGTTTAAGACCTGATGCCCCTGGTCTATTCTGCTTGACTAAGACATAACCATAAAATGTTATTTTGCCTGCAGATATAATCATCCTGTCCAGTCCCTAACTTATGCAATGACTGGACCCGTTGCGCTGGACTCAGCACCATGAGCATAACCACTTTGTAAGTGAGTTTGCCCAAGGACAGGGATGTAGCTGGATCCCACCGGTGAAGCGGCGTTAGCACAATGTTAACATCCCATATTTCTGCATACCTGGGCCTGAGAGGTTTTGAGTTTGAAGATACTCTTCATAATTTAGATATCAAAGAGCGAGACCCGACAGAGTGGATTCTGCTCCCCGCAGCCAATATGATGAGAAGGCACGTTCGGCACAATAAATGGCACTTTAACAATATTTGTCAAAACCCATATAACCTGAACTTCAAGACGTCAGTCATCCGTGCCGAAACATATGTAATATTAGCATAAAACAACTACTTCCCATCTCCTTATGAGGAAAATACAGCGTATTTGGTGCAATCCCTGCAATCTGCAGTGAGCATGTCCATGGTTAGGTTTAGAAATCCGAGCCACAGGAACGGTCTTCTCAGAATCTGCAAGTCAATGAATTGATTTTATCATGCAGAGGATGGTTTACCGAGTCATGGCTAAACCAACAAATCTTTGTGTCTAGAAATAACCATATAAGGTTCTATTATCATTCCCCACATCAGCGGGAACCATGGCTGTAAATGCCAGTCAGGCACTACAAAGAAGCCTGAAGCGGGAACTTGCTGAATTTTTTGCAAGACCGGTCTGATGAGGCAAAATGGAGGGAGACATAAATGAATATTCCTCCCCAGTGTAGCGAGAATGCATCCATCGCCACTGATAAGCCACATATTTTTTGCAACTGGTGATTGAGCCTGGATGCAAATATCTGGATCTTTTAGTGTTCCATCAAGCCACAATGTCATTAAATACTTTGTGATCCAACATCCATTCTGTGTTATCATTGATTTTACATGATGATACACCAGTGCCAAATGAGGGTAGGTAAACTATCACCGGATACTTTAACTTGGTTGCACCCATGTGATTAACATACCACCACCAAAGTGCATCAACTTGGACTTGAGCATGCAGATCATGCATATCCGCACAAACCTTTAACCCATAGAATGCATCTAGTGTCTATAGGTAGTTGATACCTTATAATTGAAGAATTGGCAACTCATGCAATCCCATCCGCCTCCGTAACAAGAGATGGTTTTAGTAATTTTCCATCTTTGAGCAATAGCATCAGTTTGTAATTAACTGAAGATTTACTGCTGAAAAGTTAGTGGAGCAATGCTGAATACTGTTTGTCCACCATGGTGACTTTGATAGTTTCAGCTGGAATAGCATAGGTCTGGTAACAATGCCCTACGTGGTACTTGAGAGCTGGCTCCTTTACATGTTGTATACTGATAATGCAAAGGCCAAATAGCACAGCTGAAAGCCAATATATTGACAATTATAATTGATGAATAGAAGGCTGCTTGATAACAACAACAAGTTTGTTACAAGCTTCAATTAATTCCAATCTCTTGTCCCAGACAAATGAATAGAGTTAAAGGTAAATCCCAATGATCAATAATTTCAGTTGGTCTCAGCTTAAATGTAACTGGATGGGTGAGAAACCCAATTTCTCAAATATAGTTTGGTGGCTGATACAGCTAATTTAGCAAAATACAGCGTTTAGAATGTCATCCCGTTAGGCCATGACAATTGTTTTTTTTGCTTTGAGCAGTTGAAGCACTGGTTTTAGTAATTTGGTAAATAACCTGGGAGCTGAAATTAGCCCATTTTGCAATGCTTTTAACTGTATCATTGCCCCATCCAGCTAATTGCAAATACCTCCCGTGCTCCATGAATGGAAACTTATCCCATGGAAGTTTAAACAGTCACGAAGTTTCCTATTCAGAAAAGTCTATACTGCACATGTGAGTTGAACCTGTTGACAATGAGCAGGCCTCATCTGCCATAATTGCGAGCCTGCCTTGAAAGGCAACTCCAGCCATATTTCCGAGAACTCTGGCCAAATTCTGTGCCGGTTTCGATTGCATACTGCGCAGTATAAACGAATCTCATGTTATTATTTTAATTATAAACAAATCTGAATCTTATGTTATCATTGTCATCTGTACAAAGCAAGTGTAAATATTACCAACTTGTAAATTGTCCACATACCCCATGATTCGGGAAGAACCAGACCCACGTACCTTCATGGTTATCAGTGGTTTATGGTAAGCCCAAAGGCCCCTGATGCAGGTTCTATTCCCGTCCTTGATTTGGAGAGTAGGACTGCTGGGGTACGTGGATCCCATATTCCCCTTAGGGCTGGTTTTGGGCATTGGCCTAAAAGACCTGTGCTCTGCTTACAAATTGCCACCAGCTTCCGTGAACCGCTTCCTGCCGATGAAGGCGTAGGGTGTGTTGTTGCCGACACAATGAAGCTTTGCTTGTCGTTTGTACTTTGATTAGTCCGACAGTTTTTGTTTGCTCATCCCAGTCTTAGCTGTTTGAACAGATTTCCCGTGAAGAGAAGATTCGGCGGCTGGACATTTACTGGGTTCATGCCGCCTCCAATATGACCCCAGATAGCGCTGTTCACTGCTGGCACTTTCAGGGACCCTTCACATGTTCCTATAAGGATGTGACATGAAGTAGCAGCTGCTCCATGACGGGAACTCTGGCTGCTCCGGGTTTCTGCTAGTATGTTCCCCTGACATACTTCTGTCTGGGGAACCACCCCGGTTACTATCCGTCTTACTCTTGGCTTTACCCCCTTACAGGGGAACCACTGCGGTTCCTATCCATCTTACTCTTGGCTTTACCCCCTTTCAGGAGAATCACTGCGGTTCCTATCTGTCTTACCCTTGGCTTTACCCCCTTTCAGGGGAACCACTGCGGAGTTTGGAGTCAGTTCCCTGTGGACGCTATCCAAGCTCCATCTGGGTAAAACGTCCGAGGACGCACCCATGTCGGAGGGGAACTCTCCTGGCCTGACTTCAGGCCTCTCAGACTCTGTTCAGGCTCTTACCCTCTGTGGGCTGCCGGAGTCTGAAGTCGCCTCCAGCTACCCGCACTTCCGCGGTCCGTAGCTGTGTCTTCCACACGGGTCCCTGTAGCCGAGGTCTCTCCCCCTGAGCAAGGTTACCCACGGTCTTCCCACGGTCCCCGAAGCCGGGTTCCACGGTCCCCGCAGCCGGGCTACCCGAGCCCGGTATCCCCACGGTTGTTGCAGCCGGCATTCTGTCGGGTTTCCCCAAGTAGGTTATACCGCTGTTTCCGCAGCCGGGATTTCCTCGCGGTCCTTGAAGAAGGGCTTCCCCGCGATGTCTGTGGTCGGGCTTCCCCCGACCTGATATCCCCGCAATTTAGCAGTCGGGATTCCCCCTTGGTCCCTGTAGAAGGGAGCCGGGATTTCGACCCTGGAACGTCTCCAGCTAGAACTCTGTAAAGAGCTTCCTGCAAGGAGAAAACAGACCTGGAAAAAATTTAAAAACTTACCTTCAGGTTTGACTGCTACTGGAGCAGCGCTCCCACCAGCCGTTGTTGCGCAATGCTTTAGACTATATGATGCGCATGCGGGCTGGCGGGGTCTTCACGTAGTCACTCACGTGACTCCGAAGTAAAATTGCCCTTTTGTGTCGTGAGTGGATGAGAAAATGAGATAACATAGAACTAAGATGAACGGTGAATCAATGGGCGGCGTGGACTTGGTGGGCTGAAGGGCCTGTTGCCATGCAGTACATATAAACAAAGCACCCACCTAAAGCCTCCATACCTCAGCATATAAATCCAGTGGACCAATTTCCCTAAGGA
This sequence comes from Malacoraja senta, assembly GCA_038087875.1. NCBI lineage: Eukaryota > Metazoa > Chordata > Chondrichthyes > Rajiformes > Rajidae > Malacoraja > Malacoraja senta. Next base: position 279,901,838 of record CM075977.1, on the reverse strand, counting down.
AACATGTCGTCAGTAATTAGGAGATAGGTTTAATGACTTTTTCAGGAATTATGAGTTCCAGCAATATGAATAATTTGCATCATTTATATAAAGTAATACCAAATGTAAAACCTAAAATATCACCATTGAGAATCATTTGGGTATTCCATTATCTCATTAAAGACAAGAAACATATCATTACAAAAGCTGTTGAGCATAATAAAATTCCTTGATATTATCTATTTTGATGCACTCAGGATTAAAATGTCATTGTGTAGGAAAGAACTGCAGATGCTGGTTTAAATCGAAGGTAGACACAAAAAAGCTGGAGTAACGCAGCGGGACTGGCAGCACCTCTGGAGAGAAGGAATGGGTGACATTTCGGATCGATCCGTTTTGCGAAACTTAAATGCAAATTAATTAAAGGAGTTTATTGTGTGGTGTAATAAAATCTGTTCAGAACCCAAACTAAATAACCTTCCTTACACTGTGCACTTGAAGGGTTGCTTGCAGATTGACGAGTACTTGACAAATCAATTATGACCCATGCACAAGTGTTTTCTTGGTGTCAGAGTTCCTTGCCATTGTTGGATATTTATATTGAACATTGATTTTGGCAGAACAGCATTTGATGCTCAATGAATCATGTCAGAGCTGCTGCCTCTCAGTGATGTGAAGATGTCACGAGAATTCATTAATTTGTTCTATGTCTCTTTATCACCATCTATATATCTCGTTTCCCTTTCCACTGACTCTCATTCAGAAAAAGGGTCACCCATTCCTTCTCTCCAGAGATGCTGCCTGTCCCGCTGAGTTACTCCAGCATTTTGTGTCTACCTAACGAGAATGACAAAGAATGGCGGACAAATAAAACAAGGCAATTATGTTCAGTGTCCTTGAAGTGTGTTCATTACACTCGGATCCAGGCGAGGATCTGACACTAGAGACAAGGGTTTGATCTAGATCTTGGGTCCTGTCTGTGTGGAGTTTTCGCGTTCTCCCTGTCACCATCTGCTCCAGGCTTCCCCCGGGTGCTCTGGTTTCCTCCCACATCCCAAAGACGTGCGGGCCTGTAGGTTAATTGCCCCTATTGTGTAGGGAGTGGATGAGAAAGTGGGATAACATAGAACCAGCACGTATGGGAGATCAATGGTCAGCATGGACTTGATGGGCCAAAGGACCTGCCTCCATGCTGTATCTCTAAAACTAATAACTAAAATAGTAAACATTTCAACCTCATATTTTAATTAATGGAAATATGACCATTAAAATGTATATGTTCACTGCCTGAAGATCCGGTCAATGTTATTGGGCAGCACTGTGGGCAACACAGTGACGTAGCTAGTGGTCCTTCAACCTCTACTGTTTCTGACCTAGGTTTAACCTAAGCTCAGGTGCTGTCTGTGTGGAGCATGTACATTCTCCTTGTGACTGTATGAGCTTTCTCTGGCTACTTAATTTTCCTCTCACATCCTGAAGACCTGTGGGTTGGTCGATTAATCATCGTGGGTAGTAGAATTGATGGGAATGTGACTGGTAGAATAGTGAAAGCCTTGGATAGAGTGGATGTGGAGAGGATGTTTCCACTTGTGGGAGAGTCTAGGACTAGAGGTCATAGCCTCAGAATTAAAGGACATTCTTTTAGGAAGGATTTGAGGAGGAATTTCTTTAGTCAGAGGGTGGTGAATTTGTAGAATTCTTTGCCACAGAAGGCTGTGGAGGCCAAGTCAGTGGACATATTTAAGGCAGAGATAAATAGATTCTTGATTTGTGCGGGTGTCAGAGGTTATGGGAGAAGGCAGGAGAATGGGGTTAGGAGGGAGAGATAGATCGACCATGATTGAATGACGGAGGAGACTTGATGGGCCAAATGGCCTAATTCTGCTCCTATCTCTTATGATCAGAATTTCCTCACACTAAATCATCTCTTCTAATTAAATCCTCCAAAGTCACGGTGGCGCAGTGGTAAAGTTGCTGCCTTACAGCGAGTGCAGCGCCGGAGACCCGGGTTCGATCCCGACTATGGGTGCTGTCTGTACGGAGTTTGTACGTTCTCCCCGTGACCTGCATGGGTTTTCTCCAAGATCTTCAATTTCCTCCCACACTCCAAAGACGTACAGGTTGGTAGGTTAATTGACTTGGTATAAATGTAAATTGTCCCTAGTGTGTGTAGGATAATGTTGATCCACGATAGCGGGGATTGCTGGTCGGTTGGGACCCCCCCCCCCCCCCCCCCCCCCCCCCCGGTGGGCCGAAGGGCCTGTTTCCGCACTGTATCTCTAAACTAAACTAAACTAAACTGAATTTCCTCCAACGAAAAGGTCAGTGTCTTTGGTCCCTGCATCAAGCGTTGCAGCCCGTTCCTCAATTCCATTCATTACCCTGGAACGTGTGAAGTTTATCGAGATGAGCTTCAGGCCAGTGTTCCTCCATCACTAGGGTGAGGTTATTTTTACATCTGCAACTTTGCAGACCATTGCCTCCATTGACTGAAGCCCATCAAACTTACCTTCATTCCCAGATTTCACTATCCAACACTCACTACATTTCTTGTCTCTCTCCTTCACTCTATTCTTCGTAAACTTGAGGTCATCCAAGACCCTACGGCCAGTGTCCTCTCCCATAACACCACCCATGTGCATGGCAGACTGCACTGGAAGGGTAGATCACATGGCACACGCCAAGGAGAGCTCGCCGACTGGATAGAAAATATGTTTCATGGAAGGAAGCAGAGAGTGATGGTGGGAGGTTGTTGTTCGGACTGGAGGCCTGTTACCAGTTGTGTGTCTCAGAGTTCGGTGCTGGGCCCATTGCTGTTTGTCATCTATATCAATGATTTGCATGAGAACACACAAGGCATGATGAGTAAGTTTGAAGATGACACTAAAGTAGATGGTGCTGTCGATAGTGAAGACGGCTGTCAGAAATTGCAGCAGGATCATGATTGGTTGGGCAGGTGGGCTGAGGAGTGGTTGACGGAGTTTAATACAGAGAAGTGCGAGGTGTTGAATTTTTGGATGTCAAACCAAGGCAGGGCCTTCACTGTGAATGGCCGTGCTGTGGGGAGTGTTGTAGAGCAGAGGGTTCTAGGAGTGCAGGTGCATGGTTCCTTGAAGGTGGGGTCGCAGGTAGATTGGGTAATTCTACGGTAAAGTTTTATCGTATCCGTGTGCGGACACGCCGCCGACAGCAAGAGGCCGAAGCAAAGTAGCCAAAGCCAAAGAACCGAATAGAAACGAGGCCGAAACGCCAATGAACCGAAAGAGTCCGAAGACGAAACGCCTACTAACCGAAAGGATAGGACGTCTAAATGCAAACTAACTGAAAGGGCGGGACGCCTAAATGCCTACGAACCGAAAGGCTGCGTCGCCTAAAAGCAAACTTACCGAATGGCCGCTCAGTCGAAACACCACCTACCCGAAAGGCGTCGTCGCCTACAGGCCTTGGACCGACTGCCGCTCAACAGAAAAGTCCAATAACGGACTTGACGTTGCCGGGGGCGGGACTTGTCAGCGATTGGTCCAGACCCCCGCGTCAATCACGTTACTGTGAAGGCATGAACATTGTCCCAAACCTCCGCTCCACCCGACCCACAGCCCGCGGAGGGTGGCCTTGGGAGAGTGGGGGCTGTACCGAGCGATGCACACCTTCGGCCGCTTTCACTTGGTGCTTCGGTTCAGATTGCCCAGTCACCTATGGCTTGTGTGGAAAAATGAACCCCACGCTCCCGTCTTCCCCTTCTCTCTCTCTCTCCTCTTCTCTCTCTCCCCCTCTCTCTCTCCCTTCTCTCTCTCTCCTCCTCTCTCTCCCCTCTTCTCTCTCTCCTCTCTTTTCTCTCACCCCCTCTCTCTCCCTTCTCTCTCCCTCTCTCTCTCTCTCTCCCTCCTTCTCTCTCTCCCCTCTCTCTCCCTTCTCTCTCTCCTCCTCTCTCTCCCTCCTCTCTCTCTCCTCTCTCCTCTCTCTCCCCTCTCTCTCTCCCCTCTCTCCTCTCTCTCCCCCCTCTCTCTTCTCTCTCCCCTTCTCTCCTCTCCCTCCCCCCCTCCTCTCTCCCCCCCCTCCTCTCTCCCCCCCCCCCCCCCCCCCGCTCTCTCTCCCTTCTCTCTCCCCTTCTCTCCCCTCCTCTCTCTTCTCCGTCTCCACCCGCGGGAGCGTCCCACAGTCATTGACCTCGATGCACCGCCATCGGACCCCAACCTCCACACCAGGGTGATTCCCCCCCCCCCCCCTCCCCTCCGACCCACAGTCTTTCATACCCACACCAGCGGGGACAGACGGTTTATTTATTACCGTCTCAGTGTTTGCAGAACGCACCCAAGCTCCCACGCACAAAACAGGCAACTTTCTTACACAAAAGGTGGTGGGTGTATGGAACGAGCTGCCAGAGGAGGTAGTTGAGGTGGGTACTATCACATTGTTTAAATACCATGGATAGGATAGTTTAAGATGAATATGGGGCAAAATGCAAGCAGGTGGGACTAGTGTAGATGGGGCATGGTGGTCAGCATGGTCAAGTTGGGCCAAAGGTCCATTACCATGGCTGTATAACTCCATGACTCTATCTGCTGCTTGCTGAACTACAGTCGCTTCTGTTTAAGGACTTTGCCATACCTGTTTTCAAATCTCTCTAATGTTTTTTCTCTCTTTATTTCTGTATACTCCAATGGCTTTAATGGCTGCGGGACATTCCAGCGCCCGCCGGGGGCTCCAACTTGGTGACTTTTGGGCCCGGAGCGAGGCCGTACACCGCCCGGCGCGGCCTCAACGGCCGTGGGACTTAACATTGCCCGCCTGGGGCTTCAACATCGGGAGAAAAATGGTGCAGGGGAGAGAAAAGACTTTGCCTTCCATCACAGTGAGGAGGACATTCACTGTGATAGATGTTTTTCTGTAGATTGAATTGTTTGTGTGTCTTGTAGGAATTGTTTTGTTTGTATGGCTGTGGAAATGGAATTTCGTTTGAGCCTCTTTGAGGTTCAAATGACAATAAAATCTAATCAATCAATCAATCAATCAATAAAACCTCCAAAATAACTGCTCTCTTCAGATTCTCTGTTAATCTCTCCACCCTTGCCTTGATCAATACAAGCATTTTGTTTAACCATATTAAAGTGCAGTTTTTTGGCTCGTGTTAATATGTTAAAGACCCATATTTCACCATCGAGGAGCTCGCAGTCTTGGGTAGAGACCGATGCCGGGAAGCTCCAAACGATGCAGAAGGTTCGACCAGCCCCGACCCGGGGTCGATCGCCCGGCTTGGGGAGCTGACATCCCCCCGATGCAGGGAGCCAAGATCATCCCATGAACGGAAGGCTCGATGCCCCCCAACCATGAGAGAACAATAAAGGAAGAGATTGAACTTTTTTCGCCTTCCATCACAGTGAGGAATGTGGAGGAGTCACTGTGTTGCTGTTCATGTTAAAATGTATTTTGTGTGTTTTGTTGCTTTTTAATGGTATGACTGTATGGCAAATCAACTTCCTCGTATGTTGCAAAACATACTTGGTTAATAAAGTATGATTATTGGAAATGATTGGTGTTTAGTTTATTTTAATTTAGTTTAGTTTAGAGATACAGCGCGGAAATAGATCCTTCGGCCCACCGAGTCCACACCGACCAGCGATCCCCCGCACATTAACACTATCCTACACACAAGGGGCAATTTACACTTAAAGCAAGCCAATTAATCTACAAATCTGCACGCCTTTGGAATGTTGGAGGACACCAAAGATCTCGGAGAAAATCCAGGTGGTCACGGGGAGAACGTACAAACTCTGTAACAGACAGCTCCTGTAGTCAGGATCGAACCTTGGGTCTCTGTGAGGCAGCAACTCTACCACTGTGCCGCCCTTGTTGATGTTTGATAATTTTTCAAGGTTTGCAAAGGTATAATAAATTAGCCACATTTCCAAGAATGCAATGAGATGCATTGAATGAAATATGAACGCACCTCGATACATGTACAGTCACCGTGCCCTCATTGTATTATCATGACTTGCCACCTGGCTCTTTACACCCACAACATTCAACTGCACTGATAGCCTTGCACAATGTGCAGCTGTATGTGTTTGGTGACATTTTACACCAGCTTGAATCACTTAATATTTGTGAGTGTTATTCTAAGCAGAAATCAATGGAAAACATCAAAGGTGGGGTGTGTGTGGGGGGGCGGGTGGGGTGTGTGTGTGTGGGAGGGTGGGTGGGGTGTGTGAGGGGTGGGTGGGGTTTGTGTGTGGTGGGGGTTGAAGCAATGTGTAATGAAAGTATCCATATATGGTTAACTTTGCCATCTCTTTATGATGGAAAATATGATATTGGTAGAAAAAATAGCAGAAAAGCAGACCATTTTAGCCCCCCGAATGAAATTACCACTCCCATCCATTTATGTACTAAGTTTTCTTCTCCTTAGGCTGACCATGGGTGTCTCCAGGGTTGGAGGACGCCTGTGCGTGGCTTTGTTTAACGTGGGGAGAATGGTGCACAGACAGCCACCCCACAGTCCTTGACAGATCTGGGTCACGATCCAGTGGCATGGAGTCCAAGACGACCGGAGACCCTTTTCTGCTGCAGCCTTCATCCGCCTTCCCAGCCGTTGTGACGCTCCACTAAGGTCAGCCATCATCCTCCACCTATTCCACCGTTGAGGTCTTGGTTGGATTGCTCTTTGTCAGGGACCTGCCCCTTGACCTTACCGCCATGGGAGGCCCTACCTGGAGCATAACTCCAGACGGCATCGTTCTCAGGATCTCCACCACGACAAGGTGACAATCCACGGAGAAGATTGTTTAAAACTTTGCCTTTCGCATGTCTTGTCTAATTAAATCCTTAATACCAACCATGACATGCACATTAGTAGTACGAGAACAAATGATTTTGGTATGATGTGTTTATTTTAATGTATATCCTATGATAAAATTTACATGATTTGTGGAAGTAATGTCTTACTCCAAAGTAGGATTCTTAAGGGCCTGTCCCACTTTCACGACCTAATTCACGACCTCTGCCGAGTTTGCCCTTGACTCATACTTGCAGCATGGTCGTCACAAGGTCGTAGGAGGTCATAGGAGGTCGTAGGTAGGTCGTAGCAGGCCGTGATGCTGGTCGTAGGTACTCGTGTTATCAAGTAGATCGGGGCATTTTTCTAGCTTGATGAAAAATGTCCACGAGTAAAAAAAGTCGAGAATTAGGTCGTGAAAGTGGGACAAGCCCTTTAGATAATCCTACCTAGTATGGGCTGGACATTTCCCACCACATACTTCTTGGATCAATGAAATAAGACTAACACGCTCATTGCAATAGCTACAATTTCTCCCCTTCTTATGCAGAGGCATGTTTTAAGAATTTAAGAGTTTAACATAGCACATGATAGGCATTTGGATTCTGTACAGGAGGAAGAGAAAGGCAAGGAATAGAAGGGGATATTGAAGGATTTCAAAAGCAAAGTTGAAAATGGATTCAGAGTGGCTCAGCTAATAGACCACCACCTCAGCACCAGAGACCCTAGTTCAATCCTGACCCTAGATACTGTCTGCATGGAGTGGGTGGCGGGTGGCACCACAGTGGCTGCCTCGCCAACAGTCTGTCTCGTCCCTTCCTTCCTTGTTGTTTTTTAGTATGTGTTAAATTAATGTTTTAGTGCTCTTTAGTTTTTGTTTTATGTGGGGGGGGGGGGGTGGTTGGAGGAAACTTTAAAAAAATCTCTTACCTCGACGGAGATGCGAATTTTATCCGTATCGTATCTCTGTCCGCACTGCGGCCTAACAACGAGGAGCTGGTGGCCTCTTGCTGGGGATCGACCTCGGAGATCCAACCGCGGGAGCCTGCGGACAACATCGTGGCGCTCGCGGTCCCTTAGTTAGGGACCGACTTAGGGAGCTCCAGGCCAAAGGAGCTTTGATCGCTCCGACGCGGGAGCTTCAACCGCCCCGATCACGGGAGCTTTGACCGCCCCGATGTGGGGGCTTCGATCGCCAGCTGCGGGAGCTTCAATCGCCCCGACTGCGGATGGTTCGACTGCCCCGAGCGCGGGAGAATAAAGAGTGAAGAAGATTAGACTTTATTGCCTTCCATCACAATAGACAATAGACAATAGGTGCAGGTGTAGGCCATTCGGCCCTTTGAGCCAGCACCACCATTCACTGTGATCATGGCTGATCATCCACAATCAGTACCCCGTTCCTGCCTTCTCCCCATATCCCTTCACTCTCTATCTTTAAGCGATCTATCTAACTCGCTCTTGAAAGCATCCAGAGAATTGGCCTCCACTGCCTTCTGAGGCAGTGAATTGTTCAAGAATCACAGTAAGGAACGTGGGGAATCCGCTGTGGTGGATGTGCATGTTAACTTTTATGTAGTCGTGTGTCTTGTTGCTTTTTTTAGTACGGCTGTATGGTAAATCGAGTTTCACTGTACCTTAATTGGTACACGTGACAATAAAATACCCTTTCAACATATAGACTGTGACTGCATGGATTTCCTCCAGATGTTCCAGTTTACGATCCAATAAGATACGATACGATACGATAGAACTTTATTTATCCCAGGAGGGAAATTGATCTTCCAACAGTCATAAAAACACAAAATACATGAAACATGAAATTAAAGTGACGAGTGGAAAGGATTGGGGAGGGGGGGGGGGGTAGTCCACCGCACGACAGAAGGGGGAGTTGTACAGTTTGATAGCCACAGGGAAGAAGGATCTCCTGTGGCGTTCTGTCCTGCATGATGGTGAATTAATTGGCTATTATAAATTGCCCCTTGTGTGCAGGTGAGTGATAGAATCTGTGGGAAGTTGATGAGAATGTATCGATAAAAGATGAGTTTAAAGTAGGTGTAATTTGTGTAAATGGGTGGTTGGCCCAGACATGTTGGTCACAATTTCCCTGCCGTATCTCTCTATGACTCTATGCTAGGCTGAGTTGCTGAGGGACTACCTTGCAGTTAAACAATGCATTAATCTCTGAGAGATACATACTTCTCTTGTTTCTACTCATGCTGCTGCCATATTTGACCAGTGTATTTTGACAATTATACTTGCATATTTTTCATTCTTAGGACAATTCTTATTTTTCATTTGCTTGCAAGGTCACTTATATATTGTTCAAAGAACCAAATCAACTATATATTGTTCAAAATAAATTTTGGATAATCAGGCTATATGGGTTTGTGTTGAATATTCTGTTTGGTCTTGGATCTTTCTTTGAAGGTCAAGAGAGTTAAGAGTCAAGAGTGTTTAATTGTCATAAGGTCCAGGAACCGAACAATGACATTCTTACTTGCTGCAGATTTGCATGTTTAGTTTAGTTTAGTTTAGTTTAGTTTAGTTTAGTTTAGTTTAGAGGTACAGTGCAGAAACAGGCCCTTTAGGCCACCGAGCCCACACTAACCAGTGATCCCCGCACACTAACTATATCCTACATACTAGGGAAATTTACAATTTTATCTAGCCAATTAGCCTGATGACGGTAGCATGGTCCCTTGGCTATCCCTTCTTGAAGTTAACAATCAGCTTTGTGGTCTTGCTAACGTTGAGAGCAAGATTGTTGTTCTGGCATCACTCAACCAGATTATCGATCTCCCTTTTACCTAGCCAATTAGCCTGCAAACCTGTACATCTTTGGGATGTGGGAGGAAACCGGAGCACCCGGAGAAAACCCACGCAGGTCACGAAGAGAATGTACAAACTCCGTACAGACAGCACCCGTAGTCAGGATTGAACCCGGGTCTCTCTGGCACTGTAAGGCAGCAACTCTACCGTTGCGCCACCGTGCCCCCAAACATATCAACAACAAATAAATATGCAGATAGTTATCAGTTATTCCGGGTAAACCAGACCATGATAATGCAAGCCAAAGTGCATAGTGCAATCTTAGTGGTGCAAAGTCCGTAGGAGTTCTAGAAACATAGAAACATAGAAAATAGGTGCAGGAGGAGGCAATTTGGCCCTTCGAGCCAGCACCGCCATTCATGGTGATCATGGCTGATCATCCACAATCAGTAACCCGTGCCTGCCTTCTCCCCATATCCCTTGATTCCGCTAGCCCCTAGAGCTCAATCTCACTCTCGTTTAAATTCATCCAGTGAATTGGCCTCCACTGCCTTCTGTGGAAGAGAATTCCACAAATTTACAACTCTGTGTGAAAAAGTTGTTTTTCATCTCAGTTTTAAATGGCCTCCCCTTTATTCTTAAACTGTGGCCCTTGGTTCTGGACTCCCCCAACATTGGGAAAATTTTTCCTACATCCAGCTTGTACAGTCCTTTTATAATTTTATATGTTTCTATAAGATACCCTCTCAACCTTCTAAATTCCAGTGAATACAAGTCCAGTCTTTCCAATCTTTCCTCATATGATGGATTTAAGAGAGAGTTAGATAGAGCTCTAGGGGCTAGTGGAATCAAGGCATATGGGGAGAAGGCAGGCACGGGTTATTAATTGGGGACGATCAGCCATGATCACAATGAATGGTGGTGCTGGCTAGAAGGGCCGAATAGCCTCCTCCTGCACCTACTTTCTATGTTTCTACAACATTTTAAGCCAGCCACAACAAAGGAATTGGGGGTGTACTTTGCAGATGAATCTGAACGCATTGATAATCTCACGTACCCAGTAGTATTTTCCTTCTAGTGAGTGGTTTTTGAGCAGTGGAGGTTCTGCTGAAGAACACTTGGCCGGCCATCACTGTGAACAGAATAGTGTGCAATAGAAAGTAATGCAGAGGGTAACTGTATTTGAATGGGTGAGAGAATCCAATCTTCTGAGACTGAGCTGATAGGTTTCCAATCACTGCAGTTGCCTTTGAAGCCGCAACAACCCAGCCTCTGGAAAGGATCCATTCTCTCACCTCCCATTTAATCCAGTCAAGGTCAATTTCAAAAAGATACTTGATGCCAGAGTTGGTTCAATGCTGCTTCAGTATCAAGGTTAGCTACTACTCTCATCACACTGGAGCAATTTCATGGCTGGTGCCCACCTTTGAATCAGCTGAACTGGTGCTAAAGCTATGTGTAAGAAAGAACTGCAGATGCTGGATAAAATCGAAGGTAGACACAAAATGCTGGACTAACTCAGTGGGTGAAGCAGCATCTATGGAGAGAAGGAATGGGTGACGTCTCGGGTCGAGACGTCTGAAGAAGGATCTCGACCCGAAACGTCACCTATTCCTTCTCTCCATAGATGCTGCCTCACCCGCTGAGTTACTCCAGCATTTTGTGTCTAACTTTGGTGCTAAAGCTAGTTGGTTCTGCTGCAAGTCAAATGATGTACAGTATCGTTTTCAGAAGGTGAGAGATTGAGAATAATAACAAGGAAGGGTGGCACAGCGGTAGAGTTGCTGCCTTAAGGGCCTGTCCCACTTGGTTGTCATTCGCGCGCTATTTACGCGACCTGCTAGCGTGTGGGTAGCGTGTGGGTAGCGTGTGGGTAGCGCGTGGGTAGTGCGGGACGGGGGCATGGAGTGGTGTGGAGGAGTGTGGAGTGGCGTGGAGGAGTGTGGACTTCGTCCTGAACAAAATCTTCGCGCGCCACCGGCCTGTCATGTAACTGACGGCCAAAGCGGGACAGGCCCAAGACCCTGGCGCGGCGCAACGTCTCACCTCCAACAGCAGCAGAAGCAGGCAAATGATCGCCGAGCTCGGCCTGGGGCTCACAGCCATTGCGGATCCGGATCCGCCCTTACTCCTACTCCCAGGGCAGAGCCAAGACGATTGAAGATAGACACAAAATACAGGAGTAACTCAGCGGGACCGGCAGCATCTCTGGAGAGAAGCAATGGGTAACGTTTCGGGTCGAGACCCTTCTTCAGACTGAAGGAGAGTCTCGACCCGAAACATCATCCATTCCTTCTCTCCAGAGATGCTGCCGGTCCCGCTGAGTTACTCCTGCATTTTGTGTCCATCTTCAAATGACGTCACGCGCTCCAGACGCATGATGACGCGCGCGACCGTCGCGCGTCTGTCACTGTCGCGTAAATGACGGCCCAAGTGGGACAGGCACTTTACAGTGCTTGCAGCGCCAGAGACCCAGGTTCGATCCTGACTACAGGTGCTGTCTGAATGGAGTTTTACGTTCTCCAAATGACTGCGTGGCTTTTCTCCGAGATCTTCGGTTTCCTCACACAATACAAGTTTGTAGGTTAATTGGTTTGGTGTATGAATAAATTGTGCTTAGTGTATACAGGACAGTGTTAATGTGCGGCGATCGCTGGTCGGTGCGGACCTGATGGGCCAAAGGGCCTGTTTCCATGCCGTATCTCTCAAATTAAAACTAAAAACTAAAAGAAAGTTTAGGATGCACATCATATGATTTTATTTGTAGACCCATCCATAAGGTGTGCTAATCATCCTAAAATCCTAAAGGGCCATATTTTAGATTCCATATATATAACTGATCAAATTAGTATTTTGTCTTAAAATTATTGAGTTATACAGCATGGCAACAGGTCCGTCAGCCCAACTTGCCCATGCTGACCAAAATAACCCATCTATATTAGTCCCACCTGCCCACATTTGACCCATATCCCCCAAAAACGTATATGTTGTTATAAAATCTACGTCAACTACCTCCTCTGGCAGTTCGTTCCACATACCCACCAGCCTCTGTGTGAAAGGGTTGCCCCTCAGGTTCCTATTAAATCTTTCCCCTCTTATCTTAAATCTATGTCCTCTGGTTATTGATCCCCTACTCCGAGTGAAAGACTCTGTGCATTCATCTTATCTATTCGCTTCATGTCTTATACACCTCTAAAAGATCACCCCTTGTCGTCCTACACTCTAAGGAATAAAGTTCTAGCCTGCCCACTTCTCCCTGTAGCTCAGGCACTCAAGCTCAGGCAATGTCCTCGTAAAGCTTCACTGCACCCTTTCCAGCTTAATAACATCCTTCCTATGGCAGGGTGACCAAAACTGAACGCAGTACTCCGAATGCAGCCTCACCAACGTCTTGTAGAACGGTAACATAACATCCCAACTTCCATACTTAATACTCTGACTGATGAAGTCTTCTTGACCACTCTTGACCTGTGATGCCACTTTCAAGGAACAATGTTCCTACACACCGAGATACCTCTGCTCTACAACACTCCTCATTCACTGTCATTCACTGTAAAGGTCCTGTCCTGGTTTGACTTCTCAAAATGCAAAAGCTTGTGCCTATGCATTAATCTCCATTAAGCATTCCTCAGCCCACTTGTCCAACATCAAGATTACGCTGTAATTTCTGATAACCATCTTCACTATCTACGATTCCACCCACTTTTGTGTCATCTGCAAACTTACTAATCATCCCTCCTACATTCTCATCCAAATGTAACTCTCATTTTACATTTCATATTCTTGTCAAATTCCAAAGAATAATATGCATCTTATTACATTATGCATTAGTAGAGTCATACTCTTAGATACTCATAGATCTTGATTCCTTGGAGCGCAGGAGGTTGAGGGGTGATCTTATAGAGGTGTATAAAATCATGAGAGGAATAGATTGGGTAGATACAAACAGAGGCTCTTGCCCAGAATAGGGAAATCATGGACAAGAGGACATAGGTTCAAGGTGAAGGGGAAAAGATTTAATAGGAATATGAGGGGTAACATTTTCACTCAAAGGGTGGTGGTGTATGGAACAAGCTGCCAGAGGAGGTAGTTGAGGCTGGGACTATCCCAACGTTTAAGAAACAGTTAGATGGTTAGGACAGGTTTGGAGGGATATGGACCAAACGCAAGCAAGTGGGACTAGTGTAGCTGCAACATGTTGGCCAGTGTGGCCAAATTGGGCCGAAGGGCCTGTTTCCACACTGTATCACTCTATGACTATGACTATCTATACAGCATAGAAATAGACCCTTCGGCACAACTTGTCCAGGCTGACCAGTTGGCATTGTTTGCTAGTCCCATTTCCTGCATTTGGCCCATATCCATCTAAATCCTTCCTATCGATCCATCTATCCCAATGTCTTTTGAAAGTGATTATTTGTGGGAAGATTTCCTTATCAACAAGAAACCTCTCTCCATCTATTGCAGTGCAATTTACTGTATCTCTCCATCAATCTGAAGGGGAATGCATTTCTCTGGTAAAAAACATTTGACAGATATCATGGGGGATAGAAATCCCAGTGAGCATGAGGAGTTGAAGGCAATTTGAGTTAATATCCAAAATCATTGGATTTTCATTCCATTTAATTTTAAATACAGAACTCAAGAACAGGCCTTCGCCCCACAATGTCTGTGTTGAACCTGATGCCAAGACCAACTCTTATCTGCCTGCACATAATCCATTTCCCTCCATTCTCTGTAAATCCATATGCCTATCCAAAAGTCTCTTAAAAGCCACTATCGTATCTGCCTCAACCACCGACCATGACAGTAGAAAAACTTGTCCCGTACATCTCCTTTAAACTCTTCCCCTCTCACCTAAAACCTTTGCCCTCTAATATTTGATTTTTCCACCATGAGAATAAGGTCCTGACTGAAGTGCTGAATCCGTAACATGTTGATAATGGGGGTTTAGTTCAGTTTAGTTTTGAGACACAGTTTGTAAACAGGCCCTTCGGCCCAATGAGTCCGCACCGACCAGCGATCCCCGCACTTTAACACTATCCTGCACACAATGGACAATGTACACTTATACCGAGCTAAAGGGGCTGTCCCACTGTACGAGCTAATTCAAGAGTTCTCCCGAGTTTCCCCTGATTCGAACTCGGCGACTTATGGTAATAGCCGCTCGTAGGTACTCGGGGCTCTCTTGGACATTTTTCAACATGTTGAAAAATCTTCACGAGTCTTCACGAGCTTACCGCGTTTCCCGAGTACCTGCCGTTAGCGTTACGAGCCGCTAAGAGACGTCCCGAGCTCCAACGTACCCGCTACGTACATTCTACGTGCTTACCACGAGTTTCTTTTTTTTTAAAACTCGGGAGAGCTCTTGATTTATCTCGTACAGTGGGACAACCCCTTAAGTAATCTACAAACCTCTACGTCTTTGGAGTGTGGGAGGAAACCGATCTCGGAGAAAGTCCACGCGGTCACGGGGAGAACGTGCAAACTCCGTACAGACAGCACCCGTAGTCGGGATCGAACCTAGGTTTCTGCCGCTGCAAGGCTGTAAGGCAGCAACTCTATCGCGGCGCCAACGTGATGGTAATGTGATTCCATGTCATGAGAAGTGTTTGAAGACAGTCCTTGTTGATATCAATGTCAGCCTGTGTATTGTCTTGGTCTTTCAGCACTCGGGTTGCCGATACTTCATTATCAGTGAAGTTGCAAATGGAACAGATTGCTGTGCAATATTCTTTGGACATCTCACATCTGACCAATTGATAAAATGAAATTAGTGAAACAGCTAAAGGTTGTTGGGTGTCAGGCAATGCCCAGAGGAATAGTTACAGTGATGTCCTGGGACACTGTTAATCACCTCCATCAATCATAGGTCATAAGGTCATAAGTGATAGGAGCAGAATTAGGCCATTTGGCCCATAAAGTCTACTCTGCCATTCAATCATGGCTGATCTATCTCTCCCTCCTAACCCCATTCTCCTTTAAATGACTCGGAGCGGGGCCTAACATCGCCCGGCGCGGCTTAAACAGCCGCGGGACTTACCATCGCCTGCCGGGGGCTTTAACATCGTGAGCCCCAGTCGCCTCGACGCAGCAGTTGGACTGTTGGACAGCGGGACAAGAACAAAGAGCAGGGAAGAGATAAGACTTTTGCCTTCCATCACAGTGAGGAGGTGTTGGAGATTCACTGTGATTGATGTTTGTGTAAATTGTGTTAATTGTGCGTCTTGGTTTTTTTTTAATGTCATGACTGCAGGAATGAAATTTCGTTCGAACCTTGTCTGTTTGAATGACAATAAAAGGCATTCTATGCTATTAATTCTATATTCTATTCTCCCCATAACCCCTGACATCCTCAAGATCCTGAATATTCCCTGGGGCTCTACCATTCAAAGTGTGTCATTTTCTATTCTGTCTGTGACTCCAGTCTCACCATAAGTTGTTGGATATTTTAATTGCCTTCTGAGGTTGGGAATGAGAAATGATTTATTTCAAGATCAGTTACTGATGAATAGGACATATCCTCGATTCACCTACTCTGGGCAAGAGACTCTGTGCATCTACCCAATCTGAAGGTGGCAACACAAGTAGATGGGGTGATAAAGAAGGCATATGGTTCTATTGAATATAAAAGACAAGATGTCTTGTTGCAGCTGTATAAAACTCTGGTTAGGCTGGCTTTGGGGTACTGTGTGGAGTTTTGGTTCCCATGCTACAGGAAAGATATAGAGGCTTTGGAGAAGGGGCAGAAGAGGGCAGCACATGGAGGCAGCGGCAGAGAGACCTGGGTCCAATCCTGATTACACCCGTACCAATCGCAAATTTATCTATCTCTGCTTTAATATTGTCCATTGACAACCTCCACAGCCTTCTTTGGCAAATATTTCCACAGATTCACCACCCTCTGACTAAAGAAATTCCTCCTCATCTCCTTCCTAAAGGAATGTCCTTTAATTCTGAGGCTATCGTAGACTGGAGGTAATAGCCACGCTAGTGGAAACATCCTCTCAGTCAGTTTTATTCGTCACGTGCATATAAAGTGCAGTGAAATGAATTTGCCAGCAGCGGTACAATAAAAAAAGTACACAATACACAATAAAGATTTAACACAAACATCCACCACAGCATTCATCACTGTGGTGGAATGCACAAAGTTTGGTCAGTCCTCCTCCATTTTCCCCCGTGGTCGGCACCACAACCCTCCGCAGTCGCCGTTGCTGGCATCCAGATGTTCAGACAAGGTAAGTCCAGGTAAGTCCTGAATTGGTGCCTCCCCACCGGGGACCGCGGCTTCAAGATGGTGTAGGCCGCAGGCCGGCGGTCGAAGATCTAAAGTCCCCGCTGCGTCACAGCCAGAAGCACCGCAGACAGCAGGGCCGGCGGTCGGAGCTCCTCTCCAGGAATCCCCAGCGAGGGATCCCGCTCCGGACAGTAAGTTCCCGCTGCGCCCACGGTAAAGTAGGCTGCGGACCGGTGGTCGGAGCTCTTCTCCTCCGGGGTCCCCAACGAGGGATCCCAGGCTCTGGACGCCGCGCCAGATGGAGCTCTGTAGACCGTGGCTTCAGGCTGCCGCGGGCCAGCGAACAGAGCGCTCCCTTCCGGCGACCTCCGGCGAGGGCTCGCCCGCTCCGCGACGAAAGAGTCCTTACTGCGCCCGCTGCTGAAGCCCCGGGCACGTCTCCGGGAAAGGACGCATCCACTCTATCCATGCCTTTCACTATTCTGTACGTTTCAATGAGGTCCCCCCTCATTCTTCTAAACTCTAGCGAGTACAGGCCCAGTGCCGACAAACGCTCATCATATACTATCCCACTCATTCCTGGGATTATTCTTATAAACATCCTCTGGACCCTCTCCAGTCAGCACTCAGATATGGGGCCCAGAATTGCTCACAATACTCCAAATGCGGCCTGACCAGTGCCTTATAGAGCCCCAGCAATACATTCCTGTTTTTGTATTCTAACCCTCTTGAAATAAATGCTAGTATTGTGTTTGCCTTCCTTACTACCGATTTGACTTAAGGGCCTGTCCTAACCTAAAGCGGGGGCCGTGCGGGGGCCGTGCGGGGGCCGCGCGGTGGTCGCAGGGCCGGTCTCACCGGAGCCGTATGGAGTTGTGCGGAGCTGGTCCCGACATCGCGCGGGCTCCGAAAAACTGACACTGTTCAAAAATTCCGCGCGGAAACGGCCTGCCGCCCCGCAGCCGCATCAAGGCTACACGCGCCGCATCGACGGCCGTGCGCACCGCCTCGACGCCGTACGCACCGTCTTGACGTCACTCGACCTCCGCGCGGCCCCCGCTTCCGGTTTGGTAGCGCTTGCCGCATGCAGCTGCATGCTGGTGGGACCGGCCCTGTACGGGGATCACTTGACCTCCGCGCGGCCCCCGCTTCCGGTTAGGTCGCGCTTGCCGCATGGAGTCGCATGCCCATGGGACAGGCCCTTGTACAGATTAACTTTTTAAGAATCCTGCACCTGAACTCCCAAGTCCCTTTGCACCTCCGATTTCTGGATTCTCTCCCCATTTAGAAAATAGTTTACGCCTTTATTCCTACTACCACACATTGCTACACTATATTCCATCTGCCACTTCTCTGCCCACCCACCCAACCTGTCCAAGTCCTTCTGCAGAGTCCCTGCTTTCTCTACACTGCATGCAGCTCCACTTATTTTCGTATCATCCGCAAACTTGCCCACAAAGCCTTCAATCCCCAAGTCCAAATCATTAATATACAACGTGAAGAGTAGCGGCCCCAGCACCGAGCCCTGCAGAACTCCGCTAGTCACTGGCAGCCAACCAGAAAAAGCCCCCTTTATTGTCACTCTGTGACTTCTGCCATCCAGCCAACCTGCTATCCATACATAGTATCTGCCCTTTGATCCCATGAGCTCTTAGCTTCCTCAACAGCCTCACGTACGGCAGCTTCTGAAAGGCTTTCTGAAAATCTAGGTACACAACATCTACTGAGTTTCCTTTGTCAGTCCTGCTATGGACTTCTTCAAAGAATTCCAGCAGATTTCCATGTCCATAATGTGGACATTTTCCATGATGTTGGATATAACCCAAACCAGTGAAATGATTCTCCTGAATTCCCATTGACTTCAGATTTTCCAGGATGCCTTGTCAAATGTCACTCTCACCTCTTACCAGGGATTCAGCTTTTAGGTGCATGTTTTGATTAAAGGGCCTGTCCCACTTGGGCGACCTAATCCGCGAGTTCTGACGCGTTTGCCCTCGACTCATACTCGCAGCATGGTCGACACGAGGTCGTAGAAGGTCTTCGTAACTCTCCTACATGCTCGAGAGTGGTCTCCGCGTACTCGAGGCCTCAGCTAGGTCACGCCATTTTTTTCAATATGTTTAAAAAAATGCCCACGAGTAAAAAAAGGTCGCCATGGAAAAAATCAAGACTTTTTTTACTCGTAGGTTTAATCGTAGTAGGTCGTAGTAGCTCGGCATGTTAGTCGTAGGTAATCGAGTGTAGTCGAAGGTAGTCGAAGGTAGTCTTCATCATAGTTGAAGCGAGGTCGAAGGAGATCGAAGTAGGTCGTCTTCACTCTCCACTATTCGGTGTCCAATTTTCCCGAAGTTAGTCGTAGCTAGTCGAAGCTGGTCTTCAACATAGTCGAAGGAGGTCGAAGGAGGTCTTCAACATGTCATTTTTCAAACTCTTCTAAACTTGCCAATTAAGTCGCCCAAGTGGGACAGCCCCATAAGTTTGTCAGTCAGGTTGGAAACATGTGGTTCTGGTAAACCTGACTAGGCATTTGTGTGCAGGTTTATTTGTGAGTAAATTCCGCTTGATAGCACAGCTGACAGAACTTCCACTAAAAACCCCACATAGTGCAAAAAAACACAAAGGGATAAGTCAATGGGTCAGGCAGAATCTTTGGAGAACACGGATAGGCACTGTTTCAGGGTGGCTCCATTGTTTTGATTGTGGGAACCCTCGAGGGTTTTGCCAAAACAATCAGTCTGAAGTAGGTCATAAGGTCATAAGGGATAAGTGATAAGGTCATAAGTGATAGGAGTAGAATTAGGCCATTCGGCCCATCAAGTCTACTCAGCCATTGAATCATGGCTGATCTATCTTTTCCTCCGAACCCCATTCTCCTGCCTTCTCCCTGTAACCCCTGACACTCGTACTATTCAAGAATCCATCTATCTCTGCCTTAAAAATATCCACTGATCCACTGAAGAATGTTTCCAATCTGAAGTGTTGCCAATACATGTTATACAGAGATGCTGCCTGACTCACTGAGCTACTCCAGCACTTTGTGTCTCTTGTCATAAAGCAGCATCTGCAATACCTTGTGTCTAAAACCTTCCATTGCTCTGCTGATGGTTTCAAGCCGACTGACAGAGAAGTAAATGATTGGGTTCGTTTTTTTCCTCCTTCTGGTGAAGAACAAATAAAGTCATACAGAGTGAAACCAGCACAAAACCATGAGGCACACCGCAAGCCACAGTCCTCCAGTCTGCAATACACCCTTCCACTATCACCCTCTGCTTCCTTCCATGAAGTCAATTTTGTATCCATTCAGCTATTTCCCACAGCACATTGCCACTACCACCCTGAGGCCAGACATCCTCCTGGTCTCAGAGGCGACCAAAAACATTGTCTTGTTGGAACTGACAGTGCCATGGGAGGACCATCTGGAGGAGGCCCACGAGAGGATGAAGTCCAAGTACGAAGAGCTGGTCATAGACTGCCGCAAGCAGGGCTGGAAGGCAAGGTGTATGCCCATCGAGGTTGGCTGCAGAGGTTTTGCAGGGCAATCGCTCTACGAAGCCTTGAGTGCATTGGGCATCAACGGAATGGAGAGGAGAAGAGCCATCAAGAACACCACCGAGGCAGCGGGGAAAGCCTCGAGATGGCTCTGGATCAGGAGAGGAGGTCCATGGGGAGCAGCGAATGCCACCTGGACACAAGTTCAGGTCTGATCAACCACGGCTGGGTCGCCTGGGTGAGGGTGTCTGATGTTGAAAGACCCGAAACACCCAATGACCCCGGGTTACATCACCGATGATGTGTTCAGGAGCATCAGGAGATGTATTTTATCAATCCTTGGATCCCATGTGATCTAACCTTCCAGAGCAGCCTACTATGCGGAACCTAGTCAAATGCCTCACTGAAATCCATATACACAGCATCTACAGCTCTGCCCACTTCAACCTTTTGAATCACATCTTCAGAAAACTCGATCAGGTTCATGAGACACAACTTCCCCTGCACAAAACCATGCTGACAGTCCCGAATCAGCCCTTGTCCATCTAAATGCTTGTATATCTTATCCCTTGGAATACTCTCCAGTAACTTTCCTGTCACAGTTGTTAGGCTCATTAGCCTGTAGTTCCCAGTCTTTTCCCTGCAGTCCTTCTTGAATTGAGACACAACATTTGCCTCCCTCCAGTCTTTTGGCACTTCACCTGTATTTGATCACGACTCATTAATCTCATCGAGGGCTCCTGCAATTTCCTCTCTAGCTTCCCACAGTGTCCTCAGATATACCTGATCATGCCCGGGAGATTTGGAAAGGACCTTCAGCACCTCCTTGTCAGGACCTTCAGCACGTCCTCGACCCTAATACTGACTGCTCCCAACACACTTCCATCAACTACCCCAAGTTTCCCAGTCCTCATAGGGTCATAGAGTCATAGAGTGATACAGTGTGGAAACAGGCTCTTTGGCCCAACATGCCCACACCGGCCAACATGTCCCAGCTACACTAGTCCCACTAGCCTGCATTTGGTCCATATCCCTCCAAACCGGTTCTTTCCATGTCTTTCTCCACAGTAAAAACAGAGAAATGCTCTTTGAGGACCTTGCCCATCTCCTATGGCTCCACTCTAAGTTGACCACTTTGATTCCTGAGTCCTACTCTCTTTCTCTGGTTACCCATTTTCCCTTCATAAAATCCCTTGGAATTATTCTTAATGTTATTGGCCAGAGCTATCTCCTGTCCCCTTTTTGCCCTCCTGATTTATTTTTTAGCTTGCTCCTTCGTTCCCCAAACTCCACCAGGAATACACTTGATCCCAGCTGCCTATACCTGCCCCATGCCTCCTTCTTAGTCTTGACCAATGCCTCAATTTCCCTCATCATCCAAACTTCCTTACACTCATTCCTACCTTGCCCTTCACTCTGACAGGAATATGTACATCCTAGACTCTGTTAGCACACTTTTAAAAGATTCCCACTTTCCTTTTCCTTCAAACAAACTGTTCCAATCAACCTGAGCGAGTTCATACCTTATACCTTCAAAGTTGGCCTTGCCCCATTTTAGAATTTTAATTCATGGACCTTCCCAGTCTCTAACCACAACTATCTTCAACCTAATAGAATGCTAGTGGTCGCTGGTCCTAAAAGGCTCATCCACAAACACCTCATCCACTTGCACCTCACAATTTCCCAAGACTACATCAAGTGTTGCCCTCTCCCGTGTGGGGCCCTCTACATATTGCCAGAGGAAACTCTCCTGAACACTTTTGTCAAATTCCACCCCATCTAAACCTTTCTCACTATGATATTCCCAGTCAATATTGGGAAAGTTCAAATCCCCTACTGCGACAGGCTTATCAGACCTGCGGCTGCCTGCAATCTCCTGGCATATTTGCTCTTCTAATTCCCGTTAACTATTTGGGGGGCCTATAGTACACTCCAAACAAGGCATGTACTCCTAACATCCCTTTCCCGTTCCTCAGCTCCACCCATATAGTCTCACTAGATGAACTGTCCCTAATGTCCCCTCTGACCACTGCCGTGACATCCTGCTTAACCGATAATGCAACTTCCTTCCTCTTTTACCCTCACCCCTGTCTCTCCTGAAGCTCCTGTACCCCGGAACATTGAGCTGCCAGCCCTGCCCCTTTCTTAACCAGGTTTCGATAATGGCTACAACGTCCCAGTCACACGTACCTATCCATGCCCGAAGCTCATCTGCCTTGCCCGTCAGGCTTCTTGCATTGAAATACATGCAATATAAACCAACACTTCTTCCTCACTCCCTGACTTTCTCCTGCCTATTCTGTCCACTAAACTATCATCACGCTCCATACCAACTTCTAACCTCCCACTTGCCTCATTCTTGTATAGGATCCCACCCCCCTGCCAATCTACTTTAAACCCACCCGTGTGGCACTAGCGAACCTGCCTGCCAGAATATTGGTCACCCTCCGGTTTAGGTGCAATCCATCCCTCTTGTACAGTTCACCGCTGCCCCAGTAGAAATCCCAATGGTTTAGAAATCTGAACCCCTGCCCCCTGCCCCCTGCACCAACTCCTCAGCCACACATTCATCTCCCCGATCTTTCTGTTCCTACCCTCAGACATGGGAACTTTTCAAGAAGGGAGGGAGAGAGAAAACGGGGAATTACAGACCAGTTAGTCTAACATCGGTAGTGGGGAAACTGCTAGAGTCAGTTATTAAAGATGGGATAGCAGCACATTTGGAAAGTGGTGAAATCATTGGACAAAGTCAGCATGGATTTACGAAAGGTAAATCATTTCTGACGAATCTTATAGAATTTTTCGAGGATGTAACTAGTAGCGTGGATAGGGGAGAACCAGTGGATGTGGTGTATCTGGACTTCCAGAAGGCTTTCGACAAGGTCCCACATAAGAGATTAGTATACAAACTTAAAGCACGTGGCATTGGGGGTTCAGTATTGATGTGGATAGAGAACTGGCTGGCAAACAGGAAGCAAAGAGTAGGAGTAAACGGGTCCTTTTCACAATGGCAGGCAGTGACTAGTGGGGTACCGCAAAGCTCAGTGCTGGGACCCCAGCTATTTACAATATATTAATGATCTGGATGAGGGAATTAAAGGCAATATCTCCAAGTTTGCGGATGACACTAAGCTGGGGGGGGTAGTGTTAGCTGTGAGGAGGATGCTAGGAGACTGCAAGATGACTTGGATAGGCTGGGTGAGTGGGCAAATGTTTGGCAGATGCAGTATAATGTGGATAAATGTGAGGTTATCCATTTTGGTGGCAAAAACAGGAAAGCAGACTATTATCTAAATGGTGGCCGACTAGGAAAAGGGGAGATGCAGCGAGACCTGGGTGTCATGGTACACCAGTCATTGAAAGTAGGCATGCAGGTGCAGCAGGCAGTGAAGAAAGCGAATGGTATGTTAGCTTTCATAGCAAAAGGATTTGAGTATAGGAGCAGGGAGGTTCTACTGCAGTTGTACAGGGTCTTGGTGAGACCACACCTGGAGTATTGCGTACAGTTTTGGTCTCCAAATCTGAGGAAGGACATTATTGCCATAGAGGGAGTGCAGAGAAGGTTCACCAGACTGATTCCTGGGATGTCAGGACTGTCTTATGAAGAAAGACTGGATAGACTTGGTTTATACTCTCTAGAATTTAGGAGATTGAGAGGGGATCTTATAGAAACTTACAAAATTCTTAAGGTGGTTGGACAGGCTAGATGCAGGAAGATTGCTCCCGATGTTGGGGAAGTCCAGGACAAGGGGTCACAGCTTAAGGATAAGGGGGAAATCCTTTAAAACCGAGATGAGAAGAACTTTTTTCACACAGAGAGTGGTGAATCTCTGGAACTCTCTGCCACAGAGGGTAGTCGAGGCCAGTTCATTGGCTATATTTAAGAGGGTGTTAGATGTGGCCCTTGTGGCTAAAGGGATCAGAGGGTATGGAGAGAAGGCAGGTATGGGATACTGAGTTGGATGATCAGCCATGATCATATTGAATGGCGGTGCAGGCTCGAAGGGCTGAATGGCCTACTCCTGCACCTAATTTTTATGTTTCTATGTTTCTATAATCTCAGCCAACTGTCAGTGCTGTGGCAGTTTAGTTTAGTTTAGTTTAAATTAGTTTAGTTTAGTTTAGTAGTTTAATGGTCATAAAGTCATAGATAGAGAGTCATAGAGTGATGAAGTGTGGAGAAAGGACCTTAAGCCCAACTTGCCCACACCTCCCAACATGTCCCAGCTACACTAGTCCCACTTACCTGCGCTTGGTTCATATCCTTCCAAACCTGTCCTATCAATGTACCTGTCTAACTGTTTCTTAAATGATGGGATAGTCCCAACCTCCTCTGGCAGCTTGTTCCATACACCCAAGTTATGTGAAAAAGTTACCCCTCGGATTCCTATTGAATCTTTTCCCCTTCACCTTGAATGTATGTCCTCTGGTCCTCGATTCCTCATCTCTGGGCAAGAGACTCTGTGCATCTACCCAATCTATTACTCTCATGATTTTGTACACTTCTAATAGGTTTAGTGATACAACATGAAAACAACCCTGCAGCGTCGGCGGCCGTGGGCTTCACGACGGCGGCGGCGGCGGCGAAGCCTCGCTGGACAACCCGTGGTCGGCGGTCGATGAGGGCGTGGGGGGAACTACCGTGAGGGGGGAGGTAGAACAATGGAGGACCCGTTTTGGGGGAACCACCATGAGGGAGGGGGAAGAACAAATGAGGAGTCGCCGGGGATACTTTGTAACTTCGTCAGCGCCCTTTATGTGGCGACTATTTGCATACGTTGGGCATGCAAGCAAAGAATTTCACTGTGACTTGTCACACGTGGCAATAAAGTATTCCTTTCCATTCAGCCCACCGAGTCCACACCGACCATCGATCACCCTTTCCCGAGGCATTAGGGGCAACTTACAAGGCCAATTAACTTGCAAACCCTCAAGTCTTTGGGATGTGTGAGGAAACCAGAGGATCCGGAGGACACCCACGTGGACACAGGGAGAACGTGCAAACTCCACACAGATTGCAAGGTGTTGAAATTGAAGCTAGGTTTCTGGCACTGTGAGGCAGCAGCTCTACCAGCTGCACCACTGTGCCGCCCTGTGTCTGAAAGGCTTGGCGGGAGGGTTAACACTTTATGGGGCACAAGTTCAACACTTTAGATGGAATGTGGAAGGATCTCACTGTCTTTGTTGTGCACTCTGTATTGCTAAAGACTGCAGAAGGCTAATGCAATGGTTACATAAATCTGGTGTTTTGCGGTCATTTGCAAAGCTTTGAAAATGATAATAATCTTGGAGAGTGCTTCTCCACTCATTATTGCTTTACTAGGGATCATGACAGAAGCCTCCTTGTGGCGATCCCCGGAAACGACGACACGATGCACTCTGTGACGCGTCGGGCGACCAATTCTGCCAACATGTTGGACGACGACAGAAGCCAACAGCGAGCTATGTGTCGTCTGACACACGAACGAACGATTCCTTTAATTTTCCATGACTGAATG
The DNA here is from genome assembly GCA_038087875.1 of Malacoraja senta. Taxonomy (NCBI): domain Eukaryota; kingdom Metazoa; phylum Chordata; class Chondrichthyes; order Rajiformes; family Rajidae; genus Malacoraja; species Malacoraja senta. Next base: position 279,876,088 of record CM075977.1, on the reverse strand, counting down.
GTACAAGGTTTCTGAACTTAGATCTAATCCATTGGCTATTGTGTTCCCAGCTGCCCACGCGATTCTGTTGGCATAAACCAGCATCTGCAGTTCCTTTTTATGACATTTCCAGTTTTCTCTCCATGTGTCTTCTACTGCACCTTCCACAAGTTGACGCATGCATTTTACATATGCTGCTGCCTCTGGCACAGTCTTGCACACATTGAACCAGGTTAGGTCCCCGGTCTGATGCTAATAATAGAGATGATTACACCAAGGTCATAAGATTACACATTGTGGTGGAAAACAATTCTGTGGCTGTTGCTAGCTCACGCCAGATGGGCTGCTACATCTGTAATGAATCAACTCCATTTAGCACATTCTGGGGGTAGCACTGTGGCGCAGTGGTACAGCACTCACAGATTCAGAGACCCGGGTTTGATCCCGACTACGAGGGCTGTCTGTATGGAGTTTGTACGTTCTCCCCATGACCCCATGGGTTTTTTCCGAGATATTCGATTTCCTCCCGCACTCCAAAGACGTACAGGTTTGCATGTTAATTGGCTTGGTATGAATGTAAAAAGTGTAGGTACACAAAAATGCTGGAGAAACTCAGCGGGTGCAGCAGCATCTATGGAGCGAAGGAAATAGGCAACGTTTCGGGCCGAAACCCTTCTTCAGACCTAATGTAAAAAGTGTCTCTAGTGTGTGTAGGATAGTGTTAATGTGTGGGGATCGCTGGTCGGTGCAGACTCGGTGGGCCGAAGGGCCTGTTTCTGTCCTGTATCTCTAAACTAAACTAAACTATGCACAGTGGTAGTATATTCATTCCATGGACGGTATTCTCAGTGTGAAATCCTCAGAAGATTGTTATCCCCTTTCCCATCCATTCCCTACCCACAAGGGCCCGTTTACAGAGGCCAATTAAACTACACACTCACGATGAAAAATACATTATGGACGTATCCATTTCCAAATTTAAAACTGGTCCAGACTGCAGCCAGTCTGATGATTATGTCCTCAGGGCCCAGTCAAGCTCATTATTAGCAGTACTATTCAAGGACTCTTGATTGCGTTTTCCCACTCAGTGTATAATTTGCGTCTTCTCCGTGGATTGTCACCCTGTCGTGGTGGAGAAGCTTGTGTGGTCCTGAGATCATGAGAGCGATGGCGTCTGGAGCTAAGCTCCTGGTAGGGTCACCCATGGCGGTAATGTCGAGGGGGAGGTCCCTGACAAAGAGCAATCCAACCAAGACCTCAATGGTGGAACAGGCAGAGGACGATGGCTGATCTTAGTGGAGCGTCACAACGGCTGGGAAGGCGGATGAAGGCTGCAGCAGAAACGGGTCACCGGTCGTCTTGGACTCCATGCCACTGGATACTGACCCAGACCTGTCAAGGACCATGTGGTGGCTGTCTGTGCACCAGTCTCCCCACGTTAAACAAAGTCATGCACAGGCGTCCTCCATGAGAGAACAGTCATACTCGTTTTGAGTGACCGCCAATGATGATGATATTTTGTGTCCTTGCTACTTGTAACCGCTCCTTCCAAATCGTACACAAAAAGCAGAAGTACTATTTTATCAGTCAATAAAGTACAGTAATTTGCAGGAGTAACAATATCAAGAACAATATTTGTCAGGAGTACCAAAACCATGGGCGAATTGGCAGGATACCAATATCCATTGTCAGGATACAGAATACCATGGATTCCCCACCACTCTCTAACTTGTATCACACGGTGGCGCAGCAATAGAGTTGCAGCCTTACAGCGCTTGCAGCTCCGGAGACCCGGGTTCGATCCTGTTACTGGTGCTGTCTGTACGGAGTCTGTACATTCCCCCCGTGACCCGCATAGGTCTCTGAGATCTTCTCTGAGATCTTTCGGTCTAATGGATAGAGTGCCTGTTCAGACTGACATAGTCTGAAGAAGGGTCGCGACCCGAAACGTCCCCCATTCCTTCTCTCCAGAGATGCTCCCTGTCCCGCTGAGTTACTCCGGCTTTTTGAGTCTATCTTTGGCAATCTTCTGTCAGGTTAAAGCTCTTTTAAATTCCACACTGCTCAAAGCCTACTCACCTTGCCCCGGCCCTAACCCGATGCTCTGCACCAGAGTCACCCTGGCTCCTTGTCACCATCCTGAACACCCCCACCCCCCCCCCCCCCCCCCACCTTCTCCACCACAACGTTTCCCATTTCATCCATGCACCCGCCTCCACCCTAACGATCCAAACCGATCTTAAACTCACATCCACTGGATCGCTCCTCTCTGAAACATATCACTGATCCCTTCCCCCCAATGGAACGCTTATCCAGCTCGCAACGACACAAGAGAGACACAAAAAGCTGGTGGTTACTGTGTTACTGCAGCTTATTGTGTCTATCTTTGGTTTAAACCAGCCTCTGCAGTTCCTTCCCACATCCAATGACACAACCCTTTCATTACAGCCAGGTCCCAATACTGCACACCCACCAAATTAGTTCTTACAAAACTCTGCTAACTTCATAGACACGATCGACATTGTTTTTTGCCAGATTATTTAATTAATAGAATTAACATTACCCGGCTCTCAAGCTGTGAAGCAACCTCCTTCCTCTGCTCATTAATCCAGATCTCTATTGTTATTCCAGAAGCACAGCGTCTCTGCTACTTTTCATATAATGCACCCAACATTTTAACATCTGATTAGCCAAAACATATCAAAAAGGGAAAAATCTGGCTATAATGGGATTTTTCATGAGGTGCCATAAAGTTTCTCTTGAGGTCCCTTGCAACAATAGGAGGTTTAGTTTAGTTTAGAGATACAGCCTTCGGCCCACCATGTCCACGCCGACCAGCGATCCCCGCACACTAACGCTATCCTACACACACTAGGGACAATTTACACTTATACCAAGCCAATGAACCTACAAACCTATATGTCTTTGGAGTGTGGGTGGAAACCGAAGATCTCGGAGAAAACCCATGCAGGTCATGGGGGGAACGTACAAACTTCATACAAACAGCGCCCGTAGTCGGGATCGAACCCGGATATCAGGGGCTGTAAGCGCTGTAAGGCAGCAACTCTACCGCTGCGCCATCATGCAACACTTCTTCCTGGTTCTCAGCCTCCAGAGAAAATAATCCAAGTTTACATCCATGTTGAAATTTTCTATCATCACAAGAATATAGTCACTGAATGACTCTATGCGCCTAAATTGGACGCGCTATCCCACGAACTAGTCAAACAACCTTGTGTACTGATTTCCTCAGAATCAGAGCATTCAGTCAACATCCGGAAGGCTGCACCACTACTCACAAAAATCACACGATTTTCCATCTTCATCCATGCTGACCAAGTTGCCAGCAGAGCTGGTCCCAATTTCTGGTAGATAGACACAAAATGCTGGGTTAAATCAGCGGGCCAGGCAGCATCTCTGGATCGAAGGATTGGGTGACATTTCGGGTCAAGACCCTTCTTCAGACTGATGGGTGATGTTTCAGGTCGAGACTCTTCTTCAGACCCAAAGCATCACCCATTGTGAATTTGAGTGCAGGATGGAAATTAGTAGTAAAGTTAATGAAGTCCGTGGGTTTTGCATGGGTGCATTCCAATGAAGTCGTCAATGTAGCGGAGATAGTGTTTGGGGGATATGGCCAGTGTGCGCCTATGACAGGGATGGATGAGTTGGGTCAAAAGGCCTGTTACCATGCTGTATAACCTAATGATTCTATGAAAAGTCCATGATTTTCCAAATATGAGTAAATTCTGCCCCTAATAATTTTCTTGAGTAATTTCACTATCACTGGTGCATAGGGTGGCACAGTGGCACAGCGGTAGAGTTGCTGCCTTACAGCCTCAGAGACCTGGGTTTGATCCTGATTATGGGTGCTGCGTGTACGGAGTTTGTACTTTCTCCCTGTGACCACCAGGGGGGTTTTCAGGTGCTCCGGTTTCCTCCCACTCCCCAAAGACTTACAGGTTGGTCGGCCAAGTGGCTTTGGTAAAATTGTAAATTGCCCCTAGTGTGTAGGATAGTGCTAGTGTGCGGGGTGTTCACTGGTCGGCATGGGCTCGGTGGGCCGAAGGGCCTTTTTCCATGCTGTATCTCCAAAGTAAAGGCACTCACAGGCCTATACTATTCGTGGGTTGTCCCTGTTATCCTTCTTAAACAAAGGAATACCATTGGCTATAGTTGGATTGGATTGGATTGGATTCAATTTATTGTCATTGTCTCATAAGAGACAACGAAATGGACTTTCCTTACAGTCATAAAAAATAAAAAATAAAGCACAAACACAGAAGTCCACGACACAACATCCCCACAGCGGCACCAAAGTTAGGGAAGGAACCAAAGTCCATCAGCCTCCTCGCTGATCTTCCCAGATGTTCACCCATGGTCGGGGCCTCCCGAGCACCCCGTAGTCGCCGCCACGGGCGGCTCGATGTTCAGGCCCTCTCGTCGGGAATGATGGAACCCCGACGGAGAACCCCGACGGAGAACATCCTCAGTGGCCTGGACCTCCGAATCAGCCACCTCCCACCGGAGTCCGCGGCTCCCGAAGTCCACAGGCCGAGCCGGGCGGAGACCCACGCTGGTGACCCCCGACAAAGGGCAGCAGGACTCCACGATGTTGATCAGCGCCGCCCGCGTTGGGAGCTCCGCGAACCACAGCTCCGCGATGTCGGTGCAGCAGGCCCAGCACTCCGGAGCTCCAAACGGCGATCCCCAGTAAGGCATCGCCCGCCCCGCGATGTATCCAGCGCTGCGCCGCCGCTGCTGGAGTTCTGGTCGGTCCCGGCAGGAAAGGCCGTGCCAATCCAGTAGGTAGACCGCGGGGGGGGGGGGCGAGGATGCGACTCGAACAAGAGTCGCATCCTCTCCAGGAAGCGACTGAAGGACGGTATCCCCCTTACCGTACCCTCTTCCCCCCACACAAAGACAAAAAAACCCCCAAAAAACGCACTTCAAACATAACAAAAAACAAAAAAAGATACCAGATTGAAGGCAGAGGCAGCCATGACAGCGCCACCGGATGTCCAAGTGGCTTTCGAGCTGCATAAAGACCTTCGTGCCATCCAGGCTAGGCAAGTATTTTGATTCACATGATCAGACTCTTTATCCATTTAATCAGTGGATAATTGCTCATCATTATCATCATCGTTGAAAACATCAATGGGCACGGTGCCTTACAATGCTGTGTGCGACGGTGATCGCAACGTCTACTGGTGTGGATGGCCGTTGGCTCGCTAGGAGCTCATCTGCCCTTTGACAGGTCTTGATTTTGGTCCTGCTGGGGGTCCACAGCCCCCTCCTCACCTGGCAAACCAGGTGGGGGAGACGGTTTAATCGGCGACTATCCGACCATGGAGCAGGTAGCACGGGATTACATGGTACCCGTGGCGGAGGGAACTCCCCCTCCCCCCCCCTCCTGACCTTACATAATTGTGAGATAATTGCTGCTTATAGATAAATGGCATCTCTCTGGAACATCGTGACCTCCCATCCACAATCCCACACCATCAGGAAGCAGCAAACGAATATTTCCATGGATCTAATTATTGGGTGCACATATCCGAAAAAAGTGTGTACAGGCAATGCCCTATATGTTTCAATGGGCACAATTTGGCTACGATCATGATCTAAAAAAACTTTCGATAAAAAATGTGGAGCAGCGAGCCAGCAAATATTCATTGAGTTTCATGGAGATTCAGAAGTCGTCCGCACATCCAATAATTAATTATATGGGCAGGAGTGTGCAGTGGAGATAAGATAAACTGCAAAGGTTTCCATTTACAAAATAAACTGAAGTAAGGCAGAAAAAGTATACTGGAAATTGAAGGGAGGGAGCTAAGGCATCTGAGTCTTCCAGTTGTGATTAAGCAATAAAAATGAGAGGCAAATAGATGGCAAAAAAATGTTAAACTTATTAAGTAGATCCTTTGAAGTGCAGTTTGCCAAAGTTAGAAAATTTTTAGTTTAGTTTATTGTCATGTGAATGAATCGAGGTAAAGTAAAAAGCTTTTTTGTTGCATGCTAACCAGTCAGCAGAAAGACAATACATGATTACAATCGAGCCATAGACAAGATAAAGGGTTTAATGTTAGTGCAAGATAAAGTTCAGTAAAGTCCAATTAAAGATAGTTTGAGTGTCTCCAATGAGGTAGATGGTAGGTCAGGTCTGCGTTCTAGTTGGTGAGAAGATGGTTCAGTTGCCTGATGACAGCTGGGAAGAAACTGTCCCTGAATCCGGATGTGTGTGTTTTCACATTTCTGTACCTCTTGCCAGATGGGAGAGGGGAGAAGAGTGAGTGTCCGGGGTGAGACTGGTCCTTGATTATGCTGGCAGCTTTGCCGAAGCAGCGAGAAGTGTAAATTGAGTCGATGGAAGGGAAGTTGGTTTGTGTGATGGTCTGGGCTGCTTCCACAATTCTCTGCAATTTCTTGTGGTCTTGGATGGAGCTGTTCCCAAACCAAGCCGTGACACATCCTGATAAAATGTTTTCTACGGCGCATCTGCAGAGGCTGGTGCGAGTTGTTGGGGACATGCCAAACGTCCTAAGTCTTCTAAGGAAGTAGAAGCATTGCTGTGCTTTCTTGACCATCGCTTCACTATGGCTGGTCCAGGAGAAGTATCTGGTGAAATTTACTTCTCAGAACTTAAAGCTTTCAACCATCTCTACTTCGGCGGTATCAATGTATAACAGGGTATGTGTCCCGTTTCAGTTCCTGAAGTCGATCACTATCTCCTTTGTCTTGCTGACATCGAGGGAAAGGTTGTTACCTTGGCGCAGGCTACAAGTTTCCCAATCTCCTCCCCCGTACTCCATCTCATCATGGTTTGATATCCGGCCCACTACAGCGGAGTCATCTGCAAATTTATGAATTGAGTGGGAATTGAATTTGGCTGCACAGTCGTGGGTGTCGAAGGAGTGAAGAAGGGGGCCGAGAACGCATCCTTGCGTGGCACCAGTGTTGAGGAATTATCATAGAGGATGATTTGTCACCTATCCTCACTGATCGGGGTCTGTTGGACAGGATAATGAGGAGGCAGTTGCAGAGGTGAGTGCTGACTCCAAGTCTTGCGAGTTTGGTGATGAGCTTGGATACGATAAGCAGAGCTATTGAAAGCAGAGCTGTACTGTATACGGTCATAAGGTCATAAGGTCATAACGTCATAAGGAATAGGAGTAGAATTAGGCCATTCTGCCCATCAAGTCTACTCTGCCATTCAATCATGGCTGATCTATCTCACCCTCCTAACCCCACTCTCCTGCCCTTCTCCCCATAACCTCTGACACCCGTACTAATTAATAATCTATCTATCTCTGCCTTAAAAATATCCACTGACTTGACCTCCACAGCCTTCTGAGGCAAAGAATTCCACAGATTCACCACCCTCTGACAAATATATTTCTCCTCATCTCCTTCATAAAAGAACGTCCTTTAATTCTGAGGCTATGACCTCTAGTCGTAGACTCTCCCACTAGTGGAAACATCCTCGGCACATCCACTCTATCCAAGCCTTTCACTATTCTGTACGTTTCAATGAGGCCCCCCTCATTCATTATGAATAGAAGTCTGATGTCGGTGTCCTTTCTTATCCAGGTGTTCCAGGGATGAGTGTAGGGCCAGGGAGATGGCATCAGCCATGGACCTGTTGTGGTGGTAGGTGAACTGCAGTGGGTCAAGCCATTTGGTAGACTAGATTTGATGCATTCCATAACTAGCCTCTCAAACACTTCATGATGGTGGATGTCAAGGCCATTGAACGGTAGTTGTTCAGGCATGAGATCTATATTTAACTGTATGGCAAATGAAATTCTTCGTATGTTGCAAAACATACTTGGCTAATAAAGTATGATTATGATTATAATTATGATTATGAAATTGTAAGTACTGGCCAAGACTGTAAAGGAGCTGAGTCTGACTCACTTGTAGCTTTACTTAACGTTTAATAATAAGACAGGTTAAACACTTTCCAGCACTGACTGCACCCAGTCTATCATCATGCTGGAACCAAGGGAGGAGCATACGGGAGATAGAGTTCTTATACTTGACAACTAAGGCGTGGTTAGTGGTACTGAGGTAGCTATATTATTGGTTGCATGCATAAACCATCTACAAAGACTATGTGGGAACTCCTAAAAATAGATGCAGTGTGCTGGAGTAACTTAGCGGGTCAGACGTGGACAGTTGACATTTCGGGTCAGGACTCTTCTCCAGACTGATTGTGGGAGGGGAGAGAAGCTGGAAGAGAGGAAGGGCACGACAAGACCAAAACTCTAATTGATGGACACAGATGAGGCAGTTTGAGACAGGTGAGTGAGTTTTTAAAGGCAGATGGCAGATGAAAAGGCAGCAAGTGCAAGACCTAAGGGTTATGAATATTGAAGTTAGAGGAAGAAATGTAGATGGAAGGGGGAAGGGGAAGGGGAGAGGAGAAATAGGTGGGACACCGGTGAGTGTTGGGGGGGAGTAGCGTTTGGGGGTCGGGGGGGGAGGGGCAAAGGGAAAGGGCAGGTCATATTTTTACCCCAAATTACCTCAAAATTTGAGAGTTCAATGTTCATACTGTTGAGTTGTTTCCCTGTTTCGACGAATGCAATCAACCTGGCGCGCACAATCAATTAAGATCAAATAGAACAAGTTGTGCACACCATACGCAAGAAGATGATGAAGAAGAAGTTGTAAGCTACCTGATTTGATACATGTCTAGTTACGATAGAGGTAAAACTGGCACATATTAGACAGAGAAAGATGGCTCCACACACACTCGTGTTGGGATCAAAAGCAAGAATGATTTATTTCCAAGTCAAAGGTCACTGACTGATTTACATAATTATGTGCGCGAGTCTGAGCTTGTGCGAGAATTAGTACAGCTCATATGCATAAATTACACGCTTATTGTCACACTACCCAAGCAAGATATGTAGCGCTGTTCCTCCAGTTTGTGTGTGGCCTCACTCTTGACCCCAAAGACAGAAGAGTCAATCGGGGAATCAGAAGAGGAGTTCAAATGGTTAGCAACCAGGAGATCTGGTCCTTGTAAGACTGGGAACTTCTTCTGCTGCTCTAACCGTCCTCTCATAAACCACATGCAATTCTTGCAGCATTGTATTGCATGAGGTCCCTCACTGCAGCTTCCATACTCAGTACTCAGACTGATAAAGGCCAATGTGCCGAAAGCCTTTTTGACCACCATATCTACCTGTGACGCCACTTTCAAGGAGCTATGCAACTGCACTCCTAGATCCCTCTGCTCTACAACACTCCCCAGATCCCTGCCATTCACTGTGTAGGTCCTGCCTTCTCCCTCACATCCTCCACTGTCCCAAATCACAACCTCCACTCTCACCCCATTCCACATGAGTTCTCTACTCATTCCCCTTATTCCTTCCTTCCCCTTCACTGCCATCAACCTTTCCTGTCCTCTCTCACCATTTCTCCAATTTCCTTCAGCCAGCCTTACCCTCATCTCCCCACCATACCGTCCCCAACTCTTCACCTCAGCCCTTCACACACTGCAGCACCATTTTCCACCTCTTCCAACTTCCCTCCGGCCCTGGTTGAGATTTTTAACCATAGTCAAGTTCACATTTCACAGCTGTGACCTCCCTTTCAGTTTGAGTATAGTGTGTCTCGGACTCCATCAGAGCTCTGCCTGCACGTCTATTAATTCGACACCTTGTGTGGAAGCTGCAAAGAGAGGCTTCACTGAGATTCGGTTCGTAGCATCAACAGCTTCTTATCGTTGAGGTTGTGCAACATTGGTTCCGCTGGGACCAACACTTATTGTTCATGGATGTCCATCCGACATTGAGAAGAATGAGGGGGGACCTCATTGAAACGTACAGAATAGTGATAAGCTTGGATAGAGCTGATGTGGAGAGGATGTTTCCACTAGTGGGACAGTCTAGGACTAGAGGTCATAGCCAAAGTATCAAAGGAGATGAGGAGAAATTTCTTTAGTCAGAGGGTGGTGAATCTGTGGAATTCTTTGCCACAGAACGCTGTAGAGGCCAAGTGAATGGATATTTTTAAGGCAGAGATAGATAGATTCTTGATTAGTGCGGGTGTCAGGGGTTATGGGGAGAAAGCAGGGAGAATGGGGTTGGGAGGGAGAGATAGATCAGCCATGATTGAATGGCGGAGTAGACTTGATGGGCTGAATGGCTGAATTCTACTCCTATCACTTATATCTGAATATCTTTTCTTCTCATTTGTTTCAATGATCTGCACATGTCACTCACAAGGGGGCAGCAACTTACTGAAGTAGTTGATGAATCTGAGGAGATGTTGGGGGTGGGAGATTGCAATCTTCACGTGGTCCACCCTGTTTCGACAAATGCACAATCAAATATGATTAAATAGAACAAGTTGGCCTACAACTTTAAGCAGTGCCACACGCAATAGGTAGAAGGAGATGTTGGATTCCAGACATATTCATCAGACTTAGTATTTCTATCACTGCCTTCACCTTTACTGGATCTTTTTCGAGCCCCTCTGACATAGCTATATGATCCATAAAGAAAACCTCCGTCACTCTGAACTTTAGTCTATGCTCGTTGTAATTCAGCTGCTTCAGTCTACCTGTTTTAGTTCAGAGATACAATGTGGAATCAATCCCTTTGGTCCATCGGGTCCGCTATGACCAGCGATCCCCGCATATTAACACTGTCCTACACACACTCGGGACAATGTACATTTATACCAAGCCAATTAACCTACAAACCTGTATGTCTTTGGAGTGTGGGAGGAAACTGAAGATCTCGGGGAAAACCCACTTGGAGAAGGTACAAACTCTGTACAAACAGCACTTGTAGTCGGGATCAAACCCAGTTCTGCGATGCTCTAAGCACTGTAAGGCAGCAACTCTACCGCTGCGCCACCGTGCCGCCCCATCTGTTCACGGAGAGCTTTTTTGTTTTGGGACACAGCAAGGAAGCACCGAGCCCACCGAGTCCATGCCGACCGTCCATGCCATCGAACATCCATTTACAATAGTTCTATGTTATCCCACTTTCGTGTCCACTCCCTGCACATTAGTAGAAATTTCACAGAGGCCAATCAACCTACGAACCCCTAAATGTGTGGGATGCGTGAGGAAACCGGTGCACCCAGAGGAAACCCATGCGGCCACAGGGAGAACGTGCAAACTCCACACAGATAGCATCCAAAGTCGGGATGGTAGCCGGGAACTGTGAGACAGCGGCGCTACCAGGTGCACTACTGTGCATTTTATCTTTCAATCTCTGCCCCTGCAGCAGCTTGCCCTTCTCCAAAGGCCATCCACCATGGCCCTTATCCCAAAACAATGCTCAACCACTCAGAGCACCCAGAAAGTGGTTTCCTTTTCAGTGCCCTTTTCAGATTATGCGAATCCAAAACACGTTCTCTGTAGATCAGTGTCACTCATGTTATGAGTCATGCTTTTGTAGTTATGCCCACTAGCTTTACAGTAGTCCTTGCTTGCCTGGTTCCCTTTGAATTAGAGAGACGTGCAAGTGTGAAGTCATATTTGCTATTTAGTTAATAAAGTCTTTGGACCTCTATCTTGGTGTAAGGCTTCAGTTATTTACAACAGTCGAAACACAACATGGTGTCAGAAGTGGGATCAATCACGGAGTAAGTCCGTACGTACACTCTGATGCCCAGAGCACCCAGAAAGTGGTTTCCTTTCAGTGCCCTTTTCAGATCATGTGAATCCAAACACGTTCTCTGTTTTTAGAAAGGCACAAAGTGCTGGAGTAACTCAGCGGGTCAGGCGGTATCTCTGGAGAACAAATGAATAGTTGACGTTTCAGGTTGGGACCCTTCTTCAGACTGATTCTGGTGGTGGGGTGGGGAAAGCAGGAATAGAGAGGATGCAGGACAAAGCCTAACAAGTGATCGGTGATACATAGAAAATAGGTGCAGGGGGAGGCCATTTGGCCTTCGAGCCAGCACCGCCATTCAATTTGATCATGGCTGATCATCCACAATCAGTACCCCGTTCCTCCTTCCTCCCATATCCCCTTGATTCCGCTAGCCCTAAGTGCTGTGTCTAACTCTCTCTTGAATGCATCCAGTGAATCGGCCTCCACTGCCTTCTGAGACAGAGAATTCCACAAATTCACAACTCTCTGTGTGAAAAAGTTTTCCTCATCTCAGTCCTAAATGACCTACCCTTTATTCTTAAACTGTGGCCCCTGGTTCCGGACTCCCCAACATGGGGAACATTTTCTGCATCTAGCGTGTCCAATCCCTTAATAATTATATATGTTTCTATAAGATCCCCTCACATCCTTCTAAATTCCAGTGAATATAAGCCCAATTGTTCCATTCTTTCATCATGACAGTCCCGCCATCCCGGGAATTACCTTGTGAACCTATGCTGCACTCCCTCAACAGGAAGGTGAAAGTTTTCATTATAGGCAGATGGCTGGTTAAAGGACTGAGATGAAAAGACATAAATTGTGAGATGAGGATAGAAGAGGGACGAATTGTGAAGCCTCAAGAAGGAATATAGGTGGACGGGGGAGGGGCGAAGTGGGTGCAAATCCAATTTGGGGCACATCTAGTTGAAAGAGGGGAGAAAAAGGAGGGGAGGGTAGAGGTACTCTTCATCAGAGACCCACCCCACCCTGGCCACACACTCATTTCACTCTGGCCATCGGGAAGAAGGTACAGGAGCCTGAAAACTGTAACGTCTAGGTCAGGCACGGAAATCGCTATCAAAACATGGGGGGGACACAATTTCTTGGCGCACGCGTGCGCACACACACACACACACGCGCATGCGCACACACATGAGGCTTCGGCCGTGGGCCCTGTGGACGGTAACATAGGAAGCTGACCTGGTTGGTGACCGACTCCAAACTCCAGCAACAGCAGTTTCGTCCGCACCTAATCGTGGGTCTTGAATCGGCCCGTTTGCGGGGCCTTTCATCAGCCGGCGGGGGCTTCAACATCGGGAGCCTCGATCGCCTCGAAGCAGCAGTTTGATTTTAACCCGTGCCGGTAGCCCTGGTCCCCGATTGTCCTAGCCCCCGCCTTTGCGATGTGTTTGTGTGTGTGTGTTCCATTCTGACAGTCGCCGTTCCAGTTCCCGGTTTTTCAGGCGACTGCCGGTAACTTGACAGTCGCCGGCAGTCCGGTGAAAAATCACCTAAGTGGGACAGGCCCATTTACTGCATGTTGTATATTGCGTTGAAATCTGTAGCCTGTATTCTCATCAATGTGAAATATTTTTACGTCCATTTGGCCTTGTGCTTATGAAACGTAATGACAACATCAACAGAGTGTATGTTGATATGTTCTCTGGCTGCCTTGTTAGCTCCATATGCTGGGGGTGAATGGTTATCACGGATTTGCCTACAGTATTTTTTCAAGTACAATAAACTTTGCTTTATACTTCTTCGCTTCTTTGGGTATTTCATTTGCAGTGTGCATTTGCCCAGTGGTTTTACATTCATGCAGTCATACATAGCAAAACCTTGGTGTTGTTCTTATTGGTACTAGATTGTACTTATTGGTACTTGTCGCTTCAAGCTTCTTTGTAAACTTCTTAGAAACATTACATGCTACACCACTGTCTACCTCGAACTGTTTTTCTCTTCTCTATCCACTGTGGCAAAGAACCCTGTTAGATACTTGGCCTCCTCAACTTTTTAACACATGTCACCTCATAACAGGAAGAATGTAAAGGCTTTGGAGGGGAAAGCAGAGGTTTATCAGAATACTACCTAGATTAGAGGGTATTATTTATAAGGAAAGGTTGGAAAAACTTGGGTCGACACAAAATGCTGGAGTAACTCTGCGGCGGAGGCAGCATCTCTGGAGAGAAGGAATGGGCAACGTTTCGGGACGAAACCCTTCTTCAGACTGATCAGATGTAAAAGGTTGGGATTGTTTTCTCTGCAGTCAAACAGCACAGAAACAGGCCCTTCAGCCCAACTTGCCCATCCCAACCAGGGGTGGCAGGGGTTACGGGGAGAAGGCATGAGAATGGTATCAGGTGGGAGAGATAGATCAGCCATGATTGAATGGCATAGACTAGATGGGCCAAATAGTCAAATTCTGCTCCTAACACCTATGACCTTATGACCTTATGACCAACCAAGATACCCCATCTTAGCCGAAGGTGGAGGGGGAACCTCATTGAAATATACAAAAATATAAGAGGCACAGATGCGGTAGACAAGTCAGAACCTGTCTCCAGAGTGGAAATGCCAAAGGATGGCTTGAAGGGGAGAGGGGCAAAGTTTAAAGGAGATGTGCAGAGCAAGTTTTTAAACAGAGTTTTAATGCGCTGCCAGAGGTGGTGGTGGAGGCAGATTCGATAGTGTGATGTAAGAGGCTTTTAGATAGGCACATGGATGTGCAGGAAATGGAGGGGTCACGCTCATGCAGAAAATAGTTTAACCTGGCATCATGCTCAGCTTTGATACTGTAGGCCAAGGGCCTGTTCCTGTGCTGCACTGCTCCATGTTGTATAGCAAGAAGCCAAGAGTGATATGTCTGGTCATTTTGCAATGTGTCTTCCATGTGCTATCTAAATAAGTTCATATCAATGGTTCAATCCCTAACCAGTCCGAAGAAGGGTCTCGACCCGAAACATCGCCCATTCCTTCTCTCTGACATCGAGTGCTGCTGGAAGGTCATCAACTCGGTGAAAGACGCTCTTTGGTCTGCCCGAGCGTTGTTCACCACCCAGCAGAGCGAGATGTCCGTCAGGGAATGTTGCCGACTGGCCCGCTGCAGACTGCAGGAGTATGTGCTGAGGGACGCACTGAAGCTCGGTTCAGCCAACGCCAAGGTTCGGTGGGGGAGGGCCACAGTCTAGGGTCCTTCCGCTGCTGGACATGGGGGGCACGGTATGGTGGAGACGCCCCTCAAAATAAGGGAAGGTATCCCATGCCAGGGGGCCACATGAGTGGCACGGGTGGGGGACAGATTTGTGAAATTTGAGAAATGTATAGACTGTATTGAACTATTTGTATAGCCTCCGAAAATGCCGGATGACTTTTTCGCACGGTTCATGTATTGTATATATTTATTACTTGAATAAAGTCTATTTTGAAATTTAAAAAATTCCTTCTCTCCAGTGGTGCTGCCTGTCCCGCTGAGTTACTCCAGCATGTTGTGTCCATCTTCGGTTTATACCAGTATCTGCAGTTCCTTCTTACTCATATCAATGTTTTATTGTCTCAGTATTGCATAGTGGGAGATGATCCAAAATTCAGCCTCTTTCCAGCTTTTTCCCAGTATATCAGAAAAACAAAACTGTTGTCCCTTGGAAAATCCCACTAAAAGTGAATATAAGATATTTTTTGACACCGTCTTCTGTTTTGCAGTCACAAGTAGCCTGTTTTTCCTCAAATGAGCGCGTGTTTTTGTCACAGACTGTGACTTGAAAAGTTGTGTTATCACATGTCTTCGAGCAACTTGCAATTCTGCGAGTTGGTCATCCTTCATCTGAGCAATAAAATCTGACCTGGCCTGAAAAGATTTATATAAAACTTGTTTTATAATCATTAGCCGCCATAACATCTCCGATAAAAATGTTCCAAACTGAATGAGGCTAGTAAAGAAGTCTCAAGGGAAGGATTAAAAATATATATTGCCAGAAGTAACTGCGCTCTGCGTTGACTCCAGACGATGGGAGGCACGGTGGCGCAGCGGTAGAGTTGCTGCCTCGCAGCGCCAGAGGCCCAGGTTTGATGCTGACTACGGGTGCTTGTCTGTACGGAGTTTGTACATTCTCCCCGTGACCGCGTGGGTTTTTCTCTGAGATCTTCGGTTTTCTCCCAGACTCCAAATACGTACAGGTTTGTAGATTAATTGGCTTGGTATAAATGTAAAAAATTGTCCCTAGTGTGTGTAGGATAGCGTTAGTGTGCAGGGATCGCTGGTCGGTGCGGACTCAGTGGGCGGAAAGGCCTATTTCCGCGCTGTATCTCCAAACTAAACTAAAGTGAACCAATTTGTAGCAGACTGTAACAGTAAAATATTAGATATAGTCCTAAACCTAGCGTGAGTGCCATTGGTATCATAGAATCATACAGCACAGAAACAGACCTTATTGGCCCACTTAGTCCATGCCAACAGTGATGCCAATCCCATTTGCCGGCATTAAGCTTATATCCTCTATGCCAGGGGCTTCCAACCTTTTTCGTCCCGTTTACCCCTGGCAACTTTAATAGCACATAACAATGTTATTTCACTTATTTATGAACAACTAATGATGAACAGTATACCAGAACCAAACACAGTCAGTCAATGAGAAAAAATATGTACAAATCCAAAATCAACAAATTTACCCCCTGGGTGGGTGAAATTTACCCCAGGTTGGGAACCCTTGGACTATGACTTTCCAAGCCAAGCACCCGTCAAAAAACACTTTTAAAACTTTGTAACTGTATCTGCCTCCACTACCTCTACTGGCATTTCCTTCCAGATATTGATCACCCTCTGCGTGAAAAATTTACCCCTTGGATCTCCTCTAAATTTCTCCCTTCTCACCTCAAACCTGTGCCCTCTAGTTCCAGGCAACCGTGCCGAGTGAAAAAATTCTGACCATCTCTATTGTCTGTGTCCCCCATTATTTTACAAAGCTCTACAAGGTCACCCCTCAGCCTCCGACAATCCAGCGTGAATAAACCTGGGCGATCCAACCTCTCATTATATCTGCAACCCACCAGGTAACAGCATGGCAAATGTCTTTTGCATGCTCTCTATCACACTCTCACACTCTCTGCCATATATCCTTCCTAGCAGTCCAAGCCTCCAATTCTGAGTATCATCCATTTATTACCACTCAATCCACAGCAACAGATACTGCGCTCTTTAATGTTATTTAGTGATCTCTTGTTTTGCATCTGATTATTCAATTCAATTCAATTCAATTCCTTTATTGTCATCTTGCAAGCAACAGTTGTGCAGTGCAAAACGAAAAGACATTTCCCAGGGAATACCGGAGCATCGCACATGACGTTTAAAACATTTCACACATAATAATAATAACAACACTAAAACAATCCAGTCCCTGATGGAACAGTATGTTAAAATAGATACAAACAACGTTAAAATACAGTAAGACCAATCATAAACATGTCCGGGGTGGCTGATTTGAGTGGCCAGAGCCAGTTATTGAAGTGGCCAGTGCCAGTTATTATAGTGTCCGTGCCAAGCCACAGAATCAGGTGACTGTGAGTACAGAGTGGCTGTTTAGCAGCCTCACAGCATATGGCAGGAAGCTGTTTAGCAGTCTTGTAGTCCGGGCTTTGATGCAGCGATATCTCTTGCCTGATGGCAGGAGATCCAGGTGTATGTGGAGGGGGTGCATTTGGTCCTTGGCAATTTTTTGGGCTTTTTTCCGACAGCGGCTCAGGAACAGTTCTTGTACCAAGGGTAGGGAGACGCCAATGATCTTCTCTGCTCCCCTCACTACCCTCTGCAGAGCCTTCCTGTCCGAGCAGTTGCAGGTTGAGTACCACGTATTTAAACAGTACGTGAGTACAGACTCCACCGTACCCCTGTAGAAAGTCCTGAGGATGTTGGTGGGGAGTGAGGCCTGTTTTAGTTTCCTCAGGAAGTGCAGTCGCTGATGGGCCCTTTTGACGGTCCCAGTGGTGTTTCTGGACCAGGTGAGGCTGTCCGTAATTTGCACCCCGAGGAACTTTATGCTCTCCACTCTCTCCACTGTGGCGCCACTGATGTTAAGGGGTGCATGCTTTGGCTGCGCCCTCCTGAAGTCGACAACCATCTCCTTTGTTTTTTCCACATTTAGTTCTAGATTATTTTTGCCGCACCAGTTCACTAGTTGTTTTACTTCCTCCCTATACATTGATTCATCATCTCCGCTGATGAGTCCCACCACTGTTGTGTCATCCGCGAATTTTATGATCATATTGTCCCTGAATCTGACCGCACAGTCATGTGTGAGCAATGTGAACAACAGCGGGCTGAGCACACAGCCTTGAGGTGAGCCGGTGCTCAGCGTGATCGAGCCTGAAGTTTTCTTGCCCACACGTTAAGATTAAAGTCTAAATGCACCACATCAACTGGTTAAAAGTAAACCAGTAAAGTTACATGTGCCTTCCTTCACAGTGGGGAATGTAGGGAATCCGCTGTGGTGGATGTTTATGTTAACTTTTACTGAGTTGTGTGCCTTATTGCTTTTTTAAATATGGCTGTATGGTAATTAGCATATCACTGTACCTTAATTGGTACACGTGACAATAAAAGACCTGTGAACCTTTGAAGAATATAGAACATATAAGCATATACAGCATAGAAACAGGCCCTTCGGCCCACGAATGCCTCAGCTGAACATGATGCCAAATGAAACTAATCTGTCTGCACATAATCCATATTCCTCCACTCCTGGCATATCTATGTACCTATCTGAAGACGCCACTGTCGTATCTGCCTCCATCACCACCTCAACAGTGCAATCTCACCCACAATTCTGTGTAAAAAAATTTGCCTTGCACATTTCCTTTGAACTTTCACCCTCTGCCCTTAAACCTATGCCCCTTAGCCTTTGACATTTCAACCCTGAAAATGGTTCGGACTGTCCATCTGATCTACGCCTTTCATAATTTTATACACTTCAATCAGGTCTCCGCTTAACCTCTGACACTTCAGAGAAAGCAATCCAAGTTTGTCCAATCTGGGCCAACCTTGGACAGGACAGGACAGGATATGGGCCTGATATAGGCAGGTGGGACTAGTGTTGATGGGGTATGTTGGCCGGCATGGACGAGTTGGGCCGAAGGGTCTGTTTCCACGCTGTATGACTCCATGATACTCTTTTCACAGCCAATACTCTATCATCTAGGCAGTCAGATTAGAGAGCTTTAAACTTTGCCACCTACTAAGCTTACAATTTTAACTTAAACATTAACCTAAAGAAACAAAATGTATTGGTTATTTATTTATTTGGTCACAGCTTTTAATTTTAGCTCAACAGTGAGAAGTCACCAATGAGGAGTTAATAAACATGTCAGACAAAATCCCAAGATAATTATCCCTGGATAATTGAAGATTTACAGCCTGTTGTCGCTGTAGATCACAGCAGTCGAGATGAAAATTGATTGTCCGTACAGAGTTTGTACGTTCTCCCCGTGACCTGCGGGGGTTTGCTCCAAGATCTTTGGTTTCCTCCCACACTCCAAAGACGTACGCGTTTTTTTGGCTTCGGGAAAAATTGTAAATTGTCATTAATAGAAATAGAGTGATATAGCATATAAACAGGCCCTTCGACCCAACTTGCCCACACCGTCCAACATGTCCCAGCTACACTAGACCCATCCACCTGCGTTTGGCACATATCCCTTCAAACCTGTCCTATCCATGTACCTGTCTAGCTGTTTCTTAAATGTTGGGATAGTCCCAGCCTCTACTACCTCCTCTGGCAGCTTGTTCCATACATCCACCACCATTTGGGTGAAAAAGTTACCCCTCAGATTCCTATTAAATCTTTTCCCCGTCACCTTGAACCTATGTCCACTGGTCCTCGATTACCCTACTCTGGGCATGAGACTCTGTGCATCCACCTGATCTATTTCCTTCATAATTTTATACACCTCTATAAGATTGCGCTCCAAGGAATAGAGTCCCAGCCTACTCAACCTCTCCCTATAGCTCAGACCCTCTCTTCTTGGCATCATTCTCCTAAATCTTCTCTGTACCCTTTCCAGCTTGACAACATCTTCCTATAACATGATGCCCAGAACTGAACACAATACTCTAAATGCAGCCTCACCAACATCTTATACAACTGCAACATGACCTCCCAACTTCTATAATCAATACTCTGACTGATGAAGGCCAATGTGCCAGATGCCTTTTTGACCACCCTATCTACCTGCAACTCCACTTTCAAGGAACAATGCACCTGCACTCCTAGATCCCTCTGCTCCACAGCACTCCCCAGAGCCCTATCATTCACTGTGTCCCTTGTGTGTAGGATAGCGCTAGTGTACGGGGATCATTGGTCGGCACGGACTCGGTGGGCCAAAGGGCCTGCTTCCAAGCTGTATCTCCAAACTAAACTAAGCTAAACTAAAAGATGTGTCTGCATGCATAATGATTCAGTGAGCTCCCACACTCAACCTACACACTGATTTTAAATCTTTTTCAAAGAAAAATTAAACTCTATATGTTCTTAGTCAGTTCCTTTAGCCAGGCAGACATCATGTCAATGCTGGTAAGCATTGTTAGGCAACAAGGTATGAAAATGTTAATTGCTTTATGAACCATATAAGAAGGAAACTTCTATGATCTTGAGCTATATCTCTGCTTATGTTGCTTTTCGTTGTGAGTGGTTACGAATTCTAATTCAAGTCTCCTTTCCTTGGTAAACATCATAGGAATGAAATTGTGTTGGAGGCTACGAGTAATGACTAATCCTCCATGTTCAAGACCCACTGACAGTTAGAGGTTCTGATTTGCTCTGTTTTCTGTTGGTGTTTCTCTCTGCCTGTTGTCTCCTGCACTTTTCAAGTTTACTGTGACATTGTGTAGGAAGGAATGGCAGATGCTGGTTTAAACCAAAGACACAAAATGCTGGAGTAATTCAGCGTGAGAGGCAGCATCTCTGGAGAGAAGGAATGGGTGACATTTTGGGTCGAGACCCTTCTTCAGTGTGTTTTCTGTCCTCTTCAGCTTCGAAAGAAACATGTAAAATGATTAAGGGATTGGACAGGCTAGATGCAGGAAACATGTTCCCGATGTTGGGGGAGTCCAGAACCAGGGCTCACAGTTTAAGAATAAGGGGTAGGCTATCTAGAACTGAACTGAGGAAAAACGTTTTCACCCAGAGAGTTGTGAATTTGTGGAATTCTCTGCCTCAGAAGGCAGTGGAGGCCAATTCACTGGATGCATTCAAAAGAGAGTTCGATTTTGCTATTATGGTTAACGGAATCAAGTGATATGGGGGAAAAGCAGGAACAGGGTACTGATTGTGGATGATCAGCCATGAGCATATTCAATGGCGGTGCTGACTTGAAGGGCTGAATGACCTACTCCTGCACCTATTGTCTATATACCTATGTATCTATCCCTCTTAAATATTTTATTTTCCGTTTTGGTGGATTATGTTGAGAACATGCATATTTCATTGGTACAAATACTAGCAGGTACAGGTTACACTGCAGGTTGATTCAAAATGCTGGGGTAACTCAGCAGACAGTTACTCCACTAGTGTTCCCACCAGTGGGAGAGTCCAGGACTAGAGGTCACCAGCCTCACAATTAAAGGTCATTCCCTTAGTAAGAAGAGAAGGAATTTCTATCGGGGGGATGAATCTGTTGAATTCTTTGCCACAGAAGGCTGTGGAGGCCAAGTCAATGGAGATTTTTAAGGCAGAGATAGATCGATTCTTGATTAGTACGAGTGTCAGAGGTTATGGGGAGAGGACAGGAGAATGGGGTTAGGAGGGAGTGCTAGATAAGCCAAGATTGAATGGAGGAGTAGACTTGATGGGCCAAATGGCCTAAGTCAGTTCCTATCACATATGACCTCATGACAGCAGCATCTCTGGATCGAAGGAATGGGTGGCGTTTCGGGTCGAGACCCTTCTTCAGACTGATTCAGACTGATACAATCATGGCAGATTATTGTGTCTCATTCTCAGTGGCTCCATTCCCATTCCCATTCCCAGAAATGTGGATTTCCCCATCATTACATAAGGTGCACATCCAGCTTGTCATTAATTCCTCTTCCACTATCATCCATTCACTTCCGATGTTAATTTTGGTGTGATCGTTTTGGGTCGAGATCCTGCATCCTGACTGAAAGTGGAATTGAGAAAGTTGCCAATATACAGAGAAGAGGGTTGGGGAAGGGGGCAGGGGAGATGGGGGGACGCGACTGAGACAAGGGCCAGTAGGTGATAAATAGAATGGGGAGGGGATGATGGGCAGAAGGAGCTGGTTGGGAGAGGAGGATGATTAGAAATGGTGATAGGTGAAAGCAGTCAGGGAAGAACAAGCAAATTGAGCCAATAGACACTAGACAATAGACAATAGGTGCAGGAGTAGGCCATTCGGCCCTTCGAACGAGCACCGCCATTAAATGTGATAACCATCCACAATCAGTACCACGTTCCTGCCTTCTCCCCATATCCCCTAAGAGCCCGATCAAGCTCTCTGGAAAGTATCCGGAGAACCGGCCTCCACCACCTTCTGAGGGAAAGAATTCCACAGACTCACGACTCTCTGTGTGAAAAAGTGTTTCCTCATCTCCGTTCTAAATGGCTTACCCCTTATTCTTAAACTGTGGCCCCTAATTCTGGACTCCCCCAACATCGGGAACATGTTTCCGACAGAGCCACGTTTGGCGAGGTCAGAGTGAAGGTGGGCAGGGTGAAGGTGGCGTCAGAGGGTGGAGGGGTGATATGCACTGAGTCTTGGATGGAGATATTATCAGTCGGTACGGCTGTCAAATTAAAAAGTTCACTTTTGCAACAGGAAAATCTTGGAGAATCAAAGCCGAGAAAGTGGGCTTGAGATCTGGGAAAAGTGGGTGGTGCAGGTCATGACCCAAAGTTTGTGAGGCCACAGTGGTGTGCGGCATTAGTGCAGTCGCCTGATGGCAGGGGACACAAGAAGTACAGGCAAATAAATGAGTCAAAAACATCATTATGTACCTTGTATCTTGTGGTCATTACTTCCGAAGAGTCCACCAAGTACTATACTGGAAGTTGGACAATTTTATACTGGACAATTTTTTTAAAACATTTATCAAGCCAATTAAACTACAAACCTGTACGTCTTTGGAATGTGGGAGGAAACCGAAGATCTCGGAGAAAACCCACACACGTCACGGGGAGAACGTACAAACACTGTACAGACTGCACCCGTAACCGGGATCGAACCCGCGACTCCGGCTCTGCATTAGCTCTGAGGCAGCAACTCTACCGCTGCGCCACCTTGCGGCAGGCTGGGACTTGGTTGCACAGGGAATGGTATCATTAGATGATAATTTGACATCGAAACCTGATGTCCACACAAATGCAAGTTGTGACCAGAAGTATCCAGTTACATTTCCTGAGTGCAACCACAGTGTTATCTGGAAAACACAAAGTCAATTTTCATACACATAATGCTGAAAAAACAGTGATACTTATCTGAAATTCTAAGTGCAGATGGATAATTTCACAAGTTCACATTAAAAGAGCAGAATTGGGCCATTCATTTCATTGAGTCCACTCTGCCATTCAATCATGGCTGATCTCTGCCTCCTAATCCCATTTTCCTGTCTTCTCCCCATAACCCTTGACACTCGTTCTAATCGAGAATTTGTTTATCTCTGCCTTTAAAAGATCCACTGACTTGGCCTCCACAACTCTCTGTGGCAATGAGTTCCACGGATTAACTGCCCTCTGACAAAATAAGTTCCTCCTCACCTCCTTTCTAAAAGAGCATCCTTTAATTCTGGTCCTAGACTCTCCCACCAGTGGAAACATCCTCTCCACATCCACCCTATCTATGCCTTTCATTATTCTGGAAGTTTCAATGAGGTCCCCCCTCAACCTTCTAAACTCCAGCGAGTACAGGCCCAGTGCCATCAAACGCTCATCATATGTTAACCCACTCATTCTGCAATAATTCCTGTAAACCTCCTCTGGACCTTCTACAGAGTCAGCACATCCTTCCTCAGATATGGGTCCCAAATTTGCTCCAAATGCAGCGTGACAAGCACCTTATAGAGCCTGTTTTTGTATTCCAGTCCTCTTGATATAAATGCTAGCATTGAATTTGCCTTCCATACTACCGATTCGACTTCCAAATTAACTTTATGGGAGTCGTGCACCAGCACTCCCAAGTCCCTTTGCACCTCCGATTTCTGGATTCTCTCTCCATAAGTGTCAGCAAACCTTGCAGTGAACGACCAAGTGCAGCCAAAACTCCACTGGAAATTCCCCACCTTTAACCACATACCAAGTAATTTGCCAGGGTCAGGGAATCACAATTAGGTCAAACATTTATCTACAGTGGCTTGCAAAAGTTTTCATACCCCTTGAACTTTCCTACATTTTGTCACGTTACAACCACAAACGTAAATGTATTTTATTGGGATTTTATGTGATAGACCAACACAAAGTGGTGCATAATTGTGAAGTGGAAGGAAAATGATACATGGTTTTCACATTTTTTTACAAATAAAAAACTGAAAAGTGTTGCGTGCAAAAGTATTCAGCCCCCCTGAGTCAATACTTTGTAGAACCACCTTTCGCTGCAATTACAGCTGCAAGTCTTTTGGGGTATGTCTCTACCAGCTTTGCACATCTAGAGACTGAAATTTTTGCCCATTCTTCTTTGCAAAATAGCTCAAACTCAGTCAGATTGGATGGAGAGCATCTGTGAACAGCAATTTTCAAGTCTTGCCAGAGATTCTCAATTGGATTTAGGTCTGGACTTTGACTGGGCCATTCTAACACATGAATATGCTTTGATCTAAACCATTCCATTGTAGCTTTGGCTGTATGTTTTCGTTGTCCTGCTGGAAGGTGAACCTCCACCCCAGTCTCTTCTTTTGCAGACTCTAACAGGTTTTCTTCCAAGATTGCCCTGTATTTGGCTCCATCCATCTTCCCATCAACTCTGACCAGCTTCCCCGTCCTTGCTGAAGAAAAGCATCCCCACAGCATGATGCTGCCACCACCATGTTTCACAGTGGGGATGGTGTGTTCAGGGTGATGTGCAGTGTTAGGTTTCCGCCACACATAGCGTTTTGCATTTAGGCCAAAAACTTCAATTTTGGTCTCATCTGACCAGAGCACCTTCCTCCACATGTTTGCTTTGTCCCCCACATGGCTTGTGGCAAACTGCAAACGGGACTTGTTATGGCTTTTTTTCAACAATGGCTTTCTTCTTGCCACTCTTCCATAAAGGCCCGATTTGTGGAGTGCATGACTAATAGTTGTCCTGTGGACAGATTCTCCCACCTGAGCTGTGGATCTCTGCAGCTCCTCCAGAGTTACCATGGGCCTCTTGGCTGCTTCTCTGATCAATGCTCTCCTTGCCCGGCCTGTCAGTTTAGGTGGACGGCCATGTCTTGGTAGGTTTGCAGTTGTGCCATACTCTTTCCATTTTCGGATGATGGATTGAACAGTGCTCCGTGAGATGTTCAAAGCTTGGGATATTTTTTTATAACCTAACCCTGCTTTAAACTTCTCCACAACTTTATCCCTGACCTGTCTGGTGTGTTCCTTGGGCTTCATGATGCTGTTTGTTCACTAATGTTCTCTAACAAACCTCTGAGGCCTTCACAGAACAGCTGTATTTATACTGAGATTAGATTACACACAAGTGGACTCTATTTACTAATTAGGTGACTTCTGAAGGCAATTGGTTGCACTGTATTTTATTTAGGGGTATCAGAGTAAAGGGGGCTGAATACTTTTGCACGCCACACTTTTCACTTTTTTATTTGTAAAAAAATGTGAAAACCATGTATCATTTTCATTCCACTTCACAATTATGCGCCACTTTGTGTTGGTCTATCACATAAAATCCCAATAAAATACATTTACGTTTGTGGTTGTAACGTGACAAAATGTGGAAAAGATCAAGGGGTATGAATACTTTTGCAAGCCACTGTATATTACTAAAACTAAGATCGTGACCGCATTTTGACTTTCTGTTTCGTGATTTCCGAAAGAATGCCGCCACTTACCGTCGTCATTTTTGGCCACCTCACTCAGAGTCCCCCTCCGCCAGATTGGACCAGAGGATTTTTCCCATCGATGAAAAATCAGAGAGTTTTTAATGTTTTAATAAATGTCGCGATTCTCTCTGCTGCCCCTGCTGGCAGCAGGGGGGAGGGACTATAAAACCCGGAACTGTCGTGCCTCACTCAGTCTCTGCGAGATGGAGGAAACGAGAGGGTCATGGCTGTCTGAGCTGCGAATAACAAAGAACGCTCGACGGTGAGTCCCCTCGATGTGGTTGTAAAGTGTTTGCAAATTTGTTTCTACTGGCATTTTAAAAAAAGGTTTCAGAAATGTATTGGTTGTAAAGTGTTGCCAAATTGTCTTGGCTTTTAAAAAAATGTTTTCAGAAAATGTATTGGTTGAAAAGTGTTTGCCAAATTGGATTTGCTTTTAAAAAGTTTTCAGAAAATGTATTGGTTGTAAAGTGTTTGCCAAATTGTCTTGGATTTTTAAAAAGTTTTCAGAAAAGTTATTGGTTATAAAGTGTTTGCCAAATTGTCTTGGCTTTTAAAAAAATGTTTTCAGAAAATGTATTGGTTGTAAAGTGTTTGCCAAATTGTCTTGGCTTTAAAAAAAATGTTTTCAGAAAATGTATTGGTTGTAAAGTGTTTGCCAAATTGTCTTGGCTTTTAAAAAAAATGTTTTCAGAAAATGTATTGGTTGTAAAGTGTTTGCCAAATTGTCTTGGCTTTTAAAAAGTTTTCAGAAAATGTATTGGTTGTAAAGTGTTTGCCAAATTGTCTTGACTTTTAAAATGGTTGCAACAGTTTTCGGATGGATAAGGTGCAAATAAACATTTAATTAGATCAGGACAGTCTTTAATTGCAAAATTGGTGCTCATTCCATGACTTCCGCATAGTGGCAAGATGGCGCCGATGATGTCATTTCCGGTTAGCGGCAAGATGGCACTGAGTGCGTCATTTCCGGTTCGTGGCAAGATGGCGCTGATTGCAGAAGGCACAATGAAGACGTCGTTGAATAATTCAAGACTGCTCTGTCTATGGTGAGTGTGTTTGTTGGACGTTATTTAAAGTACGTTTTTGCTTCAGCAGCAGCCTCTACAGGAGGCTTTAAATGTTTGAATCATTCGGTTTACACTGTATGTTTACCACGTTCTGAAGTTACTTGGCATTTTAGTAATGGTTGTGTGTGTGTGTGTGTGTGTGTGTGTGTGTGTGTGTGTGTGTGTGTGTGTGTGTGTGTGTGTGTGTGTGTGTGTGTGTGTGTGTGTGTGTGTGTGTGTGTGTGTCTGTGTGTGTGTGTGTGTGTGTTTGTGTGTGTGTGTGTGTGTGTGTGTGTGTGTGTGTGTGTGTGTGTGTGTGTGTGTGTGTTGTGTGTGTGTGTGTGTGTGTGTGTGTGTGTGTGTGTGTGTGTGTGTGTGTGTGTGTGTGTGTGTGTGTGTGTGTGATTCTCTGTGTGTGTGTTTGCAGAAAATGTATTGGTTGTAAAATGGTTGCAAAATTGTTTGTCTTGGCTTAAAAAAAATGTTTTCAGAAAATGTATTGGTTGTAAAGTGTTTCCCAAATTGTTTGTCTTGGCTTTTTAAATGGTTGCAACAGTTTGCGGATGGATAAAGTGCGAATAAACATTTCAATAGATCAGGACTGTGTTTAATTGCAAAATTGGCGCTCATTCCGTGACTGCCGCTTAGTGGCAAGATGGCGCCGATGACGTCATTTCCGGTTAGCGGCAAGATTGCGCTGAGTGCGTCATTTCCGGTTCTTGGCAAGATGGCGCTGAATTCAGAAGGCAAAGTGAAGACGTCGTTGATTAATTCAAGAGAGTTGACTGCTCTGTCTATGGTGAGTGTGTTTGTTGGACGTTATATAAAGCACATTTTTGCTTCAGCAGCAGCCTCTACAGGCTTTAAATGTTTGAATCATTCAGTTTACACACTGTATGTTTACCACGTTCTGAAGTTACTTGGCATTTTAGTATTGGTTGTGTGTGAGTGTGTGTGTGTGTGTGAGTCTGTGTGTGTGTTTGTGTGTGTGTGAGTCTGTGTGTCTGAGTGAGTCTGTGTGTGAGTGAGTCTGTGTGTGAGTGAGTCTGTGTGTGAGTGAGTGTGTGTCTGTGTGTGAGTCTGCGTGTGTGTGAGTCTCTGTGTGTGTGTGTGTGTGTGTGTGTGTTTGTGTGTGTGTGTGTGTGTGTGTGTGTGTGTGTGTGTGTGTGTGTGTGTGTGTGTGTGCTTGTGTGTGTGTGTGTGAGTGTGTGTGTGTTTGTGTGTGTGTGTGTCTGTGTGTGAGTGAGTCTGTGTGTGGGTGAGTGTGTTTGAGAGTGTGTGTCTGAGAGTCTGTGTGTGAATTGGGGGGTTGCACGTAAGGTCACCGGGTCAAAGGGCTTGACGCATGGAGCAGCTCAATCCATCTGGAGGACATCGCAGCTTCCGGTATATATTGTTAATACACGAAACGCGTACTTTCCTACCTGTTAAAAACCGCCAAAATTGTGAATTTTTGTGCTGTAAATAATTGTGGAAGTCGGGGTAACTGTGAGAGACATCTATCCTACTTCAGGATTCCAAAAGTGAAGAGAAATGAAGGTAAAGAGAAGCGAGAGCTGAAGGGACAACAACAGCTAAAGTGCTTGGCGAACATTGGCCCTGCAGATATCGAGATTGAAAATATTGGGAATTATTGCCTTTGCTCACTGCATTTTATCAACAATAAGCCATTATTTGTGTTTTTTCTTGATTCCTTTGGTATCTAAAAAGTTTCAGAAGTGGTAAATCTGTCTGTAAATTTTTTTAATCGCCCATGGTTCTGAAGTGGGTTTTTACATGCAAAAAGAAAACGCTTCTGAAGCTAAATTTATAATTAAAAAAATCTCCAGACTTACGAGTAGTGTGTGGAAAAGTAAGTTTTCTATCATTATTCTATTGAGATATATATTTTGGCAAAAAATAAAATGTCCTGACAGCTTAAACACCCACTCCCTTTCAATAGGATATTGTCAATTTGCTGAGGTTGATTATGTCCAATTAACACCTAACAATTATGCCATTCCTTGGCTTACATCTGAGTAAAATGTAATTCAAAACCCTCGTATGGTTTGCGATTTTTTTTAATGATAAATTTTGCTTCAGAGGCGTTTTCTTCTTTATATTAAAAACTCACTTGAGAACCATGGGCGATTTTAAAATTTTACAGACAGATTTATCACTTCTGAAACTTTTTAAATGCCAAAGGAATCAAGAAAAACACAAATAATGCCTTACTGTCGATGAAATGCAGTGAGCCATGATTCCTAATATTTTCAATCTCGATATCTGCACGGCCAATGTTCGCCAAGCACATTGGCTGTTGCCCCTTCAGCTCTCGCTTCTATCTACCGTCATTTCTCCTCACTTTTGGAATTCTGAAGTAGGATAAATGTCTCTCACGCTTATCCCGATTTCCATAATTATTTACAGCGCAAAAATTGACCATTTCGGTGGGTTTTAACGGGCCCGCTATGCTGGAAACAATGGTAAATGCTTACCTGCAGTTCATCACGTGTACTCCAGTTAGCGTAGCGTAGCAACAGTATGGGTCACAGGTCGGGACCCAACTGCCGTGCAACCTCCCCATATGTGTGTGTGCGTGTGTCTGTTAGTCTGTGTGTGTGTGTGTGTCTGTGTGTGTGTGTCTGAAAGTCTGTGTAAGTGTGAGTCTGTGTGTGTGTGTATGTGTGTGAGTCTGTGTGTGAGTCTGTGTGTCAGTGTGTGTCTCAGAGAGTGTGTGTGTGTGTGTCTGTGTGTGAGAGTGTGTCTAAGAGTGTGTCTGTGTGAGAGAGAGTCTGTGTGTGTGAGTGTGTGTCTGTGTGTGTGTCTGTGTGTGTGTCTGTGTGTGTGTCTGTGTGTGTGTCTGTGTCTGTGTGTGTGTCTGTGTGTGTGTGTGTGTGTGTGTGTGCATGTGTGTGAGTCTGTGTGTGAGTCTGTGTGCCAGTGTGTGTCTCAGAGAGTGTGTGTGTGTGTCTGTGTGTGAGAGTGTGTCTCAGAGTGTGTCTGTGAGAGAGAGTCTGTGTGTGTGAGTGTGTGGCTGTGTGTGTGTCTGTGTGTGTGTCTGTGTGTGTATCTGTGTGTGTGTCTGTGTGTGTGTCTGTGTCTGTGTGTGTGTGTGTGTGTGTGTGTGTGTGTGTGTGTGTGTGTGTGTGTGTGTGTGTGTGTGTGTGTGTGTGTGTGGGTGTGGTGGAGGGTGTGTGTGTGAGATCAACAAATAACAAATAGTACAAATAATATAATCTTTCGTAGTTCAGAGCTTATTCGTTATGTTTAATAGCCTGATGGCCGTCAGGAAGAGGCTGTTTCTCAATGTGGATCTAACATTTTTCAGTTTACAAAAGTGACTCCAGAAGTCGGGCATAAGTCAGTCAGTCCACAAGCCGTGATTCAATCTGTCAGTCCAGAGGCCATGAGTGAGTCAGTCAGTCAGTCCAGAGACCATGAGTTATTCCCAAGGCAGTGAGTGAGTTCCAGACGCCATGAGTAGGTCGCTCACCACCCCCCCCCCCCCACTGACATCCCCCACCTCAAGACGCTGCCCTCCGCCTGGCTATAGGATGTTCCCCCTCCTGAAGCCGTCCCCATCCCCCTCTGCAAGACACCCCCTCCCTCATCAGCCCACGAGAGCCCCCGCCTGAAGCCGTCCCCCTCCCTCGGCTGCAGGACATTTGCCACCCCCCCACCCCACCCCGACAGACCAAGAAATTTGTCATTAAAAGCGTACTTCGTTGAATGATGACTTCTGAGATAAATTCTCAGATTTTCTTTGTTAAAATTTGAACGCTCAATCTCTCTATATTTAAATTGTCTCTTTTTTTTAATCAACAGCAGTGACATAAAGACGCAGTGAGCAGCAACAAGAGACACAACAAGAAGGAACTTAATAGTTCTTATCTTTAACATTTAAATTGTTCTTATATTTTAAGAGTCATTCACATTTTAAACTTTAATAAATCCTTTTTCCACTTTTAATGCCTGCATGTTCTTCATCACAATGGGAACCTAATAGGCAGGAATTGATACTCTGTGGGAGAGCCACTAAGAGTGCATGGGGGGAGGTTGTGGGGAGAAGGACTGAATACGGAGGGGGAGGGGAATGGCAAGGAGCAGAGTGGGGGGGGGTGAAGGAAGGAGGGGTGACTGAGTGAACTGCCAGCGTACCAGGCGTGAGTGACTGCACTGCCAGCCCACCAGCCGTGAGTAAGTGAACTGCCTGCCCACCAGCTGTCAGTGACTGAACTGCCAGCCCACCAGCCGTGAGTGACTGCTCTGCCAGCCCACCAGCCGTGAGTAAGTGAACTGCCTGCCCACCAGCTGTCAGTGACTGAACTGCCAGCCCACCAGCCGTGAGTGACTGCACTGCCAGCCCACCACCCGTGAGTAAGTGAACTGCCAGCCCACCAGTTGTAAGTGACTGAACTGCCAGCCCACCAGCCGTGCGTGACTACACTGCCAGCCCACCAGCTGTGAGTAAGTGAACTGCCAGCCCACCAGCTGTAAGTGACTGAAGTGCCAGCCCACCAGCTGTAAGTGACTGAACTGCCAGCCCAATAATCCATTCAGTCCACCCTCTCCCCCTTCTCTCTGACAGAGTCTGTCACCTGTTTTGGGCAGAATTTCTGGCAGTTTCTCAGCTGCCAGCCTGCCAGGACTGAGTGACTGTACTGCCAGGCCTCAGTGACTGAGCTGCCTGGCCTCAGTGACTGAGCTGCCAGCCGAAGAATCCATTCGGCCCACAATGCCCATACTAGCCCTCTGGAAACCAATCCCTTCGGCCCACAACACCAATACTAGCGCAACAGAAAGCCCCCCCACTGGCCAGCAATATTGGAATTGGTGGAATGGAATATTGCTTTGGGTGACCAGCCCTCCCGTGTGATGCTGGGACCCAACGGTCCCACTTAGTCTAGTTATATTAATAAAGTTGTTTCTTGCAGCAGGAGAATTTTAGCAGAGTCTGAAGAAGGGTCTCGACCCGAAACATCACCTATTCCTTTTCACCAGAGATGCTGTCTGACCGCTGAGTTACTCCAGCAATTTGTGTCTATCTTCAGTTTAAACCAGCATCTGCAGTTCCTTCCTTCATAGGAGAATTTCAACTGCAGGATGACATTTTATTCTGCGGACTGAAGCATCAGTAGCTTATTGCTTACGTTTACTTTTTTTTCTGATTTTTTTCCATTTGTGATTTCCACGAATGTATTGTTTTATTTTTCACATACATTATTCTTTTTGGATTGTTGTGGAATTTTATGGTTAATTTACTAATGTACGCTTTATGTTTTTGTGTGTTTGTCTGAGTCTATGTGCTTTGGTGCTGCTGAAAGTAAGCTTTGCATTGTACCTGTACTTTACCATACTTGTGCATATGAAAATTAAACTGAAAGTAGACACAAAATGCTGGAGTAACTCAGCGGGACAGGCAGCATCTCTGGAGAGAAGGAATGGATGACGTTTCGGGTCGAGACTCTTCTTCGGACTGAGAGTCAAGGGAAAGGGAAATGAGAGGTATAGATGGTAATGTAGAGAGATATAGAACACATGAATGAAAAGATATGCAAAAAATTAACGATGATAAAGGAAACAGGCCATTGTTAGCTGTTTACTAGGTGAGAACGAGAAGCTGGTGCGACTTGGGTGGAGGAGGGATGGAGAGAGAGGAAATTCAGGAATTACTTGAAGTTAGAGAAACCAATATTCATACCGCTGGGGTGTAAGCTGCCCAAGCAAAATATGAGGTGCTGTTGCTCCAATTTGCGTTGGGCCTCACTCTGACAATGGAGGAGGCCTAGGACAGAAAGGTCAGTGTGGGAATGGGAGGGAGAATTAAAGTGTTTAGCAACCGGGAGATCAGGTAGGTCCAGGCGGGCTGAGCGAAGGTGTTCAGCGACACGATCGCCCAGTCTACGTTTGGTCTTGCCGATGTATAAGAGTTCACATCTTGAACAATGGATACAGTAAAGATTGGAGGAGGTGCAAGTGAACCTCTGCCTAACCTGAAAGGATTGTTGGGGTCCCTGGACAGAGTTAGATGGGAAGGGATGAGTTAACCAAGGAGTTGCAGAGGGAATGGTTTCAGCAGAAGGCGGAAAAGGGTGGAGATGGGAAGATGTGACTAGTGTTGGGATCCCATTGGAGGTGGGACAATAAAACTGAGTGGACTTGAAATCAAATCATTTTCATAAGACAGGACATTTTCAAACATATTAAGGTGCAATATTCCTAATTGCTTTCTATGTTTCTATGTTCTATGTTTCCATGTTTCAAAGTATGTTTTGAAATGGTCATAAAAGCTTTTGAATAAGATTGGAGACATTATTTATTGGTCATGTAAGAATTCTATTCTACTCAAGTTAAATAGGTGAGTTTTCAGGGTGGTGGCTGTCAAGTATATGGAGCTTTCAAAGGGAGTTTAATCCTGTATTAAATTATGAAGAAGACTGTGAAGAGGAGAAGTCTGCAAAATAAGATAGATAAAGTGGATAGGTAAAAAATAGAAAATGAAGTACAATATGAAAAAATATGTAGTTACCCATTTTCTTAGGAAGAATAAAAAGAAAGGAAAGTGAAACATCTGTACTTTCCCAAGAAACAAAATGATTCAATAGAGTCATAGAATGCGTGGAAACAGGCCCTTCGGTCCAACTTATCCACATCAGCCAACATGTCCTAGCTACACTAGTCCCACCTGCGCACATTTGGTCCATATCCCTCCAAACTTGCCCTATCCATGTACCTGTCTAACATTTTTTTAAAGGTTGGGATAGTCCCAGCCTCAACTACCTCCTCTGGCAGCTTGCTCCATACACCCAGTCATGATGGTACAGCAAATATTTGGGAATTAAATGTTGGCCTTTATTACAAGATAAATTATGTACAAACTAGGAAGACCTCACCTGGAGAACAACGTACAGTTTTGGAAGGAAGAATATCTTGGAGATGAAAGGGTTTATTTGATTAAGGGCCTGTCCCACTTTCACGACCTAATTCACAACCTTTTTAACTCATCGACATTTTTCATCAGGCTAGAAAAACGCCGCGACCTACTTGATGCCACGAGTACCTACGACCAGCATCACGACCTGCTACGACCTACCTACGACCTCCTACCACCTCCTACCACCTCTTACGACCTCGTGATGACCATGCTGCGTGTATGAGTCAAGGGCAAACTCGGCAGAGGTCGTGAATTAAGTCGTGAAAGTGGGACAGGCCCTTGAGTGATCTCATTGAGACATGTAAGTCTAGTCTGAAGAAGGCTCTCGACCTGAAACGTCACCCATTCCTTCTTTCCAGAGATGCTGCCTGTCCCGCTGAGTTACTCCAGCATTTTGTGTCTATCTTCGATTTAAACCAGCATCTGCAGTTCCTCCCTACACTTTAAGTCTATGAAAGGATTTGAAAGATGCTTCCTTCAGTGGCAAATCTAGAACTAGTAGCAGAGTGTCAGGACAAAATGCTCACTCATTTACAACAGGTATTTGTTTCAGAAAATCTATGGAATTTCTCACTCCAGAGACCTATGGATGTCGAGTCAAGCAATGAATTCAGGACTGAACTGCTTAGAGTTTTGGACTATAGGAGAGAGAATCAATGAGTGCAAAACGTTATGGTAAAATTGGCAGGTGGATGTGGTCCAATGCAGGAGTGAGAGGCTTGAAGTCGGTATTGAAAGCTATGATAGTAAGTAAAGTAGAGAGAATAGTTATTGAGGAAGGACTGTCAGATTAAAATGTATTGACTTCAATGCAAGAAACCTGGTGGGTAAGACGGTTGAACACAGGGTGCAGATGGGTATGTGCAACAAGGGCATTATAGCCATTACAGAAACCTGGCTATGGGAGGGACAGATTTGGCAACGTAGTATTCTGGAGGGAGTTGCTTTATTGATTAAGGAGAACATCAGGACAGAAGGCCAAGATGACATCACTGGAGAATTGCCCAGTGAGCCAATATGGGTGGAACTGAGGAATAAAAATGAAATTATCACCTTGTCGGAAGTGTACTATAGACCCTCAAATAGTCAATGGGAATTAGAAGAACAAAATCCGAGGGCATTGAAAGCAATTGCAAGACTGATAGGTTTGCAATGGTAGGGGATTTTAACTTCCCCAACATAGACTGGGAGTGCCATAGTGCCAAGGCTTTAGACATTTGTCAAATGTGTTCAGGAATGTATTGTTCAGCAATATAAAGTGTGCCCTGCAAGGGAGTGGGCAAAGCTAGACCTACTCTTAGGAGATTGGGTAGGGCCAACGACCTAAGTATCCGTGGCCAAGATATTTGGGACCAGAGACCACAGTTCCATGAGCTGGGAAAGACTTACAGATAAAGGCAGGTGACTCCACAAAGTTGTGAATTGGGGCAAGGGCAACATTTATCGGATTGTAAAGAAACTTGCAGCAAAATGTTGATCTGTTGGGCAAGTGGGCCGAGGAATGGCTGATGGAGTTTAATGTCGATAAGTGTGAAGTATTACATTTTGGGAAGTCAAACCAGGACTGGACCATCACAGTGAATGGTACGATAAAGTGGGAGAGTTTAGTCGAGTTTGTGAAATTTAAATGTAAAATAGTGATTTGTAATCATGGTAGATTCTCAATTAAGTTATTTGGTAAGGGAGCCTGATCAGCTATCTTGCTATGTCATGAAGTGAAAGCCCCATAAGGGACGCAGAGTGTGTAAGAGTCAGTCCCTATTGATGCATGTGACTTAGATAGGACTTAGTATTGCAAGATATTGATGATTGTAAGATGTGCCCCAAAGTAGTGGGAATTGAATACTATGCTGGAAGTATCAATGCAGAAGAAGGAGAGCACAGAATGGTACCATGTTTATTACATTTAAGAAGCATTTGGGCAAACACTTAAAGAGGCCAGCATTTGAGTGCTAGGATGGCGCAGCTGTAGAGTTGCTGCCTTACAGCGCCAGAGACCCGGGTTCGATCCCGACTGAGGGTGCTGTCTGTACGGAATTTGTATGTTCTCCCCGTGACCGCGTAGGTTTTCTCCGAGATATTCGGTTTCCTCCCACAATCCAAAGACGTACAGGTTTGTAGGATAATTGGCTTTGTAGAAGTGTAAAAATTGTGTGTAGGATAGTGTTAATGAGCTGGGATCGCTGGTCAGAGCGGACTCGGTGGGACGAAGGGCCTGTTTCTGCGCTGTATCTCTAAACTAAACTAGACAAAAAGGATATGGTCCTAATGCGAGTGGGTGGGATAGGTAGACAGGCAACAAAGCTAGATGGACAAGGAGGGCTGAAGGGTCTGTTTCTGTGCTGTACAACTCTATATCTCTAAGAGGATAGTGAAACATGGCGAGTCCTACCCAAAATACTTCAATGGAAGAGGACATCCTAATGAACTTATGGTTTGTACCTTTCTCTATAATGGTTGCAGACAAGTTAAACAAAAGTTATCACTAGATGGTTAAAGTGTTAAAGGGAGGGGGAACAATCATTAAGACATCTACAATAGAGAAGGTGGTTTAGGACAATCAAGTTCAAATTAGAAATTATCTTTATGGCAAATCAAAGTCAGAAACAAAATGATATATTGATTTTGGAATAGAGTTGCGTGCAAAGTCCGGTGCCCGGGCCAAAACTCCTCAGCTGGCCCGCAGGCTGGGCTTTGTGTGCAGTCCTGCACCTGGGCCATTTCATCATTCACCCAGCCGCGGCCGAGTCGGTCAACGAATTGCCGTCGGGAATTTGTCCCGTATTTTGACTTTTTGTCCCTTATTCGGGAGTGAGAAAGTTGGCAACCCTAATTCCTGCACATTAACACTATCTTACACTTTCCTACACTAGAGATTATGGTTACATGTTTTATACCAAGCCAATTAACCAACAAACCTGTATGTCTTTGGAGTGTGAGAGGAAACCAAAGTTCTCGTACAAACAATCTGTGGAATTCTTTGCCACAGAAGGCTGTGGAGACCAAGTCAGTGGATGTTTTTAAGGCA
This sequence comes from Malacoraja senta, assembly GCA_038087875.1. Taxonomy (NCBI): domain Eukaryota; kingdom Metazoa; phylum Chordata; class Chondrichthyes; order Rajiformes; family Rajidae; genus Malacoraja; species Malacoraja senta. Next base: position 279,839,472 of record CM075977.1, on the reverse strand, counting down.
GGGATAGATAGATTCTTGATTAGTATGGGTGTCAGAGGTTATGGGGAGAAGGCAGGAGAATGGAGTTAGGTGGGAGAGATAGATCAGCCATGATTGAATGGCGGAGTAGACTTGATGGGCCGAATGGCCTAATTCTTCTCCTATGCCTTATGACCTCATGAACATGCTGAGAACACTCAGCAAGTAATGTGACATCGTTAAAAATAGAAAGAATTAACATTCGAGGTCCAAGATCCTTCATTAGAACTAGGATGAGAGAATTAGTTTTCAGTAGCAAAGAAAATGGGGCAAGGATGGAGAGAACAAAAAAAAATCTCAGATATGGTGGGCCAAAGAGCCTGTTTCCGCGCTGAATCTCTACACTAAACTAAACTAAACTAAACTAGATGCAAACAATACAGACCAACCTATTTAGCTGTTCTTTAGAATGCATCCCTCTCATCCCAGGAATTAGCCTGGTGGACCTCCTTTAAACTGCCTTCAAAGCCATTGTCGCCCTGCTTAGGGAGAGGTATTGAGTATGCTGTAGTCCTAGAGTGGCTTCAGCAACACCTGAACATATAGAGTCATAGAGTCATAGATGAATACAGTTTGGAAACAGGTCCTTCAGCCCAACTCGCCCACACCAGCCAACAATGTCCCAGCTACCCCAGTCCCACTTGCCTGCGCTTGGTCCATATCCCTCCAAAACATCTCTATCTCCAAAGCCTGACTCCTTTGCAGTAAAATGTAATTTTGCAATTTGCCTTCTGAGCTACTCGCTGCTCTTGTTTGCCAACCTTTTGTTATTCATGCACAAGAATACCTAGATGCCTCTGAACTTCGCTCCAATGCAGTCTCTCTCCATTTAGATAATAAATCTGCCTTTTGACTTCTCTTGCCGAAGAGCATAACCTCTTACTTTTCCATATTAAAATCTATTTGCAAAGTTTTCATCCGCTCATTCAATCTACCTACAACATTGATTTCCCTTCACAGGTTCCCTGTAATCCTCATTGCAACATAACTTGCCATCGTTGTTCATGCTATCACCAAATGTGGAATACACACATCCTTATGTCATTGCTACAAACAATACATAATTGCAGATCAAAGAGTAATATTCCATAGGGCACTACAGTAGTTATATTCTTTCAGCCTTTAAAAGGGCCCATTTATTTCTCCCTGTGTCTGAATACTTATGTAAATGTGATATTTCAGTTATTTCTTTTTAATTACTTTGCAAAAATTTCTAAACGCCTGTTTTCGCTTTTTTATTATGGGGTATTGTGTGTAAATTGATGATTAAAAACATGAATTTAATCCATTTTAGAATAAGGCTGAAACGTAACAAAATGTGGAAAAAGTAAAGAGGTCTGAATACTTCCTGAATGCACTGTAGACACAAAAAGCTGGAGTAACTCAATGGGGCAGGCGATAGAGAGAAGGAATGGGTGACGTTTCTGGTCGAGACCCTTCTTCAGGGTCGGGAGAAAGGGGGAAGAGAAACTATTTTGTGCCTATCTTGAGTCGATCATGTGCTGCATTGTAAAATGGGCTGGATTTAGTTTAGGTTTAGTTTATTGTCACGTGTACCGAGGTACAGTGAAAAGCTTTTGGTTGCGTGCTATCCAGCCAGCAGAAAGACAATACATGATTACGATCGAACCATTTACAGTGTACAGATACATGATAAAGGAATAACGTTTCGTACAAGGTAAAGCCAGCAAAGTCCGATCAAGGATAGTCCGAGGGTCACCAAAGAGGTAGATAGCAGTTCAGCACTGCTCTCTGGTTGAGGTAGGATGATTCAGTTGCCTGATAACAGCTGGGAAGAAACTGTCCCTGAATCTGGAAGTGTGCGTTTTCACACTTCTGTACATTTTGCCTGATGGGAGAGGGGAGAAGAGGGAGTGGCCAGAGTGCTACTCGTCCTTGATGGTGCTGCTGGCCTTGCCTAGGCAGCTTGAGGTATAAATGGAGTCTATGGAAGGGAGGTTGGTTTGTGTGATGGTCTGGGCTGCGTCCACAATTCGCTGCAATTTCTTGCGGTCTTGGATGGAGTTGTTCCCAAACCAAACTGTGATTCATCCTGATAAAATGCTTTCCATGGTGCATTTTGCTTGGTTCTGCCAGAAATGTTACAAAAAAAACTGACATATTTATGTATGTGTGCTGGCATAACTCAGCGTGTTGTGCAGCATCTCTGGAGGACATGGATAGTTGATGCTTCACGTCGGGACACATTAGGTCACCCTGACTTGAATCTTATTATTGGCAACTGACTGGGAGCTGTGGAGAAGCAACAAAGTTTACAGGTTCAAATCAATTAAAAAAAAGTAGTGCAAATTTAGAAAAAGACAAGCTTGTGGACTTCTGGGCTGGGTCAGGCACAAAATGTGTTAGTCAAGGTCTCCACTTCAACGACATTCCACGATGCATAGATGGCTCAGAAAAGAGGCAGGCCTTCAGGTGATGGAACCTGTGGCCACATTCGCTGCACAGGGTGTGAGAGTTTGCAGCGTTCAACAGCAGTTTTAAAAGCCTGAAAGATATTTACTAACAGGTGAATAGACAATAGACAATAGACAATAGACAATAGGTGCAGGAGGAGGCCATTTGCCCCTTCGAGCCAGCACCGCCATTCAATGTGATCATGGCTGACCATCCCCAATCAATACCCCGTTCCTGCCTTCTCCCCATATCCCCTGACTCCGCTATTTTTAAGAGCCCTATCCAGCTCTCTCTTGAAGTGGAATACAAATAATTCACACATTTTTTGGTCGTAGTGTAAGAGTTAAACAGACAATTTCAGTTAAAATGTGAAATGGTGTTACCAGCTAAATTAGCAGCCCTACATTCCATATCCCTTCGAAAACAAGATTGAACCGCGCTATCTCCCAGAATTGACCTTGCACCGGTCCCCAGTTCTGTGGGAAAGCGTAGCGTTGATGAACAAAACAAAACAGCAATAGTTGGGTAGACCACCCGCGCCCCCTGCCGCTTGTAGCGTGGAAACATTGCAGACAAGGGAGGCGTACGATTGGCTCAGGGAGGGGGCAGTAGCACGGTCTGTTATGATAGAAATGCCATAAAGGACGTCCTTTCGGGGGAGAGCCACAGCCTTGGACCGTGTCGCGAACGGTGCAGGGTGATCTAGAACAGAAACATCCTGTGGCGTGCTCTGCTGTGTACTCGGGGTTTGCGAGTGCGTTTGGGAACATTCAAGGATACGTGAGTCTATGTGCCTTATTTGGTAGTGTAATAAATTACTTAGTGAATGAATCAAACTCTGTCGTCTGAATCTGGTGATTTATCGAACACAACACGGTGCGAGAGGCCCAAGCTCATTCTGATTTTGAGTACTGTCTGTGTGGAGTTTGCACATTCTCCTTATGACTGCATGGGCTTCCACCAGGTGCCCCGGTTTCCTCCCACACTCCAAAGATGTGCAGACGTGTAGGTTAATTGGCTTCTGTAAATTACCCTCGGTGTATGTACGATGTGAAAATGGGATAACATAGAACTAGTGTGATCGTTGGTCGGTGCAGACTCGGAGGGTCGAAGGGCCTGTTTCCACTCTGTATCTCTAAACCAAACTAAATTCATAAAGCCTCATCCTTGTTTTTATATTCCAGTCCTCTCGAAATGAATGCTAACTTTACATAAATTTGCTTTTCTTACTGCAGACTCATCTGCAAATTAAACGTCCGGGAATGCCCTGTGCTTTCCGGAGCCAGAGATGGAATTTTTGGTTGGTGCATAGGCTGAGTGGGAGATCAGCGGGCCAATATCTGATTTACGGAACCTTTCTGATATTTGTGATTCACTGTGCAGATGTAAAATTGGTAGCTGTGCTAAACCTCACAGACCAGCAGATAGCACTGACCACATTGAAGCACAATCCCGCCCTGATATCTTTTATCCAAAGGAATTTGGAAATCAAAAGTTTGTGAGTCAAATTGCTTTAGGCCATTACTGTGTAAAAAATAAATGAATTTAAATAATTCATTAAAACATGTTGAATTGCATGTACGAAATGCACAAACCATTTACAATGCCTTGGGCAAAAAGACACAATAATTGCTAAAGAGCAAATATATAAATTAGAGATGAAGAATGCAAGAAATGGGATTGCTACTGACACACAATTATATATCAAGCTGATACGGCACATTTAGAAAGACCACACACACAAACACATGCTTACACACAACACATGAACACACAGATGCACTTGAATCTTTAAACGCAAGCTGAAACATTACACACACACATATATATGAACTGGAATCATATACATGCATATATGCAACGTTATACATGTACAACTTAACACAGCTGAAAACAAAGAGCTGAAGGGAATAGCATTTCCCAATTTATGAGTTTAGTACAGTTTAGATTAGAGACACAGTGTGGAAAAAGGTCTTTAGGTCCACCGATTCCACACTGACCACCACTGATTTAGTCCACTAGTTCTATCCTACACTCCAGGGACAATTTACCAAATCCAATTAACCAACAAACCAGTACGTCTTTGGAATGTGGGGGGAAACCGGAGCAAGTAGAGAAAACCCATGCCGGTCACGGAGAGAACGTAAAACTCCGTTTGGGAACATTCAAGGATACGTGAGTCTATGTGCCTTATTTGGTAGTGTAATAAATTACTTAGTGAATGAATCAAACTCTGTCGTCTGAATCTGGTGATTTATCGAACACAACACGGTGCGAGAGGCCCAAGCTCATTCTGATTTTGAGTACTGTCTGTGTGGAGTTTGCACATTCTCCTTATGACTGCATGGGCTTCCACCAGGTGCCCCGGTTTCCTCCCACACTCCAAAGATGTGCAGACGTGTAGGTTAATTGGCTTCTGTAAATTACCCTCGGTGTATGTACGATGTGAAAATGGGATAACATAGAACTAGTGTGATCGTTGGTCGGTGCAGACTCGGAGGGTCGAAGGGCCTGTTTCCACTCTGTATCTCTAAACCAAACTAAATTCATAAAGCCTCATCCTTGTTTTTATATTCCAGTCCTCTCGAAATGAATGCTAACTTTACATAAATTTGCTTTTCTTACTGCAGACTCATCTGCAAATTAAACGTCCGGGAATGCCCTGTGCTTTCCGGAGCCAGAGATGGAATTTTTGGTTGGTGCATAGGCTGAGTGGGAGATCAGCGGGCCAATATCTGATTTACGGAACCTTTCTGATATTTGTGATTCACTGTGCAGATGTAAAATTGGTAGCTGTGCTAAACCTCACAGACCAGCAGATAGCACTGACCACATTGAAGCACAATCCCGCCCTGATATCTTTTATCCAAAGGAATTTGGAAATCAAAAGTTTGTGAGTCAAATTGCTTTAGGCCATTACTGTGTAAAAAATAAATGAATTTAAATAATTCATTAAAACATGTTGAATTGCATGTACGAAATGCACAAACCATTTACAATGCCTTGGGCAAAAAGACACAATAATTGCTAAAGAGCAAATATATAAATTAGAGATGAAGAATGCAAGAAATGGGATTGCTACTGACACACAATTATATATCAAGCTGATACGGCACATTTAGAAAGACCACACACACAAACACATGCTTACACACAACACATGAACACACAGATGCACTTGAATCTTTAAACGCAAGCTGAAACATTACACACACACATATATATGAACTGGAATCATATACATGCATATATGCAACGTTATACATGTACAACTTAACACAGCTGAAAACAAAGAGCTGAAGGGAATAGCATTTCCCAATTTATGAGTTTAGTACAGTTTAGATTAGAGACACAGTGTGGAAAAAGGTCTTTAGGTCCACCGATTCCACACTGACCACCACTGATTTAGTCCACTAGTTCTATCCTACACTCCAGGGACAATTTACCAAATCCAATTAACCAACAAACCAGTACGTCTTTGGAATGTGGGGGGAAACCGGAGCACGTAGAGAAAACCCATGCCGGTCACGGAGAGAACGTAAAACTCCGTACAGACAGCACCTGTAGTCTGGATCGAACCCGGGTCTCTGGCGCTGAAAGGCAGCAACTCTGGATTTTAGAGAATTCTCAGTGAGATGATGGACAGTTCCAGAGGTTAGTAATCTCCCAACATTACAACACTTATAAACTTATTAACCTGTCGCAGTAGTGGTGGTAGAGTTAGTGGCAGTAATAAAGTTTTTAAATGATCGGTAAAAGAATCAGAGACCATGTTACGACTCCCGAATGCAGGTACTTCAGAGCCGCGTAACATAATTCAAAAACCAGGTTCAAGTTTAAAAGTAGTTTTAATTATTCAATGGAACACAAAACCCAAACCTGATTTAAACAACCCAGTCAGGGATATGGGTGGACTGACAAACAATTTAACAGTGCTCCAGCCAGCCACGTGATGGACCGTCGAACCGGAGACTCTAAAACCTGCCTAAAGAGATATAACCCTGAAACAAAATACACAAAAACACTAAGGTCAGCCCTTATCCATCCCAATTCAATATTTGTTAATAAGTAATGGTGAAAGTACACAAAGTTCTATGCCAGGTGGCCAGGCCTTCCGCAGCTCACTCCAGCAGTCAGCTCACAAGTCAGGGTCGACGAAGAAGAGACAGAATCCTGGGAGACTCTGGTATTTAAGCTTCAGATGAGTCACCCGTCACCTGACGCAGCTAGGCCAATCGGGTACAGGAGCCTTTTAACCCTTTGATTCCAGACTCACAACCACAAGGCCTGCACTCGGGAAAGAAACAGAGAAAGGTAAGTACATAGCATTCACCGGGGGGGAAGCGCCTAACACCCCCACCCAAAGATACTGTATACGTTTCGGAAGAAGAGAGAAAAAACACCACCAAATTCCAGAATCTATTCAGGAGCTAAAACTCTACAAGGCGTCAGCCAAGACATTATCCTTGCCACAGATATGCCTGACATCCAGGTTGTAGTCTTGCAGCTGCAAACTCCAGCTCATTAACCGCCGGTTCTTATTCTTCATACTTTTCAAAAATACCAACGGATTATGATCCGTGAGTACGATGACAGGGACATTCGAGGAGCCAACATAAACCTCGAAATGATTTAGAGACATTAACATAGCAAGGGCTTCTTTCTCAATGGTGGAGTACCACTTCTGATGACGATTAAACTTCTTAGAGAAGTACGAAACTGGATGCTCCACCCCATCTGAATCATCCTGTAGAAGAACTCCCCCAACCCCACGATCACTAGCATCCACTGGCAGCTTAAATGGACGCTCAAAATCAGGTGCCGCAAGCACAGGTGCGCGCACCAGAAGACTTTTAGTATGATCAAAGGCTTGTTGACACTCTGCGGATCACACAAAAGCTACCTTCGGACTCAGCAAATCCGTCAAAGGGGCAGCCACAGCAGAGAAGTTTGGACAGAATCCTCTATAGTACCCAACCATAGCCAGATACCTACGGAGTTCAGTCCTCGAGGTTGGAGCAGGAAATGTGACAATATGCCCCACCTTTTCCTTGAGAGTGCGAACCTGACCCCGGCCCACCACCTTACCCAGATACGTTACCGTGGCCTGGCCAAACTCACACTTCCCCAGATTGATCGTTAGTTTTGCCTCCGCTAGACGATGAAATACCTCCTTCAGATGATCGATATGTTCGATCCACGACCTGGAGCACACAACCAAATCATCAAGGTACGCCTCACAGAAGGACAAACCAGACAATACAATGTTCACCAACCGTTGGAAGGTTGCCGGCGCATTGCGCATCCCAAATGCCATTACTGTGTACTGAAGAAAGTTATCAGGCGTAACGAACGCAAAGATCTCCCTCGCCCGCCTAGTCAAAGGAACTTGCCAATACCCTTTTAACAAGTCCAACTTAGACACAAAAGGTGCACTTCCCACACGATCCACGCAATCCTCCATTCGTGGGAGAGGATAGCAATCCGGCTTAGTTACACCATTCACTTTCCGAAAGTCCGTGCAAAACCTGTCCTCCCCATTAGCCTTCGTAGCCAGCAGACACGGAGAACTCCACGGACTACAACTAGGTTCAGCAATGCCATGCCGCAGCATATAGTCAACCTGACTCTCCAGACGATGACGCCTGTCAGGGTTGACCCGATACGGATGCCGTTTAATTGGCGCAGCACCGGCCACGTCATTGTCATGCTGCAGCACAGACGTCTGAGAAGGCACATCCGAGAACAGTGACCCATTTGACTCCACCAAAGCAAGCAGATCACCCCGCTGACTTTCAGTCAAATGCGACAGCCGCAATGGAAGCGTCTCCAAAGCCTCAGAGTTACACAGCCTTCCCTGCGTCACTGCCACAGACAACCGTGCCTCACCCACATCACCACCCGTGTCAGGGGGCAGCACCACTGCAGCCAAAACAGGCTTAGACGAAACCGAAGGACACAGCACCTCCCCATCAACCTCCACAGGCTCCTGCTCATGGTACTGCTTCATCATGTTGACATGACAGAGCTGAGTCTTACGCCTTCGATCAGGGGTACCAATAACATAATCCCTTTCACCAACCTTCTTAACCACCTGATAGGGACCGCTATACCGAGCCTGTAGACTGGAACCAGGAATAGGCAACAACACCAGGACCTTGTCACCTGGAGAAAAATTCCTACTAGAAGCCTTCCTGTCAAACCACCCCTTCATCCTAGACTGAGCAGAAGCAAGATTACCCATTGCCAGTTCGCATGCCCTCTTCAGTCTAGACCGAAAGGTACAGACGTGGTCCAAAATACTTCGTTCTGTATCCTCCTGCAACCATTTCTCCTTTAGGACCCTCAACGGACCACGTACAGTACGCGCGAACACCAGGTCAGCAGGACTGAACCCTAAAGACTCCTGCACGACCTCACACACCGCAAACATAACTAGATGAACCCCCTCATCCCAGTCTTTTTCAAACTCCAGGCAGTAAGTCCTCAACATAGATTTCAAAGTCTGGTGAAACCTCTCGAGAGCTCCCTGGCTCTCAGGGTGATACGCACTGGAGTAACAATGCTTAATATCTAACAACTTCATTACCTGACCAAAAACCTTCGACATGAAGTTAGAACCTTGGTCACTCTGCACAACCTTGGGCAAACCGAACAACGAAAAAAACGTAGTGAGAGACTTCACAATGGTAGGGGCAGTAATTCTACGCAAAGGGACCACCTCCGGAAAGCGGGTAGACGCACACATAATTGTCAATAAAAACTTGTTGCCCACCCTTGCCCAAGGTAGAGGACCCACACAATCAACTAAAATCCACTCAAACGGCTCACCGACCACAGGGATTGGATATAAAGGCGCAGGAACAATCGATTGGTTCAGCGTTCCTGCCACCTGGCAAATGTGACAACACCTGCACTGCTGTTTCACGTCCTTTTTCAACCCTGGCCAAAATTCCGTAAGATATGGTCATACGTCTTATTGACCCCCAAATGTCCACCCAGAGGACCATCATGAGCCATACAGAGCATCTCGTCCCTATACCGACGAGGTATCACAATCTGATCAACCACGCTCCAATCATCATGCCCAGATATATCCAAGGGAGACCACTTTCGCATCAGTAAGCCCTCCCTTAGAAAATACCCCTTTGCTGTGGAATCCATATCCCCCTCAGGCACTGCGCAGTCGAACAGATCAGATAAACCTGGATCACTCTTTTGCTCCTCAACCAGCCGGTCACGTGACAGCGACACCGGCCCATTTCCAGACATTATCCCATCTTGAGATGTAGAAACACCCTTCACAACACAGGATCCATCATCCTGATCCCCAAAAATGCTCTCACTCAGGTCCACTACATCCCCAAACTTCGCCTGGCTCTCAGCCATAGCCCTCGTGACAGCACAAGCTGCGAAGACCCTCGGATGCTGCATAGCCAATCTATCAGGACTCTGCACCATCGGAACAGCCGTCACCTCAGGAGTAACTAAAACGCTACCTCCTGCCAAGTCATTCCCCAAAATTACTGAAACTCCCCCAACGGGAAAACACGGCCGTAACCCAACAGTTACCCGGCCTGAAACCAACTCGGACTCGAGACTCACGGTATGCAAAGGCACTACCATGCCATCCATCCCGAATCCTACCACAGGGACACTTTACCCAACCGATGATTCCCCAGAAAATGGCAGTACACTCTCCAATATAAAGGACTGAGTAGCACCAGTATCACGCAAGTTGGATACTGGAACTCTATCATCCCCATCCTCCAGAGAAACAAAACCATTCATGATGAACGCAGAATAATTCCTACACTCATCAGACTCAGGCACCTCAGGTACCACAGGTGCCTTCTGTGTACCCACCAAAGCCACAACCTTTGCATTTTTCTGCTTCAGAACAGGACACGCCTTTAACATGTGCCCTCTCCCTCTACAATAGGAGCACACAGGACCTTCGTTAGTCCTCAAATTTCTATCAACCTTATTAGCTCGGACCTCCCCCTGTATCAACGTGCTGCCACTTGCAGGCACAGAAACACCTTTGACACTGCCACCGGCGACACCACCACGATCAACCGGCCGTGCACCAAAAACTATAGGAGTGCCCAACAAAATCAGTTTTATGAGTCAATACATACTCATCTGCCAACACCGCAGCCTTAGGCACCTCATTCACCTTCTGCTCATTAAGGTAAGTAGTAACCCTCTCAGGGAGACAGTTCTTAAAGTCTTCCATATCATCAAGGCCCGCAGTTGCCCATCATCCTTCACTCCTTGAGAAGCGCACCACCTGTCAAAAAGTGCCTCCTTCTCCCTAGCAAACTCCACATAAGTCTGACTATCAAACTTCCTAAAGCGCCGGAATTTCTGCCGGTACGCCTCTGGAACTAATTCATAAGCCCTTAATACTGTAGACTTCACACACTCATAGTCCAGACTGCTTTCCACAGACAAAGACGAGTACACCTCCCGTGCTTTACCCACAAGGACACACTGCAATTGCAAGGTCCACACGTCCCTAGGCCACTTCAAGGACAAAGCCACCCGTTCAAACACAGTGAAAAACTTGTCCACATCTTTCTCACTAAAGGGGGGAACCAGGCGGATGTTCTTGCTCATATCAAACTCCCGTTCCCTAGAAGAAACCCGGGAGGCATCCAATTCCTTCTCCCGCAGCCTAATCTCTGCCTCACGCAGCTGAATCTCTGCTCTTTTGGTCTCCTCCTCTGCTCTTTTGGTCTCCTACTCTCTCATTGCCAGCTCTAACTCCTTCAACCTAATGACTGCCTCCGTGTCCTGACCAGGCTGAACAGAAGGTGTGGGACTGTCTGCACAGCCAGGCAAACCCCACCCTCCACCAACGCAGCCCACAACACCGATTTAATGGACTGTTTCTTTGAATGTGGGTTAATAGGCACTTCATAGTTTTCTGCCAGAAAAATCAAATGCTCCTTCGAACATCTATCAAACAACTCCCGACTAGGAGCCTCAATAAAGTCTTTCCCTTTAGATTAGATTAGATTAGATTAGATTTTATTCCTTGTCATTTGAACCTCAAGAGGCTCAAACGAAACTCCGTTTCCACAGCCATACAAACAAAACAATTCCTACACGACACACAAACAATTCAATTTACAGAAAACATCCATCACAGTGAATCTCCTCCTCACTGTAATGGAAGGCAAAGTCTTTTCTCTCCCCTGCACCATTTTTCTCCCGATGTTGAAGCCCCAGGCGGGCAATGTTAAGTCCCACGGCCGTTGAGGCCGCACTGGGTGGTATATACAGCTTCGCTCCGGGCCCAAAAGTCACCAAGTTGGAGCCCCGGAGGGCGCTGGAATATCCCGTGGCTTTAACATTAAAGCCGCGCCGGGCGATTTACGGCCCGCTCCGAGTCGTTCCAACCCCGGCGACACGGGCGGGAGAAGTTGCGTTGCGGGAGCTCCGGAAAGCGGTCTCTCACCCGGACCCGCGAGCTCCCGATGTCCCAGTCCACGGGTCTGCAGCTGCAGCTGGAGCTCCGGAGTCGGGCCACAGCAGCGAGCCACCACCGCTCCTCACTCTCCGAGGCCGGCCAGCCCCACGATCGTAAGTCCGCAGCCCCACAGGCTCCGCGACTGGAGCCCCCAGGTCGTCCCGGTCGGAGGCCGCTCCACGGAGCTAGGCCCCAACGACAACGGAGACCCGACAGGGAAATGGTCGGGTCTCCCGTACAGGGAAGAGATTTTTAAAGTTTCCCCCTCCCCCCACCGACCCACCCCACATATACACAATTAAAAACAGTACAAAAAAGCACAAACAATTACATTTAACTAGACTTTAAACTCCATATCAAATGTAGCACCAAACCACCAGCTAAACCCTGGGCACCAATGCTACCACAAACAGGGAAGAAAAATTTCCCTCATAAGACAGACTTCCTTAGTCACCAGAAGCCTACCAAAAAAAAAAAACCAAAACGTCTAGGGTCCTCAAAACTTAGGACGAGCCCCCATTTTGTTACGACTCCCGAATGCAGGTACTTCAGAGCCGCGTAACATAATTCAAAAACCAGGTTCAAGTTTAAAAGTAGTTTTAATTATTCAATGGAACACAAAACCCAAACTGATTCAAACAACCCAGTCAGGGATATGGATGGACTGACAAACAATTTAACAGTGCTCCAGCCAGCCACGTGATGGACCGTCGAACCTGGACTCTAAAACCTGCCTAAAGAGATATAACCCTGAAACAAAATACACGAAAACACTAAGGTCAGCCCTTATCCGTCCCAATTCAATATTTGTTAATAAGTAATGGTGAAAGTACACAAAGTTCTATGCCAGGTGGCCAGGCCTTCCGCAGCTCACTCCAGCAGTCAGCTCACATGTCAGGGTCGACGAAGAAGAGACAGAATCCTGGGAGACTCTGGTATTTAAGCTTCAGATGAGTCACCCGTCACCTGACGCAGCTAGGCCAATCGGGTACAGGAGCCTTTTAACCCTTTGATTCCGACTCACAACCACAAGGCCTGCACTCGGAAAGAAACAGAGAAAGGTAAGTACATAGCATTCACCAGGGGTGGAAGCGCCTAACAGACCAGTTGAGAAACACAGAAAATTGAACAGCACAGCATAGGAACAGACCCTTCCACCCACAGTGTGCGCGCCGAACATGATGCAAATCATCCTGCACATGATCCATATCCTTACATCCGTTGCATATCCATATGCCTATCCAAAAGCTTCTAAAGTGGCACGATTGAATCTGCCTCCACCGCCATCCTTGGCTATTCTTTCCAGAGACCCACCACTCTACGTAAAAAGCTTACTCTGCACATCTGCTTTAAACTACCTCTCTTGCCTTCAAGCTAAATCTTCGAGTCATTTCCACCTGGGAAAAAAGGTTCTCAATGTCTACCCTAATTATTCCTCATAATTTTATATACTTCCATCAGGTAACCCCTCAACCACCGACGAGAGAGAGAGAGAGAGAGAGAGAGAGAGAGAGAGAGAGAGAGAGAGAGAGAGAGAGAGAGAGAGAGAGAGAGA
>CM075977.1:279771528-279825806 GCA_038087875.1 Malacoraja senta | reverse complement strand
TAAATCATTTAGAGGAATTCGGTTCCTTTTCAGGATATAGAATAAACTGGAACAAAAGTGAAATTATGTCAATAAAACCTCAAGAGCCGACACACCTCCTAAAATTCCCTTTCAGAATTGCTATGGAAAAATTCAAATATCTTGGAGTTCATGTAACTAGAAAATACACTTCTCTATTTAACGCAAACTTTCCTCCTTTAGTTACTAAATTAAATGCTCTTACTCAATTTTGGAAAACACTTCCGATGTCTCTAATAGGCAGAAAAAATACCATAAAGATGATCTTCCTCCCACAAATCCTGTGCTTATTTCAATCAATACCGATACACCTTCCCAATTTTTTTTTAACTTGATTCTTTGATTACAAACTTTATTTGGAATTATAAAACACATAGAATCCATAAACGGCATCTATGTAAACCCAAAGAAACTGGTGGACTGGCTCTCCCCAATTTTTTATACTATTATTGGGCAACGAATATTAAAAACGTAATCTATTGGTTGGACAACACAGGCCAACAGGTAAAATGGTTAATAATGGAGAGAGAGTTTGTTCGCCTTTTAATATAGGCGCGATTCTTCTCTCTCCAATAAATTTGAAGAAAATACTATATGAGAAAAATCCGATTATCCACAGTACCTTACGAATCTGGAAACAAGTGAAGTCAACCCTTAAACTGAGAAATTTATCTCTTCTTTCACCAATTGCCAACAAACCTTCATTCAAGCCATCTATTTTAAACAAAACGTTCACATATTGGGAAAGTTTAGGAATCAAAAAACTCAGAGATCTTTATGAGATGGGAACTCTTCTCTCATTTCAAGAATTACAGTCGAAATATCACCTGAAAGGTAATCAATATTTTAGATACCTTCAAATTCGAGACTATCTGAAATCATATACCTAAGACTACCAATCTTTGTTGCCAGACATACTAGACGAATGTATGAATAAAAACTCGGAGTCAAACAAGTTAATATCATATCTGTTTAACACCCTTTTAAATATAGAAATCCCATCGTCAGAAGTAATTAGAAGAGCTTGGGAAGATGAACTTGGCCTAAAAATTCTAAATTCTAAAGATGGGAAGAAAACCTTCTATATATACACAATTGTTCGATTAACGTTAGGCATTCGTTAATCCAATTTAAAATACTGCACAGACTCTATTATTCAAAGTCTAAGCTGAATAAGATCTTTCCAAATGTATCTCCTATTTGTGATCAATATCTTCTTCAGGAAGCAACTATAACACATTCCATTGTCTCTTGTATAAAGTTACATAATTTCTGGAGAGGAAATTTTGAAATGTTTTCAAAAACACTGAAAATAAAATTGGATCCCGATACGGAATTGATTATTCTAGGTACGTCAGAAGCCTGCTCTGAGCTATCATTATTTCAAAGACGTTTCCTTAATTATGGCCTGATAACGGCGAAAAACTAATACTCAAATTTTGGAAACATACATCTGTCCCTACTCTTAAGATGTGGATTATAAACATGTCCGAGATGCTACATCTTGAAAATATTAGATTGGCTTGGCAGAAAAACCAGATCATTTTTTGAAGACATGGACACCATTCATTGATTTATTACAAGGATAGTATGGTACAACACAACTTTGGAGTTAAATCTAATTACGGGTTGGGTGAGGTGGGTGGAGAGGGATGTGAGGAATGCAGGTATATCACCACTTTTTTCTTTCTTTCTCTTTTTGTCCTTTTATTTTTCTTATTTTTTCTATTCCTCTCTTCTTTCTTTCATTTACTCACTCTTTGGCAACACCACTTTGGTAGTCTAGGGGTTCTATCTTTGCACATCTCACTTTTTCTCTTTCTTGCTTTTTCTCCGTTCTTTTCATCCAACTATAGCTAAAAGTTAAAATTGAAGCTGTACAATAACTGTATTATTTCATATGCCGTTGGTTCTATTTTTGTACATTTGCTTCTAATAAATAAAAACAAAAACAAAAAAATAGAAACCTCATATACCGTAGTCATGGATACAGTGATACAGAGTCATATAGTGATACAGTGTGGAAACAGGCCCTTCGGCCCAACTTTCCCCACACCGGCCAACATGCCCCAGCTACACTAGTCCCACCTGCCTGCGTTTGGTCCATATCCCTTCAAACCCGTGCTATCCATGTATCTGTCCAACTGTTTCTTAAATGTTGGGATAGTCCCTGCCTCAACTGACTCTTCTGGCAGCTTGTTCCATTCACCCACCACCCTTTGTGTGAAAAAGTTACCCCTCAGATTCCAATTAAATCTTTTCCCCTTCACCTTAAACCTATGTCCTCTGGTTCTCAATTCACCAACTCTTGGCAAGAAACTGTGTGCATCTACCCTATCTATTCCTCTCATGATTTTATACACCTCCATAAGATCACCCCTCATCCTCCTGCGCATCAAGGAATAGTCCAGCCTACTCAACCTCACCCTATAGCTCAGACCATCAAGTCCTGGCAACATCCTCGTAAATCTTCTCTGTACCCTTTCCAGATTGACAATATCTTTCCTATAAAATGGTGCCCAGAACTGAACACATCTACTTCCTTCTATCAGCAATTATTATGCAGGTCAATTATTACTTTCTTTGGCCCTTTAGGAGAATATCAGGGGCAGTTGGTATTCTGTATTTGGACATTCAGAATGCCTTTGATGAGGCACCACACAAGAGATTATCAAACAAAATTAGAACACATGTTGTTGAAGGTAATATACTGACAAGGATTGAGAATTGATTTGCAAACTGATGACTGAGAGGGTTTTTTTTATTTGTGAGGCAGTGACTAGTGGGGTGCTACAGAGTTTGGTGTTGCAACCCAGCTATACACAATCCATAATAATAATTTGGTTGAGGTAAAAAAATATAACATAACCAGGTTTGCAGATAATATACATGTTGGCAGTGAAGGTTAGAGTCATAGAGAGTCGTAGAGTGATACAGTGTGGACACAGGCCCTTCAGTCCAACTTGCCCACACCAACCAACTACACTAGTCCCACCTGCCCGCATTTGGTCCATATCCCTCCAAACCTGTCCTATCCATGTTATGAGAAAGATGTAGAGAGACTTCTACGAGTTTCATTGAATGGACAAGGATGTACGAGGTGGAATATACTCTGTAAAACATTAGGTCATTCACAAGGGTTAAGGTGAAATAAGGTGCAATAAATAACATACGCAACATGCATTTAGAGTAACTTTTAGAATACTTATGTTTAGTTCAGGCACTATCAATTCCCTACAACTTTGGCCTTGGCTATGGCACAAACCAATTTGGTCCACAAGTTGACTAATACGATGTCGTCATTTACTTCATAGTTTAGCAACCAGTGTTTAATGGTCATCATTAAGTATTAATAATTCAAATTATGTTTAATCTATAAATGATCAATCAACATGGTCAACATGGGTCAACATTGGTCAACATGACAAGGTTGGGCCTAAGGGCCTGTTTCCATGGTTTATAACTCTATAACTCGATGAATCCAAAGAATACAGATGAACCTGTTAAGTCGCGCTTGTTAGGACAACCCTCTCACCCCAGCGATTGGCCAGGTGAATCCCCGTTAAACTGCTTCCAATGCTACTGTAGCCTTCCTTAGGTAAGGGGGGCAAGTGTGCTGTAGTGCAAGTGTGGCTTCAGTTACCCCTGAACATATTGCAACAAAACATCCTTATCTCCAAACCCTAATAGGCCTGTCCCACTTAGGCTACTTTTTAGGCGACTGCAGGAGACTATGCAGTCGCCACATGGTCGCTACATGTTCGCGGGTGGTTGCCGGGGAGTCGCCTTCATGGTCGTGAGGAGATCCCACATTCTGGGAACTAGTCGCGGCCTCATTATGGTCTCATACATGTTGAAAAATTAACGGCGACTAGAATGAAGCCGCCATGGAGAGTAGCGAGAATTCTCGTGCCGATGTAGCCGGTGCTGACCGGTGAATTTCATTGGCCCATTGGGGGGAAAAAAGGAAAGCAGTAATTTGCAGAACCAAGGATAACCGACAGGTAATGTTAAATGTCTACCGAGCTTCACAGTCATGTATCTGGCTTCTTAAAAGTTGTCTCCACTCCTTCTCCCCCCTCTCCACCCTCTCCCCCCCCCCCCTACCCCCCTCCCCCCTTTTCCTCCCCTCTTTTAAAGGACTTACTGTACACTGTGCTTTAACCGTCTTTTTACAGCACCAACCTTCCTGTCTGTTTCACCTTGGGTTTGCACCGTGTGAATTTGTTTGACAACGCTCCCCCCGCTTGCCCTGTCCCCCGCCTGCATAACAGGCTGGTGAAGGAAGCGAAGTGTGTGTGTGTGTGTGTGTGTGTGTGTGTGTGTGTGTGTGTGTGTGTGTGTGTGTGTGTGTGTGTGTGTGTGTGTGTGTGTGTGTGTGTGTGTGTGTGTGTGTGTGTGTGTGTGCGTGTGTGTGTGTGTGTGTGTGTGTGTATGTTCCACTCTGACAGTCACCGTTCCAGTTGCCGTTTGTTCAGGCGACTGCCGGCAACTTGACAGTCGCCGGCAGTCCGCTGAAAAATCGCCTAAGTGGGACTGGCCCATAACTCTTTCATGGTAAATGTCAATATGCCACTGGTCTTCATAACTTGCTGCACCTGATTACTAACTTTTTGTGCTTCGTGTATAAAAACGCTTATATGCCTCTGAACATCACTTAGATAACTCTCTCCAATTAGATAATGATCTGATTTTGATTTATCTTACCAAATTGCTTGATCTCACACTTTTCCACATCAAGCTCTACAAGGTTTTCATCTACTCGATCAACCTATCTATTTATTCCCCATTACAGAGTCACAATATTGCAACATAACTTCCCACCGCTTATCATGGTATCAGCAAATGTGGAATACATACGCTCTTTCGTCATTACTATAAATAATTGCAGATCAAGGAGTAATCCCTGGGGTACTTCAGTGGTTACATTCTTTCAGCCTGAAAAACCCCCATGTATTAAACTCTGTTTTCTATGTGATAACCTGTTACAAATCCATGCTAACACATGATTTGGTAGGTATAGTCAATAGAAAATGGTAATACAATACAATGTATATATACAGAATATACAATGTAGGAAAACAATAATAAACCTGCTGAATTGGTATTGAAATATGTTTCTTTCAGTTTCACATGGTGAATTTGCCACAATCGATGTCAACTCCTTCAGATTGAGACCAAGTACATGTTGAGTGATATTTTATAGAACTTCCCATCCTTAAGCAGGATTGCAAGCTTTCAGTCGCCAGTCAGTATAATTCTCTATCTCCATTTCACTCTAACTTCTCTGTCCTTGGCCTTTAATACAGCTCAATAGTTGAGCAATAGGATCTCAGACAAGACAAAATACAGACTGCTGAATTCAAAATTTGGTTCAACAGTTTCAGATAAGTATCATGGTTCAAATTTTTATTCATAACTGAAGCATTCCTTCTATATTCCTTTGTTGTTTTTATTCCTTTGTTGTTTTTATGAAGAAAGACTGGATAGACTTGGCTTATACTCGCTAGAATTTAGGAGATTGAGAGGGGATCTTATAGAAACGTACAAAATTCTTATGGGGTTGGACAGGCTAGATGCAGGAAGATTGTTCCCGATGTTGGGGAAGTCCAGGACAAGGGGTCACAGCTTAAGGATAAGGGGGAAATCCTTTAAGACCGAGATGAGGAAAAACGTTTTCACACAGAGAGTGGTGAATCTCTGGAACTCTCTGCCACAGAGGGTAGTTGAGGCCAGTTCATTGGCTCTATTTAAGAGGGAGTTAGATGTGGCCCTTGTGGCTAAAGGGATCAGGGGGTATGGAGAGAAGGCAGGTACGGGATACTGAGTTGGATGATCAGCCATGATCATATTGAATGGCGGTGCAGGCTCGAAGGGCCGAATGGCCTACTCCTGCACCTATTTTCTATGTATCTATGTATCTATTCAGCATTTAGAACATTTCCCGATTTTTGTTATATTTATTTGTTATATTTTACCATTTATTCCCTTCTACTGTCCACCTGTCTGCAAATCTCCCATATGTTCTCTCCTCCCCTCACCCCTTTCTCCTCATCCGGAAAATAATTTATCTCTAATAACTCTATTTCCAGTTGTTTAACAGTCATTGACATGAAAAATTACCACTGTTTTCTCTCTCCCCAGGTGTTGAATGGCCTGTTGAGTGTAATTTTGAGTAATTTCTATATTTTGATTCAGATTTTTAGTATGTGCACTAATTTGATTTTGCACCTGGTTCACAGAAATTGCATTGTTAAATTTCCACTGGACTTGAATCAAAGTGCAGTGAAATGAGTTTCTGATTAGTCATGATTTCAATGAGCAGCTTGGTCTAATTATTTTTCCTAGTATTTGTTTTGTGCTTAACACTTTAATGCTATCAGCTGTTATGTACTATTAGAAATTGGCCTGATACAATTTAAAAAATGTATGTGCATCCTTTATCTATTTGAACAATTTGAGCATTCAGAAGCAAGCTCAAGCATTGAAATAATAGTCTTCAAGATCTGCTGTGTTACAGATCCTTTATTATTCCTTAAGCACCTATTACACCAATGTAATCTCTGGGTTTTAAGAGCACACACACTGGATAAGATTGAATGATGTTGTCAGTTACACTATTATTCTTTCAACCATTTCATCATATTTTCAAATTGATATTCAAGATTCAAGAGAGTTTATTGTCATGTGTCCCAGATAGGACAATGAAATTCTTGCTTCTTTATTTATGTGTGTGTATATATATACACACATAAATAAACAGATAAAGTGCAATGGGCTATTAATGATCAGAGTTTTGTTTGAGTTGAGTTTAATAGCCTGATGGCTGTGGGGAAGGAGCTATTCCTGAACCTGGATGTTGCAGATTTCAGGCTCCTGTACCTTCTACCTGAAGTCAGAGGGGACATGAGTGAGTGGCCTGGATGGTGTGGATCCTTGATGATGCTGGCAGCCTTTTTGAGGCAGCGACTGCGATAGATCCCCTCGATGGTAGGGAGGTCAGAGCCGATGATGGACTGGGCAGTGTTGACAACTTTTTGCAGTCTTTTCCGCTCCTGGGCGCTCAAGTTGCCGAACCAAGCCACGATGCAACCGGTCAGCATGCTCTCTACTGTGCACCTGTAGAAGTTCGAGAGAGTCCTCCTTGACATATTCATGATATATTGTATATTAATAACAAGAAATCATTTAGAATTGTGATACTTTACACACATTTAATGCATTTATATAGTCATAGAGTGATACAGTGTGGAAACAGGCCCATTGGCCCTACTTACCCTCACCAGAAATGTATTTGAAAATAATTTGGTAATTATTTGAACATCAAAAAACAAAGCACTGCAGATGGTGGATTGTACCAGTCTGAAATAAAACAGAAAATCCTGGAAACACTCAGCGGGATACGTGCGGAGAGAAACAGAGTTAATGTTTTTGGTATACAGGTGATCGTTGGTTGGCGCAGACTTGGTGGGCCGAAAGGCCTCTTTCCAGCTGTATCTCTAAACTAAACTAAATCTGAAATGAAAATACCCTGATGTAAGCTCCATGAATATTAATGAAACAACCAAGGTAGACCAATTTTATTCAAATTCCAAAGTTGCAATTAAAAGAGAAATTGGTCTATTTGGGGATTGGTAATAACTTGACATTCACCTTGGGCTTCAAAAGAATGTAGATTATAAATGCAACAAGACTGAAGAAATTGAAGGAACGAAACAAGAACAGCCTAACACTATTTACTTTGTCCAGACCTGTCAGCATTTTGTACACTCCTGTTAAATCTCTCCTCAGCTTTTTCTTCTCCAAAGAAAATAGTCACAGCTTCTCAAATCTATCCTTGTAACTGTTGGAATGCAAAAACCATTTATTTTATAGACAATAGACAATAGGTCCTTCGAGCCAGCACCGCCATTCAATGTGATCATGGCTGATCATCCTCAATCAGTACCCCGTTCCTGCCTTCTCCCCATATCCCATGACTCCGCTATCTTTCAGATCCCTTTCTAGCTCTCTCTTGAAAGTATCCAGAGAACCGGCCTCCACCGCCCTCTGAGGCAGAAAATTCCACAGACTCACAACACTCTGTGTGAAAAAGTGAATCCTCATCTCCATTCTAAATGGCTTACCTCTTATTCTTAAACTGTGGCCCCTAGTTCTGGACTCCCCCAACATCGGGAACATATTTCCTGCCTCTATCTAGCATGTCCAAACCCTTAATAATCTTATATGTTTCAATAAGATTCCCTCTCATCCTTTTAAAATCCTGAAAATACAAGCCCAGTATTTTGATTTCAATGGAACATAAAAGGAGGCTCTTTCTACCAGGGAACTCACAAATTCCGCCCACCATCCCTTCTCCATAGCCCTGAAAGCCCTCCAAGTATCTTTTCAACATTTGATTATCCAATTTCCTCTGGAAATGATGGAATATCTACCACGCCTGCAGGCCAAGCAAAAGGTGTTGTATCATGTCACTCTTACATTTTTTGCCCTGTATTTTAGATCTACAATTTCTAGTCCTTGTCCCTTGGTCAATAAGAACAGCCTCCCACTCCTTATTTTGTCCAGACCTGTCATCATTTTGTACACTTCGGTTAAATCTCCCCTCAGCTTTGTCTTCGCCAAAGAAAATAGTCACAGCTTCTCAAATCTATCCTTGTAACTGAAGTTCATCATACCAAGAACTATTGTTTGCAAATCCTTTCTCATCTTTCTCAATCACAGCCTCCCCTATAATGTGACAACCAGCAGACTCCATTTGACAGAAAACCAAAGTGTATTATATGCGTTCAGCATGATTTCCCTCCTTTTGTACTGCATCTTTGCGGTTCCAAATGTTGTTTTTCAAAGAGAAGCAAAAGCAAAAGAGTATTTCCAGCTGATTTGTAAAACGGTATTCTAAGCATAAAAAGCATGGAGTGAAGAAAGCACCACTGTACCCGTTCCTTTCACAGAAAGGTCCAGTTCAGCAGCCTATGGAGATAATTGCCAGCTTACAGCATATTATCCAGATCAGCGTGTTCCTGACTCCTGTGCAACCGATCTTCCATTCTACTTCTGCACTCAGTACTATCTTGCTGAACTGAGGGACCAGTTACACCTAGTACTCAGACACTCAGCTTAGGACAGTCACGGTGGCGCAACAGTAGAGTTGCTGCCTTACAGCGAATGCAGTAGACAATAGACAATAGGTGCAGGAGTAGGCCATTCGGCCCTTCGGCCCTTCGAGCCATTCAATGTGATCATGCCTGATCATCCACAAACAGTGCCCCATTCCTGCCTTCTCCCCATATCCCCTGACTCTGCTATTTTTAAGAGCCCCATCTAGCTCTCTCTTGAAAGTATGTTTCAATAAGATTCCCTCTCATCCTTCTAAATTCCAGAGTATACAAGCCCAGCCGCTCCATTCTCTCAGCAAATGACAGTCCCGCCGGGGACTGAATGCAGCGCCGGAGACCTGGGTTCAATCCCGACTATGGGTGCTGTCTGTACGGAGTTTGTATGTTCTCCTCGTGACCTGCGTGGGTTTTCTCCGAGATCTTTGGTTACATCCCACATTCCAAAAAGACGTACAGGTTTGTAGGTTAATTGGTAAATGTAAATATTGTCTCCAGTGGGTGTAGGATTGTGTTAGTGTGCGGGAATTGCTGGTCAGCGCGGATCAAAGGGCCTGTTTCCGTGCTGTATCTCTAAACTAAAACTTTACACTTAAGTTAGCATACATTGGTGTGAATCATTTGTTTGCAAGGAGTCATTGCAAGTAGAAATGAAGGTGTGTGGTTACTTATTAAATGTATTTATTTAAATTAATAAAAATACCTTCAGTTAATTTATATTGGTAAAATATATTTAAGTACATTGTTATGGAGTCATAGAGTCTTACAGCATGGAAACAGGCCCTTCAGCCCATCTTGCCCACACTGGCCAACATGCCCAAGCTACACTAGTCCCACTTGCCTGTGTTTGGCCCATTTCCCTCTAAACCTGTCCTATCCATGTACCTGTCAAAATGTTTCTTAAATTTTGTGATAATACCCGCCTCAAGTACCTCCTCGGGCATCTTGTTCCATGCACGCATCACACTTTGTGTGAAAAAGTTTCCCCTCATACCCCCATTAAATCTTTCCCCCTCACCTTAAACCTATGTCCTCTGGTTCTCGATTCCCCTATTCTGGGCAAGAGACTCCATGTGCCTACCCAATTTATTCCTCTCATGATTTGGTACACCTCTATAAAATCACCCCTCATCCTCCTGCACTCCAAGGAATAGAGTCTTAGCCTGCTCAACCTTTCCCTATAGCTCAGGCCCTCGAGTCCTCATAAATCTTCTATGCACCCTTTCCAGCTTGACTACATCTTTCCTCTAACATGGCTCCCAAAACTGAACACATATTTATGTTATAATAATGTTAATCTGAGGAAGGACATTATTGCCATAGAGGGAGTGCAGAGAAGGTTCACCAGACTGATTCCTGGGATGTCAGGACTGTCTTATGAAGAAAGACTGGATAGACTTGGTTTATGCTCTCTAGAATTTAGGAGATTGAGAGGGGATCCTATAGAAACTTACAAAATTCTTAAGGGGTTGGACAGGCTAGATGCAGGAAGATTGCTCCCGATGTTGGGGAAGTCCAGGACAAGGGGTCACAGCTTAAGGATAAGGGGGAAATCCTTTAAAACCGAGATGAGAAGAACTTTTTTCACAGAGAGTGGTGAATCTCTGGAACTCTCTGCCACAGAGGGTAGTCGAGGCCAGTTCATTGGCTATATTTAAGAGGGAGTTAGATGTGGCCCTTGTGGCTAAAGGGATCAGAGGGTATGGAGAGAAGGCAGGTACGGGATACTGAGTTGGATGATCAGCCATGATCATATTGAATGGCGGTGCATGCTCGAAGGGCCGAATGGCCTACTCCTGCACCTAATTTCTATGTTTCTATGTTTCTATGTTAAGTTCTGTTATAATTTTTTTCATGTTTTTTATTTGATTGGTTATTTATATCTGTTTTGCCTGGCTTTATGTGTCTTTTGCTTATCAAAGTTATTTAGAAACAGTTGAAAAGGTCTTCCACACCAGCGATCGTAAAACATCAAAAGTTGGAGCCCCTCCAAGGCAGGCACTCCTCCAGCTCATATCAACCCATGGTCCCGAGAGGTTGGTGTCACCACTACAGCTGCCAAAGGGGTGAGCACAAGGAAGGCAGCAAACTATAAGAGCAAAGAAAAGGGAGAAGACTGAACAATCCCCCCATGGCATGTCAGAGTGATTTCGCTTGGGCACCTCATATTTCGCTTGGGCAGCTTACACCCCAGTGGTGTGAACATTGACTTCTCTAACTTCGTAACCCTTAATTTCCCTCTCTCTCCATCCCTCCCCCTTCCCAGTTCTCCAACCAGTCTGACTGTCCCCAATTACATTTTATCCCTGTTTGCTTTGTTGTCACCATCTCTTAGCTAACAATGATCTATTCTACATTTTCCTTGAGGTCTCTTTTGAGGTCTCGTTTTCACACCTTCCCCTTCCTTATCTCTGTGACTTCCATACCCCTGACCCTCAGTCTGAAGGTGGGTCTCAACCCAAAACGTCACCCATTCCTTCTCTCCAGAGATGCTGACTGTCCTGCTGAGTTACTCCACAATTTTGTGTCTATACTTGGGGTAAACCAGCATCTGCTGTTCCTTCCGACACAATTCCTCCCATGGAGTTTGTTTCATCATTCAATGGGGCCTTCACTAATCTTCACCTGGATTCCCTTCATATGTGGAACTCCGTCAATCTCTGGCTTTGGTACAATTAATGACTGACCCCACATTGCCCTTCGGGCTAGAGAATTCAAAAGGTTAACTACCACCTGAGTGAAAATGTCTCTCCTTGCCCAATCCTCAGTGGTCTACCAATGCTGTGAGATGATAGCCATTATTTCTAGACTCACTAATAAAAGGAAATGTTCTCTCCACACTTAACCTGTTGCCCCATTTAAGAATGTTTATGGATTAACGATATAGCATGGAAACAAGACCCTTCGGCCCACAGGGTCCACGCCAACCATTGATCACCCTGTTCATGTTAGGTGTATCTTAACGCACTTTCGCTTCCACTCCCTACATACAAGGGGCAATTGACAGAGGCCAATTAACTAACAAACCCCCACGTCGTTAGGATGTGGGAGAAAACCGGGGCACACAGATGAAACCCGCGTGGTCACAAGGAAAATGTGTAAACTCCACGTAGAGATGTGTCCTCCACCCGAGGTCAGGATCGAACCCTGGCCTCTAGCGCTGTGAGACAGCCGCTCCATCAGCTGCGCTATGGACGTAGTGTACCTCACTGGGGTTACCTGTAGGAATGAATTGCAGATGCTGGTTTAAACCGAAGATAGACGCAAAAAAGCTGGAGTAACTCAGTGGGTCAGGCAGCATCTCCGGAGAGAATAGGTGACGTTTTGGCTCTGAAGAAGGGTCTCGATCCTAAAAGTCACATATTCCCTTTCTCCAGAGATGCTGTCTGACCCGCTGAGTTACTCTAGGGGGTGGGAGATTGCGACCTTCACGTGGTCCGCCCTGTTTCAACGAATGCAATCAACCTGGGTGCACAATCGAATAAGATCAAATAGGACAAGTTGTCCTACAACTTTAGGCTGTGCACACCATACGCAAGGAGAAGTGACTCTAGCATTTTGTGTCTATCACTGAGGTTACCTATCAGTCTTCTAAAGTCATGGAGTCGACATAGTCACGGGAAGAACACAGAAACTCCACATAGACAGCACCCGAGATGAGGACTGAATCTGCTTCAGTGGATGTGAGGCAGCAGTCCACATGGCTGGTGGCCGTGCCTGTGTTCACACAGCTATTGAGGCCCAACGCTGCTTACCTGCCCATGTTTAAGACAGAACTACAGACGCTGGTTTAAACCGAAGATAGCCACAAAAAGTTGGAGTAAAAGAGCATCTCTGGAGAAAAGGAATAGGCGACGTTTCACGTCGAGAAGAAGTGTCTCGACCAGAAACGTCACTCATTCCTTCTCTCCAGAGACGCTGCCTGTCCCGCAGAGTTACTCCAGCATTTTGTGCCCAGTGATAGATTCCAGGAACCAGCCTCCTTCTGGAATAAATATATGCTTCTTCATGTATGCGATCATGCCGAATCACCAATCATATAATGTCAGATTCTGCATTATTAACACTTTATTGGAATAAAGCTATGAACTGATATCGATTTAATAAAAAATATTATTCTTACAAAGTAAGTATCGTCTTAATAATGTCCACAGGTATTTGTAGTCACTAAGCACACACGGTTGATCCACGATGCGCTATTCCTCCTGTAAGAACCAGTTGCATTTAGTAATCGGCAGCTTCGAAGGCACGGTTTCAAATTTGCCTTTATCTTGAATACGTGTAATTTGGAAGTGGTTTCCAAAGTGGTTTCCAGAGTGGTTTCCATACAGCATGCGCCGCAGGCACAGACCTCGATAGACTGACCAAGTTCCACACAGCTCTGTGTAAAGCAATGACTCTGGGTTAAATGTAGGCCAGGGTTAAAACAACCCGTACAACTAAAAGCCTGGGAGCCAATATCCACAGACTAAATAACTCGATGTTGCAAAATAATCCGGATTTACAAATTTCAATTGTTAATCTGTGGGAACAGTTTGTGAAACCCAACATGTATATTTTCTTCCAGGAATGATACAGTTCTCACATGTTTAGGATACCCGGTTTTAGAAGATAGACACAAAATGCTGGAGTAACTCAGCGGGTCAGCACCATGCCTGGAGAGAAGGAATGGGTGACGTTTCGGGTCGAGACCCTTCTTCAGACTTGAGTCAGGGGAGAGGGAAACGAGAGGTGTAGACGGTGATGTGGAGTGAGAGATATGCAACAAATGAATTAAAGATATGCAAAGAAAGTAACGGTGATAAGGAAACAGGCCATTGTTAGCTGTTTGCTGGGTGAGAACGAGAAGCTGATGTGACTTGGGTGGGGGTGTTTAATTTCCCCGCAGGTGACAACCCAGCTCTGACATTAGCCTGCTCATTAACGAGCTCACAATCAAAATAAGCAGTGGAGCACTGTGTCCTGGCGGTGTATGGATTCTGACCCACGCTTCGTCCAGAGGTACATTTCGGGATGGTTGCAGTGATGCCGTTGCCTCGTGTTCACTCCTAATGCAACCCATTCGGGGTTAAAGGCGTGATTTTACCTAAAGACAAGTCCGCCTCGCCTTCCATCTCGGAAGCAGACTCTGTGGCTTGCTCGTTGGTGGCCAAGATCTGGGACATCCTGTCAAAGATCTGGTCGTCTTCCATGCAGCCCATCACATTGGGGATCATGGTGACATAGGCGGTGACTATCTCCCGGTGGAAGACCGTGTCTTGGTTGTAGGATACTAACTCGTTGCTGATGTTCACGGTCTCCACTTGGTTGCCGGAGCAAAAGTCTTGGCAGCCCAGCAGGCTGGAGAAAGCCTTGCGGAACTCGGCGTTGAAGGCGTAGACCACTGGGTTGAGGGTCGAGTTGGCCCAACCGAACCAGACGAAGATGTCAAAGGTGGTGTCGCTGACACACGGCAGTCTGGCCGCGGAGGCTGGGGAGCTGCGGTCGCAGAAAGGCACCATACAGTTCAGCACGAAGAAGGGGAGCCAGCAGCAGACGAAAACGCCCATGATGATGGACAGGGTCTTGAGCACCTTGGTCTCTTTCTTGAAGGAGCGCTCCAGCGCGCTGTGGTGTTGCATCTGCCGCTGTTGCTGCCGCGGCTCCAACCTCCTCCGGCGGCAACTCTGTGCGTGCTCGGCGGCTCTCTCCAGCGAGGCGATGCGCCGGATTTGGATCTGAGCGATCCTGTAGATCCGCGTGTAGGTCACCAGCATGATAGCCACGGGGATGTAGAAGCTGACCAGCGAGGAGGAGATGGCATAGGTCCTGTTCAGGCTGGAGTCGCAGCTCTCGGGCGGGCGGGCAACGGCGGAGGCCGAGGAGCTGTTGCTGTGCCCTGCATCGGCCGGCTCTCGGCTGCTGTGCCAGCTGAGTTGCACCGGGATGAAGGAGATGAGCAGCGAGAACGCCCAGGTGACGGCGATCATCACCAACGCCGCACGATGGGTCATCTTGCGCTGGTAGCGGAAGGGGCTGGAGATCGCCCAGTACCTGTCCACACTGATCACACACAGGTTGAGGATGGACGCGGTGGAGCACATGATGTCCGAGGCCACCCACACGCTGCAGAAGCGGCGCCCGAAGGGCCAGTAAGCCGCCACCTCGGTCACCGCCTTCCACGGCATCACCAGCACGGCCACCAGCAGGTCGGAGAGCGCCAGCGACACGATGAACACGTTGGTGACCTTGGACCGCAGGTGGCGGAAGCGGACCACGGCCACGCACACCAGCGCGTTGCCCAGCAAGGTGAAGAGGATGAGCAGAGAGAGCAGGAGTCCGGTGAGGATGCGAGTCGCCAGCTCACTCTTGGCGCCCGGCGCTCCATCCATTCCACCCAGGGCAGCCGGCGGGGTGACTACCAGAGCCGGGCACCCATGCTTGGCCGTCCCCCCCAGCGCACCTCCCCAAAGCTCAGCCTTTCACATGGAGCCCGGGGTTAGACTGCAGGTGTCTCAGCCCCGGCGCGGCGCGGCGCACCGGGCAGCACCAACTCCGTCTCGCCTTCTGCTGTCACAGAGCCCCACTTTGTGAGCCGGGGAGAGCTGGAGTGCCAAACGGTCAAGAAAGTCGTAGCCCCTCAGTTCAGCCGGCGGGTGGTTTTAATCCCAAGTTTAGGACGCGGTAAATCAGCCGCCGCGCAAATACAGAGGCTCGCAATACTTGTGCAGCTCACCGGCGCCCCTCGTCTTCATGCCGCTGAGCTGAACGCAACACTGGAGGTCGCCCATTCCCTCACCTACCGGGAGGTGTTCTCCCTGCGACGTGTGGAGAAGGGAAGAAGGCAGGAGAATCCATCGCCCCCTCCCCCCCCCCCTCTCAACTCACCCCAAATTGGCAAAGAAAAAAACAAAATGACTTGAAGTGTTTCTATAAATAGACCCGCTCACAAATTTTAAAAAATTCTTGCAGAGATAAAATCCAAAATCGTGGCAGATAATTGGAATTTTCTTTCTGGAAGTTCCCGAACCCTTCGATCTAACGGTAGAGTGAAAGTGTCGGCGATCCCAACTGCGGATTATCCTCGCAGATACGGCGCTTTCTGGGTGGTTTCTGGACAAGCAGTGGGGGGCAGGTTTAGAGTTCACAGTAGAATCCAGCCACATCTGTCCGGGGCAAACGCGCACAGCGAAAGGCGGTCTGATTCATGGCTGGTGCGCTCCTGGACACAGGTTGCTTGTACTAAGAGAGAGGTCTCTGCAGCCGTCTGCTCGTCGACCAGAGAGCGCCGCGGGGGGAGCCTTCGCGCTGAGAACCGACCAGCGACATTCCCAATCCAATCGTCACATGCCCTGAATATATCATGCGGAGAACGCTATATGTGACTCGGCAATGCAGAGGGAAGTGATAACGTGCAGCGAGATGTAGGCGATGCACACAAAAGTTCCAGATTACTAATGCAAATCCGAATCCACGAGTGCCGTCTGTTTGCTGTTAGCGCAACATCAGTGCCGAATGTAAGGAGAAAGATACAGTAGTTTAGTTTAGATCAGATCAGTTCAGAGACACAGCTACAGCGCGGAAACAGGCCCTTCGACCCACCGACGCCGTACCGTACCGACCCCGCACATTAGCGCTTCCTTCACACACTAGGGACAATTACATTAGGAAACCGAAGATCTCGAAGTTACGGGGAGAACGTACAAACACCTTACAGACAGCACCCTTAGTCGGGATCGAACCCGTGTCCCTGGTGCTGCAAGCGATGTAAGGCAGCAACTCTACCGCTGCGCCACCGTGGGTATCAGGATTGCGCTGTTCTCTAATTGCGCATTTGGTCCTGGGCACTTTGAGCTAAGATTCTATTACTGCCAATAAGATGGGTAAAATCGCCCTCTGACTAATTATTAGTTCAAAATTGTCCTAGGGGAAGAGGGGGGGGGGGGGGGAGAGAGAGAGATTGGTAGGCGTCGTAATGCGAGGCATTCCCATTCACCCCTCAATCGCATCCGAAAATAAAGAGAGGGAACCGCTCTCCACTGCTCACCGTCATGTCAGAGTAGCGCTCCCCGGTTGGTCTCCAACGCATTGGTAGCCACAAGGAGCCCGTTCGTGAACAGGTTCCCTATTAGAGTCATGGTAGTCATAGAGTGATACTGTGTGGGAACAGGCCCTTCGTCCCAACTTGCCCACACCGGCCAACAGTGTCCCAGCTACACTAGTCCCACCTGCCTGCGTTTGGTCCATATTCCTCCAAACCTGTCCTATCCATGTACCTGTCTAATTGTTGCTTAAACGTTGGGATAGTCCCTGCCTCAACTACCTCCTCTGGCAGCTTGTTCCACACACCCACCACCCTTTGTGTGAAAATGTTACCCCTTGGATTCCTATTAAATCCTTTCCCCTTCACCTTGAACCTATGTCCTCTGGTCCTTGATTCACCTACTCTGGGCAAGAGACACTGTGCATCTACCCAATCTATTCCTTTCTATGATTTTATACATCTCTAAAAAGATCACCCCTCATCCTCCTGCGATCCAAGGAATGACACCGGGCCTGTCCCACAGGCGACTGCCGGCGACTGTCAAGTTGCCGGCGGTCACCTGAAAAAACGGCAACTGGAACGCGACTGTCAGAGTGAAATACACACACACATCGTTTCCATCACCAGCCCGTTATGCAGGCGGGGGACAGGGCAAGCGGGGGAGCGCTGCCTGAGTGAAATTCACACGGTGCAATTAAGACGGCTGAAGCATAGTGTACGGCAAGTCCTTTAAAAGAGGGGCGGGGATAGAGGTGGGGGGGAGGACAGGGGGGAAGAGGGGGGGGGGAGAGGGGCGGAGTGGGGGGTGAGAGGGGGGGGAGAGGGGTGGGGGGAGAGGGGGGGGAGGGGTTGGGGGAGAGGGGGGATAAGGAGTGGAGACAACTTTTAAGAAGCCAGAGATACACGACTGTGAAGCTCGGCGGACATTAACATTACCGGTCGGTTATCCTTGGTTCTGAAAACTACTGTTTACGTTTTTGTTTCCCAATGAGGCAATGAAATTCACCGGTCAGCACCGGCTACAACCTGCAAGAACCTCCGAGAACCTTCGACCTCCTGGCGACTGTGACTACGTACGATTCCTAGTTACGTGTGTTTAGATGATTATGGAGCGAGGGATAAAATAAAAAAAGTGGACGACTTAATGGTTAAAGAACCAATCACACCTGTGAAGGGTCTCGACCCAAAACGTCACCCACTCTTTCTATCCAGAGATGCTGCCTATCCCGCTGTTAATCCAGCATTTTGTGTCTATCTTCACAGCTCTGAGAAAGATGATCTTTAGGAAAGAACATCAAACATGAAAGTTATGGAAGAAATCACATTTTTTACTATAGATTATATTTTCTCTTGTGCATGATTCTAGAACAAGGAATTGATGCTTAAAAATCAATTGTTCATTTTAATTATTTTTTTCCTTGAGGTTTGTGAGTCTTTGGAACTTGGCTTCCACTGTGAACTATTTTTTAATATATTTAAGGTAGAAAGAGAGAGATATAGGGACGATGTTTGCAGCAGTGGAGTAAGCCTACGCCAGGGGTCTTTCAGAGTAGAATCAATTTGTTATGTAGCAGAGTTAATTTATATTTAAAGGTGTATCTCTGGTCTTAGATAACTAGTTTAGATAAGGTGACAACACACTGACAATGAAGGCAGATTTTTTTTCATATTTTCAATGGACATGGGAGGTCATTCAGCCCATTGAATCTTAGAAATTCACAAGCTGCAGTATATCTAAAGGAAAACCCTGGGAAAGTCCAGCAGGATTGGCAGCATCCAGGGAGAGAGTAACATGGAGTTAAGCGGAAATAGTCAGGCTGGTGCAGATCTGAAACAAAAACAGAAAATGCTGGAAATACTTAACAGCTCAGTTTGCTGCTGTGGCATGATAAACAGTGTTGAAGATCAGTGACACTTGAACCTGTTATAAAGTCAGAGATTCACAATTTTTTTTAAATTCCATTTCCACAATGCTCCCTCTGCTCATTCCTTCATCCTGATTGAGAATCTCCATTAACAAGCCTTCACCCTCTCCCAGCTGATGACAACCTGATTCATCCTCTTTCTCTTGGTTTCCTATCATAGACATCCAGTTCTTACTCTCCACCCCTCCATTTTTCTGAAAATAAAATGGTTTATAATTTTTTTCCATTTTTGATAATGGGTCATCAATCTGAAACTCTCTCTCCAGCCTGGCCTGCTGAATATTTCCAGCAATATCATTTCTTTATTTTTTAAATTTTCAGCAATTGGAATTATTTTTGCTTTTCAACTACTTTCCTGAAGAAGGCTCCACCGGAGTGTTATCTGCTCATTCCTCTCCACAAATGCTGTCTAGCCTGCTGAGTTCTTCAAATGCTGTTTTTTAACCAGTTTTCTTCAAATACTTTTCTTGCAGGAATGTCCACCACAGACGACAACATTTTCAATAGTTTGTTTTCCCCTTTTAATTAATCACCGACCAAAAGATTAGGAAAAGCTAGGTCCTCTCAGAGCCCACAGGAATTTGTAAGGTTCTTTGTGAAATCAATGCACTTACTCATAAATTCTAGGAGCAGAGTTAGGACATTTGGCCCATCAAGTCTACGCCATTCAATCATCGCTGATCCATCTTTCCACCTCAACACCATTCTCCTACCTTCTCCCCATAACCCCTGCCACCCATGCTAATCAAGAATCTATCAATCTCCGCCCTAAAAATATTAATCGACTTGGTCTCCATATCAAAGAATTCCACATATTCACCACCCTTTGACGAAATAAATTCCTTCTCATCTCCCTTCTAAAGGTAACTCCTTCAATTCTGTAGTCCTAGATACTCCCACTAAACATCCTGTCCACATCCACTATCCTATTCCTGAAGAGTTTGCAACAAACTCTGAGTGCTGCCCTTGTGGAGGTTGCCCGTTCTCCTTGTGACCATGTGGTATCCCTTGGGGTCCTATGGTTTCCCCTCACATCGCAAAGATGTGCAGGGTGGGAGCCAGTCGACCGCGGTAATTTTTGTTCAAGAATGTAGGCGAGCGGTAGAACCTGAGAGAGTTGACGGAGGAGAGGGTGGATAGGGGAGGAGTGGGATGAATGTATAACCAGTGCCAATGTGTGGGCAATTGTGGGCCCGTTTCTGTGCTGGCTTGCTGTGAATCGCTTCTTTAACTCACTTGTGCAGAGTTATATATAGTTGCTATTTGTGTAGGAAAGAACTGCAGATGCTGGTTTAAATGGGAGGTAGACAAATCTGGAGTAGCTCAGCGGGACAGGCAGCATCTCTGGAGAGAAGGAATGGGTGACGTTTCAGGTCGAGACTCTGAGTTTCCAGCTGTTTGCCCTAAGTAGGAGTATTCTCATGCAGGAATGTGTGAATCCTGCAGAGAGACTCGAAAAGCACATTGACTTAACGCCAGCATTGACGATGAGCGTGACCTCTGTATCCAGGATTGTGAATGCAATCCTCGTTCTTAAAAAAAAAAAAAAAGGTTCATGAACACTTCTCCGTGGACCCAGGTATCGTGCACATTTGGACTCTTTTCGTCCATTTCTCAACCAAAGTTTAATTTGTGATCTATACTCGCTAATGTTCGCCATCCATTTATGCTTTTCTCCCATCTAAACCTATAGTCCATTTCCCATTGCCCTGCCAAACTTGTTTTAACTCTTCTCAATAGCAAACTTATCTTGAAGCATATTGGCCCCAACCGCAGGATTTGCAGCTCATTTGGCATGTACAGATTTTCCACAGAATCAGTCACCACATCCAGGAATCTCAAAGGCCTGTCCCACTTGGACGACCTAATGCACGAGTTTAGAAGAGTTGAAAAAAATGTCAAGGTCGTGTTGACTCGCCGAAGTAAAAGACCTCCTACGACTATGTCAACGATCTCCTACAACCATGTCTGCGACCTCAGTCTTCCACACCTAAGACCAACTACGACTAGCTATGAGTGGAAAATAATCACATGATAAAATGATGTCATGTTTGCATTTTTTTTTCTCGGGCCAGTTACCGACCTACAACTACCTACAACTACCATTACGACCTACCTACGAGTAAAAAGCATCAATTTTTTCCATGCCGACCTTTTTTTTAACTCGCGGACATTTTATATCAGGCTCGCCAATTAGGTCATGAAAGTGGGACGGGGCTTAAGTCCTCATTCCTGTATCATGTCTCCAGCCATTCATCGATCTACATTACCCCATATTTCTACACTCATGGAATTCAATCATCCAAATACCACTTCTATTGAAGTTCTTCTTCTTTAACTCCAACTCCTTAAAACTTGCCCTTCCCATGGTGACAGTACCAACATGGTCCACAACATCTGGCTGTTCACCCTCCCATTCAGAATGTTCTGCAGTAACTCAATCATATCCTTGACACATGCTTCAGGGAAGCAACACACCATCCTAAAATCACATTCATCTTCAACTATATAATCCCTTGTAACTACAACCTGCTTTTCTTCTCTTTTCTCCATGCACAGTATACCCAAGATGTAGCTCCATCTGCAATTTCCTAGGGATCCTTCACACGTCAGTATTCAGAGTCAAACTGTACTACCCATTTACTCTTCTCTCTGGTTGGCACATTTCCTCTATTGGAGCTGGAATAAGTGCAAGAATAGTAGCCTTCCTCCTTTACATACTCACATATTCTGTTGTGCTGCAGCAAGTAAGAATTTAATTGTCCCATTCGGGACATACGACAATAAAACTCTTTTACTTTTTCCCCCCATTGCAATCAAAGCCTCTAAAAAACACTAGTTGGATAGTCTGCAAGTACTCCAACGGACAAGAATCCAGAGTGGTCTGCATTAGTGAAATAGCTATTTATACACCAAATTAGCCCCGACAATAGTAACCAATTTAGCAAGGCACTGAACTAACTGTGCAACCACCACTAAGAGCCTGTTCATTTACCAGACCAGGCACAAACTGTGAAAGAAACTACAGGTTTTGAAGGTTGCATTCAACAACATTAATTCCATGAGGTCTATAAAAAAAAACATAGAATGCACCAATCCATCAAAACCCCACGTATTACACTGTGGAAACAACACTCAATGAAACTAAATTATAAATAGCAAACTCTTAAAAGCTCAGTTATATCTCATTCAGAAAGGTTTGAAGTTTTAAGGGGCATTCCACTGAGAATAGAGCAAAAAAGATTAAAGTTCTTTTTAAATCATTGATTTCAACAAGACTTCCAGCAGTGAAGCTTTCATTAGTGCATCTAGAGGAGCAGTTGGATATCATCGGCAGCAGCTTCTACATTTGACTACATATGCAATGACAGCAATTACTGTCATTGTACAAAACTCTCAATGAACTAACAGTTTAGCTGTCAAGGCAGACTTGTCAGTGTGCCATACACCACAAGAATTCTTTTCACTATGAACTCACCACATTTGTAGAAGATACAAAACTGGGGCATAGCTGGTAGAGCTGCTGCCTCACAGCGCCAGACACAAGTTAGATCATGACCTCGGCTACTGGGTGGGGAATTTGCACGTTCTCCCTGTGACCAAGTGGGTTTCCTCAGGGTGCACCACATTCCTCCCACATCCCAAAGTTGTGCGGGATAGTAGTTGGTTGACCACTAAGTTGCCCCTAACATTTCGGGAGCAGATGAGAAAGCGGGATAGCAGCACTAGTGCAAATGGTTGAATGATGGTCGGCGTGCACTCGGTTCCCGTTTCCATGTTGTATCTCTATACTAAACAAAAATGCATTTGCAGTACTTTGCCAGGTCTTCTCCATTAACAGCAGAGACATCTCTAAACTAAACTAAAAACTAAACATCACTCCACCACTTTGGACAACGCTGCTTGGGAATTGCATTACTTCCCAAGTTCTACTCCAAATCCCATACCATCCTGACTTGAATGTATACCATCATATTTTTTGTGTAGGAAGGGACTGCTGATGCTGGTTTACACCAAAGATAGA
This sequence comes from Malacoraja senta, assembly GCA_038087875.1. Taxonomy (NCBI): domain Eukaryota; kingdom Metazoa; phylum Chordata; class Chondrichthyes; order Rajiformes; family Rajidae; genus Malacoraja; species Malacoraja senta. Next base: position 279,802,700 of record CM075977.1, on the reverse strand, counting down.
CACTCGTTAGACCACATTTGGACTACGCAGTTGCAGCATGGGATCCATACACAAATAGAAACACGTCTTCCATCGAACGTGTCCAAAGACAGGCAGCTCAATTTGTTACAAATACCTATGAGAGAGAAGCAAGTGTTACCAAACTTCTGAATTCACTGGGGTGGAATCCTTTCCAAGACAGACATAATGCTCACCCTTTCACCTGTTTTTACAAAATGTTAAATGGTCAGCTCGACATAGATTACCAAACCTACACCAAACCCAAACTTATTAGGAGCAGACAAAGGCATTCGATCCAATTTGAGATACCAACTACCAAGACAGATGTGTACAGCAACTCATTCTTCCCCCGCACAATTAAAACATGGAATAGTCTTCACCCTACCATAGTTACTCAACCGGATGCAACTAAATTTAAGGTAGGGCTCCTTCTCCAAGAATCCTTTTTTGCTTAAGTCCACCCTCCGCCACCTCCAGTTTACATTCAATTTGGAATATTTTGGAGAACCAAGAAGCAAGAATCAAAGTGTTAATCAATTAATGCAAGATTCCTACAATGCAACTAAACAGTTACCACGGATTTCTGGAACTACTGTTTCTGCCTGTGTTTCTGTAATAAGTGCAACTTTCCCCATTTACGATGCGACTTCTGCACCGGCCTGAAGGGTCTCTTCCCGAAATGTCACTCAATCCTTTTATCCAGAGATGCTGCCTGTCCCACTGAGTTACTCCAACATTTTATGTCTACCAATTTTTTCTCATCATTAGGTCTAAAATCTAGAACTTCCCAGCAAAAGCCTTGTTGTGTACATTCAATATACTGACCACAAACCTTCATGGAGGTTCTCCCCAGTCAAGGATAAATTAAAAAAAAAAAATTAGTGAATACCACTGAGAAGTATGAAAATACTAATCAATTAATGCAAGATTCCTATAATACAACTAAACAGTTCACAGATGTCTGGAACTACTGTTTCTGTGTGTGTTTCTGTAAGAGGTGCAACTTTCCCATTTAAGGTAATTTCTGCACCTTGATCATTTATGCATGGAAACCAAAAAATAGTCACAATAGAATTTATTAATGCTACAATATTTTTCATTGATGCAAATCTTTCACAAATACAACTTACACACTAAAATAACTTAAAACAGTCAATATTCCCAGTACAAATAGGCATTAATGTATGCTAATAATTCTGATAATGCAATAGCTGTGAATATGAACAATTGCCATGAAGCTCTATTTTTTAAAATGTTTTACAATGTCCCTTAAAATGTGCCAACTTGTGACATGCAACTCGTCAATTTATATTTCCATGGTGAACTAAGATGGTAGTTTACATAAAAATCAAATTAAACATGCAATAAGGATTATTATTGTGCAATGGTAGCATTAACTGGGGCAAAGTTGTGCAACATACCTAAAAATCACAATTATAGTGTTACAAATTTGGATAGAATGCTCAATTTTATTTCTCAGATTCACAGTATTACAAGTTTTGTATTCAAATCTTTATTGGCAACCTATTGAACTTTGAAAATTTGATACATTATAACAAAGATAATTTAATACAAAATATTGCAAAAACACACCTTAAATCTATTAATACAAAATTAAAATTCTGAACCTTTAGCCAGTGTTGATTCCACATTTAGGTACAAGAAAATCAAGTGTGCTAATGGAGCTTAGTTTTCCTATGCAGCTATTCATACATATTTGCATTCCTTGCACACCAATTACATTTGTTGACTATGTTAAACAGAACACCTCAAAAAGTGAAGCAGATGCATGCATGCGATAGAAAATAGCAAAAGGCATTGCAAGGTTTACAATTAGAATCCATGTTTCAAATCCATAAACATTTTCTTCGAGACCATTGTCAAACTGGGGGCGAGTTCCAAAGGCTGGAAGTATCCAGAACTTCAAACAAAAAAGAAAAGCAAATCTTAGAATCAGATGGATTTCCAACACATGCTATTCAATCACAATCAATCACAAAAATTACAAACTACATACAATATGCCACATAATAAAATTCAAATTGTAAAAGTGTTTCACATCAGTGGACTATTATATTTTCCCAGAGTAACAGGATTGTTGATTACAATTTAGCACCCCAGCATTTGGCCTGTGAACAATGAATATCTGTGTAATGGATTACTGCTAAAGTGTTTTATTATTATAATCATCAGTAACACCCATTAGTATCAGTATCACTAAAGGACATTTGACATGTAGTTTGTCATTAATTAATCATGCAATTTTCCAACATTTTTAATAGCCTGCGGTTCACATGGTTAAAGCTATTTCTGATGAAAAGTGACCAAATAGAAATGTTGACCATTTAGTTTAGTTCAGTTTAGATTCCACAAATGCTCCCTGAGCTGCTGAACATTTCCACCATTTATATTCATTTCACATTTTCAGCATCTTTCTCCTCCCCAGCTAATCTCTGCTGTGGGGTTCCACAAGGTTCCATCCTTGGCCCCATTCTCTTCTCCCTGTATATGCTCCCCTTAGGCCAAGTCATTGAAAGGCACGACATTTCCTTCCATTGCTACGCAGACGATACACAACTCTATCTCCCCCTCTGAAACCCAAAAACCAATCAAATCTGCTTAACCTTACCCGCTGCCTCAAGGATATAAAGTGTTGGATGGCCCAGAACTTCCTCCAACTAAATGAGAGTAAGTCTGAGGTCATCCTTCTCGGCCCCTCGGACTCAATCAAAATGATAGCAGGCAGCCTTGGAAGCCTTACCCCACTACTCAAACCTCACGTCAAAAACTTGGCGTGATATTTGACTCAGCAATGAAATTTGACAAACAAGTCAATGCTGTGGTAAAAGCTAGCTTCTTTCAGCTTCGGACAATAGCTAAAATAAAACAATTCCTCCAGTTTGATGACCTCGAAAAGATCATCCACACATTTATCTCCTCCCGCCTAGATTACTGCAACTCTCTTTACACTGGCATCAGCCAATCTTCCCTGGCCCGCCTGCAACTGGTCCAAAACGCTGCAGTGAGACTCCTGACGGGCATCCAAAAAAGGGACCACATCACCCCGACCCTGGCCTCTCTCCACTGGCTCCCTGTGCGGTTCCGTATACATTTCAAGATCCTCCTCTATGTCTACAAAGCCCTCAATGGGCTTGCCCCCACCTACATTAAAAGTTTTCTCACCCACCACTGCACCTCCAGGTCCCTCAGATCGGCCGACGGGGTTGCTGAATATCCCGCAGTCTAGGCATAAGCTCGGGGGCGACCGCGCCTTTGCGGTTGCAGCTCCTAGACTGTGGAACAGCATTCCCCCGTCCCATCAGAACTGCCCCCTCCATCGACTCCTTTAAGTCAAGACTAAAAACTTATCTATACTCCCAAGCCTTTCTTGACATCCTCTGAGCGAAGGCTATATGTATATATGTATGTAGTTTGTTTGTTTATATTATTCTTATAACAAATGTAAAGCACTTTGGCCAACGAGAGTTGTTTTTTAAATGAGCTATATAAATAAATGTGACTTGACTTCTGACGACTTGATTTCTTTCAAAACCAAATTTAGCTGAATGTCAAATTCAGCATTTTGAATTATAAACAACAAAATGCTGGAAATGTTGAGTGTTTTATTGTTTGTGGATGGTCCCAACTCAAATTATAACATTGAAAAAGGTAAACAAACATTAAATATTTTAAACTGAAATATTCAAGCCAATTGGGATAATTCAATGAATTTAGATTATCTTAAACTAAACAAGGCCATAAGTGATAGGAGTAGAATGATGAATTTAGATTACCTTACACTAAATAAGGTCATAAGTGATAAGAGTAGAATGAGGGCCATTCAGCCCATCAAGTCAACTGCCATTCAATCATGGCAGATCTATATCTCCCTCCTAACCCCATTCTCCTGCCTTCTCCCCATAAGCTTGGACACCTGTACTAATCAAGAATCTATCTCCGCCTTAAAAATATCCTCTGACTTGGTCTCCACAACCTTCTGTGGCAAAGAATTCCACTGATTCACCACCCTCTAACTAAAGAAATTTCTCCTCATCTCCTTCCTAAAAGAACTTCCTTTAATTCTGAGGCCATGACCTCGAATCCTAGGCTCTCCCACTAGTGGAAACATTCTAAGCTAATCAGATTCAGTGGGAAGCTTTCCCCCAAAGTAAACACTTACATTAGACTCAGTAATATCAACACAGAATCAGGAAATCACTGGCAAACAGCGGTCTGGGCTTCCATATTCACACTGGAATACTGAAGGTGGTGGCATGTATAAATGATTGAAAGCATATCTATTACTGGAGAATATAGTTCATAAATTAATGTTCTAGGAACAGAATAAAGCCAGTCGGCCCACCAAGTCTACTCCATCGTTCAATCATGGCTGATCTACAGTATCTTCCCCTCTCAAACGAATTCTCCTGCCTTCGCCCTGTAACCCTCGACACCCGTACTAATCAAGGTTTAAGGTGAGAGGGGGAAATGCTTGAAATTTGTAAGACATTTTCTTTTATACACAGTGCGGTAAGAGTCTGGAATGTGCTGCCAAGAGATGCAAGAAGCAGGTAGATAGCAACATTTACAGAGACATTAGGGAATAGAGGGATACTGGCCATGTACAAGGAGATGGAATTAGTTCTAGACACAAAATGCTGGAGTAACTCAGCAGGACAGGCAGCATCTCTGAAGAGAAGGAATGGGTGCCATTTTGGGTCGAGACCCTTCTTCAGATCTCATATTAGTTCAGGCATTGTGGTCAGTGCAGATATGATGGACTGAAAGGCATGTTCTACATCCATTTTGATATGGACAGCCAGTGTTCAGACCCAATTGATTTATTTTGATAAATGCTTACTGCAGGAATTGCATGTAAATGTTGATCCCTTCTTCATTCCAAACTGGTTGACTGACTAACCCTGCAAATACTTTTTAAATGGGAAATTAAACATCTAAGTTCACTCCCACCATTTTGACACATTTTCCAGCTACCTTTTGCACTTTTACAACATTTCCTCCAATTCGCCCTTGAAGGTTTCATTAAAGTAATCTCTTCACTGAATGCATCACTGATCCAATTTGATAGATTACCCTCAACTAATTTTTCTTGAAAACATTAGTCGTTAATATTTTTGCTATCTGCGTTAATAAAGAACTTCTGCTCTTTTTTGACCTAATCACAAAATGTGATATTTTCATATTTTCTTTTAACAATCAAATTGATCTTAGGTTGGCTCTCAAAACTCTCCAATTGTCTATCAATTTATAAATTGTGGCACAATAGCGCGGCTAGTCGAACTCACAATCCTAACCTTCCATACCATCTGCGGGGAGTTTGCACATTCGCTATGCAACCTTGTGGATTTCCTCACATGTCCCAACGATGCGCCAATTAACAGATAAAATGGCCATTGCAACTTATCCTCAATGCAAGTGGGTGGCAAGAGACACAGGCAGAAGATCATGAACCAGTGTGAGAATAATGCAGAGAAATATGGGGAAATTGAATTGATTGGAATGATATGGGCCAAATTGCTTTTTATTTTAGTTTAGTTTAGAGATACAGCGCGGAAACAGGCTCTTCGACCCACCGGGTCCTCGCCGACCAGGATCATCCACTAGGGACAATTTTTACATTTACCATGCCAATTTACCTACATACCTGTACGTTCTTTTGGCTTAGGGAGACATAGGAAATAAGTAAATAACTTGCTATCTCGTCAAGCCCATCCTCTCTGCTCCCCATGTACCTTGCAAGGGAGTGTTCACAGCACTTTAGGTTAGAGATACAGCGTGGAAACCGGCCCTTCAGCCCACCTAACCCGTGCTGACCTGACCTCTAACACGATCCTTCACACTAGGGGCAATTAACAATTTTACCAATAATTAACCTACAAACCTGGACATCTTTGAGGTGCGGAGGGAAACCAGCGATCCCAGAGAAAACCCACGCTGTAAGGCAGCAACTCTCCCGCTGTGTCACCATGCTGTCTGTCCTACTTGCTTTGGGAGGCTATGGTTCACGGACAGTAACAGAGATCCAGGCCGACACTTCAGCACAGAACCGAGGATATCATTGCACGACGGGAGACATGTACTTTAGCATATAAAATACCCTCTTTGCTCTGGTAGTGCAATAGTATGGAAGGATACTGGAACTATACACAATGCACTGGTCAACATGTAACCCCAGGTCTCCCCTGGGATAGAAACATAGGTGCAGGAGTAGGCCATTCGGCCCTTCGAGCCAGGACCGCCATTCAATATGATCAATGCTCATCATCTAAAATCCCCGTTCCTGCTTTCTCCCCATATCCCTCGATTCCTTTAGCCCCAAGAGCAAAATCTAATAACTCTTGAAAACATAACTCTCTCTTGTAAACATCCAGTGAATTGGCCTGCACTGCCTTCTGTGGCAGATAAATAAAGTTCTAACGCCAACATAGATTATCCAGCAACACCATCACCTGGTTGGCGTGTACACTTCAGTGAATACTTCTGGTTCTGGTTGATTTTTGACCTACTTCCAGAGTTAACGTGCACAGGCACGAATTAAAAGCCGTATACAAATCCAAGTATTTCTTCTCCGAAGAATTACATTGTGAAAGGAAACCAAGAGAGAGGGGGGTGGGGTTAGTGAAACTTACCGAGATATTACAGAGGAAGAGAAAGGCGGCGATGTTCTTAAGCATCAGGCTTTTGGTGCCGCACGCCTCGCCGTCCCGCAGCGGCAGAGAGGGGCTGGGTCGCCACAAGTCCCTGCTCGCGTTGCCCACGTCCTTGCCTCCGCTCTCGTCCCCAGACCGCTCCTCGCCACTTTCCGGAGCCGAAACGGCAAATATCCTCTGGGACTTCTGCACTCGCTCCTCGCACCTGTCGCTTTCCCGGTGGAGGGACTCGATGATGAACATGTTCTGCAGGTATTTCTCAACGATGGTCAACAAAGAAAAGGGCAGGTTGAGCCAGGCGTGGTGCTGGCGGGTTTCTGCGGCGATCCCCGCCAGCACGGAGCACCAGGACAGGAGCCAGGAGGCGCAGGCTGTGCCGACCAGCAGCGAGCCGTCCAGCTTCCTCGTGGGGTTGGTGGAAGTATCCACCGGCCGCTTCTCCAGCCGGTAAATCACCAGGCCACTCGCAGTCGCTGCGGACATCAAACTCAACACAGTAATGCTGTAGGAATAAAACATAGTCACGGCAGACCTGCGCTGAGCTTCGGAATGGCCCACCTGTATGTTGTACACAATTAGAATGCCTATGGTCGCCGCTAAAACAACGGCTCCCAGCGCTGGTCCTGGTAATATTTTGTACTGTCTCTTAAAAGTAAGTTTGCGGCGTCTGTGCTCTTCAATCTTCCGCCCGACGTTCTTCCACATGACATAAAGCATGGCAGATGCAAAAACGTGATATTCAATGCTGAAGGGGTACATATAATAGAACCCTTTGTAGAAAACTGCGCATGCATTGGTGGTACAGTTGCACTCTGGTGCAGTCTTTTCTGCAAGAAAAGAAATCATTTATTACACAACACACATTACACAACGACATATGCAATGCAACTTGGCTTGCAGCACATTCCAGTTATATTGCCATTGCTTGAAGTTAACATTTAGCAGATTTGGGCCTTTAGAATTGGCAAATCAATATCCAGTGGGTTATTGTCAAGTGATTAGGCATATGAAAGAGCAGGGAATAGAAGGATATGGGTCATATACAGGCAGATGAGATCAGTTGAGTTTGGCATCATATTCGGCACGGACATTGCGCTGTATTCATTTTAGAGATACAGACCTTCGGCCCACCGAGTCCGTACCGACCAGTGGACCTACAAACTCTGTACAAACAGCACCACAGTCAGGATCGAACCCGGGTCTCTGGCGCTGTAAGGCAGCAACTCTACGGCTGTGCCACCGTGCTGCCCTATGCTTACCGTTATGTAATACTACCTTACCTTAGGCCACAATACATCGATTGCATCAGGCCAAACTGGTACCATTTATTTTAATATCTTAAATGCTAGCATTTATTTCAAGAGGGCTAGAATACAAAACAAGGCATGTAATGCCGAGACTCTATAAGGCGCTGGTCAGGCCACATTTGGAGTATTGCCAGCAATTTTGGACACCATATCCGAGGAAGGATGTGCTGGCTCTGGAGAGGGTCCAGAGGAGGTTTACAAGAACGATCCCGGGAATGAGTGGGTTAACATATGATGAGCGTTTATCGGCACTGGACCAGTATTCGCTGGAGAGTTTAGAAAGACGAGGGGGGACCTGATTGAAACTTACCAAATAGTGAAAGGTTTGGATAGAGTGTAAGCGGAGAGGATGTTTTCACTAGTGGGAGAGTCTAGGACTAGAGGTCATAGCCTTAGAACTAAAGGACAGTCCTTTAGGGAGGAGATGAGGAGGAATTTCTTCAGTCAGTGGGTGGTGAATCTGTGGAATTATTTGCACAGAAGGCTGTGGAGGCCAAATCAATGGATATTTTTTAAGGCAGAGAGATAGATTCTTAATTAGTTCAGGTGTCAGAGGTTATGGGGAGATGGCAGGAGAATGGAGTTGGGAGGGCAAGATAGATCAGCCATGATTGAATGGCAGAGTAGATGGGACAAATGGCCTAATTCTGCTCACTTACGACCTTAAATAAAAGACAACATTTTCAGAATCTTAGCATTGGCAGTTTTCTATTTTTTTATTTACAAAAAGAGGCCATTTGGTCCAATGAGACCACATCGGCATTATGCACTCAAGTCACCTATCTTCCCTTATCCAAATTGGTCATTGTAACTCACTATTCCTTTCCCCATGCATGCTTCTATTATATCCAGTATTCCTTGTGCAGTCTCACCAAGGCATTATAAATGAGCCAGGCCTTTATATGAATATTAGACAATAGTTTAGAGATACTGCACGGAAACACGCCTTTCGGCCCAACGAGTCCACGATCCCCACAGATTAACACTATCCTAAGCACCTTGATGAGAAGAAAATGGAGGGACATGGATCACATGCAGACTGATGTTTATATTAACCTGGTATCGTGTCCAGCACAGATATCATGAGTGAAGAACTTGTTCTTGTGCCGTATCTGGTCTATATTGTTGTATTTGAATCCTCTGATAATTTGCCATTCTAATAAGTTGCTGCCATATTACCTTTCAGTGACTTGCGCACAAGGACACCTAGATCTCTTTGACCATCAACATTAACTAATTCCTTTCCATTTAGAATACACCATTTTTCTGTTTTCTCTTGTCACATTACAGAAGGGGAGGAGCTGTACAGTAGGAGCTGTACAGTTTGATAGCCACAGGGAAGAAGGATCTCCTGTGGCGTTCTGTGCTGCATCTTGGTGGAACCAGTCTGCTGCTGAAGCTACTCCTCAGGTAGACCAGTGCGTCGCAGACACATGATCTTCCTTCCTGATATCTACGCCGATTCTGCTCAGTCATACAATGTCTCTTAAGACATTAGAGCTACATCTGGTGTTCACTGCGACATCTCTTAGTTGGACTAGAATGAGCAGGGGACCTGCAAGGTTCGTCAACAGTCCTCTAAAGGATCTGCTTCATTGGGATGGCAGTATCCCATATAGATTCATATATGTGCAATAAATAGGGTGGCACATAACCTGTCATTTCTGCTTACATTCCCATCAATTTGACCAACTCCCAACACTGAATGAACACTTATTACTGGAATAGAATTATTTTAAGTGATTTTTTAATTTCTGGATTCCACATTCTATCAATGATTTGGATGAGAACATACAAGGCATAATTAGCAAGTTTGCAGATGATACTAAAGTGTATTATTAATAGCGATGATGGTTGTCAAAAATTATTGAAGGATCTTCATCGGTTGGGCTGAGGAATGGTTGATGGAATTTATTACAGAGAAGTGTGAGGTGGCACAGTTTGGGAAGTCTAACATGGGCAGGACCTATGCAGTGAATGGTAGGGCTCTGAGGCGTATTGTAAAGCAGAGGGATCTAGGAGTACAGGCACATTGTTCCTTGAGTGGTATCACAGGTCGATAGGGTAGTCAAAAAGGCTTTGGCCTTCATCAGCCAGAGTACAGAGTATAGAAGTTGGGAGGTCATGTTGCATTTGTACAAGACATTGGTGAGGCCACATATGTGTTCAGTTTTGGTCAACATGTTATAGGAAAGAGGGAGTCAAGCTGGAAATGATGCAGAGAAGACATACGAGGATGTCCCATCCACACTAGTCCCACCTACACTAGTCCCACCTTAGCGCATGGGCCATAACCCACTAACTTGACCAGGAATTGAGGGCCTGAGCGATCGGGAGACGTTGAGCATGTTAGGACCTTATTCCTCAAATCGTAGGAGGACAAGGGTGATCTTAGAGGTGTACAAAATCATGAGGGGAATAGATCGGGTGATGTCACACAATTTGCCCAGAGTTGTGGAAGCGAAAACCAGAGGACCTATGCCTAAGGTGAGGGTAAAAGATCTAATCGGAAGGGACAACACTTGTTTTGTGTTTATACAAAGGGTGGTGGGTATATCAAATTAACTGCCGGAGGAGGTAGTCGAGGCAGGTGCTATCATAACATTTAAGAGAAATTTTGATAGCTGCATGGCTAGGATAGGTTGAGGGTTATGGGCTCACGTTGGACTAGTGTAGATGGGGCATGTTGGTCAGTGTGGGCAAATTGGGGCCATGGGGCCTGTTTCTATGCCATGTGACTATATCATTAAGTGCAATAGTAAATACGTTTTGCCTTCCCCAACAGTGTATTAATCTGGCTGATGGATAAATCTTTCTGATGTTATGTCATAGACTAAATTATACAAGTTACAGTTAGATTACACATTCACTTTATAGTATTCCCAAGTATTCTATTCTTATTAGACTTCTGGTGTCATTGAATACTGCTAGTCATCAGATCTGTGTGAGGAAGTATCATCCTATATGTACTGAGAACATATTTTTAGATCTTTTTCATTTAGATCTGTGTGTATTTGTTAAATTGAAATTATTTTACATCTATTCAAGAAATATCCTCTAACTTTCTATATCCCCCCCACAGTTTGGAGTTTAAATTCATGAAAAGTTTCTTACCCACAGATATGTTGACAAATCCAAATGTTGCTAATCGCTTTTTGTGATCATTCAGCTGATGTTTAGATTCTGCAACAATACCATTCACCCATAGCAAGAGATTTGTAAATACAGCATGAATCATTCCAAACCTATAGAGATTAATAAATCTTGTGATGCATGTAAAATATAAAAATCAATTCATAAATCAAAACATTGTGAATTTTACTATTGGAAAATATTGAAATGACAAATGTTACTGAATATTATGTTAAACATCTTTGCTTCACATGACATTTGAAAGGAAAGAGTTATTTTTTATTATGCCTATAGAGGTTTAAAATTAAACCATCATTACAGGTGGCAAGAGGTACATACAAGTTATTTATGATTTTAAATTTTCAGTTCATCATTTTTAGGATCAAAATCAGTTCTGATTTCCTACAGATTGACGAGATAATTTTCGCCACAGGTTAAACAATTTACAGAATGATATTCTTACATTAGATGCCAAATAATAGACCTGCTGAGTTACTTGAGTACCTTGAATTCTGCTTTAATTATTATTTGTGCCTTTAATAGGAATTAAGAAATATTTTAATGTCAGCTATTGGTCTAAACCTGGACAATCATTTGTTCCTTTTACCCAGTTTTGATCTGTTCCGTAGCTTGTTCCTGCTTTCATTTGTCTTGCTTCTCCACTGCTCAACTTAGTTTAACCGTTACATTTTATCAGGTGGCAAGATGTACATACAAATTATTTATGACTAAAGATTCAATTTATCATTTTTAGGATCAAAATCAGTTCTAATTTCATAGAGTCAGAGTGATAGAGTGGAAACAAGCCCTTCGGCCCAATTTGTCCCACCCACCTGCGTTTGGTCCATATCCCTCCAAACTTGTCCTATCAATGTAATCCTATCAAAGAAGGGTTTCAACCCGAAACTTTGCCAATTTCCTTTGCTCCATTGATGCTGCGTCACCCGCTGAGTTTCTCCAGCATTTTTGTCTACCTTCGATTTTCCAGCATCTGCAGTTCCTTCATAAACTATTAATGTACCCGTCTGTTTCTTAAACGTTGGGATAGTCCCTGCCTCAACTACCTGCTTTGGCAGCTTGTTTCATACAGCCACCACCCATTGTGTTTCCTTCAGATTGAGGAGATAATTTCCACCACACGTTAAACAACTTACAGAATGATATTCTGACATTAGGTGCCAAATAATACAGGGCATTTTTTATTTCTGGCAATATTTATTTTAAAGAATTTATTGTGATCTCGAAGAAATGGAACATAGCAACAGCTTCGTCACTTAAACAAAAGACATATGGAGTGAAGAAAACCAACTAACTTGTAAGTCACAAACAGATTAGATCAGCTGAATGCCAATTGGATAGACAAAAATCTCCACAAACTTCGTACGGTACTGGAGATCTCAAAGGCAATTCAACTTTGGGGGCAAAGATGGAACTAATTGGTATGGAAGAAATCAAATAAATACTGAAAAACATACAGAGGAGAAGTATGAGCAAGTTAAGAAATCTGCCAGAATAAAAGTGTAATGATAATTGAGGTAGGTAGGAAATAATTCCAGAAGAATGTGCCTGAAACATTTTGATTTGCGTATTGGGTGAAGTGCTGAGGGTGCAGTGATGGATCTAGTTCTACAGAATGAAATGGTGAATGTTTTCAATGGGAGAGCATTTGGTAACGAGTTCAAGAATATCCATGTAAAAAGGCAAGGTGTAATAGAACAAAAATAAAAAATGTCTAACCAGAGGAGGACTTCCTTCACTGAGGTGAGAAATAATATGGTCCAAATTAATCAGTATCAGAACTTGAAATGTAAAACAGTAAATGAATGATGCAAAATCTTGAAAGAGGAATGCTTTGAAACAGCATAGATATACTCATGAAATCTAAGGCAGCTTAAATTATCAAATGTAACGGTTAAACTAAATTGCATAGTGGAGACATAAGACAAATGACAACAGGAATATACAAGCTACAGAACACATTAAAACTGGAAAAAGGAACAAATGATTGTGCAGGTTTAGACAAATTAAAAGACTTCTTAATTTCTATTGAAGGCACAAATAGTAATCAAAGCAGAATACAAAGTACTGGAGGAACTTAGCAGGTCAGGCAGCATCTGGGGAGGACATGGACAGGTAGCATTTCAGGTTAGGACTCTTATGTTTGAAGAAGGGTCCCAACCTGAAAAACACCACCGATCCCTGTCCTCCAGAGATAGTGCCTGACCTGCTGAGTTACTCCAGCACTTTGTGTTCCAACATCTGCAGTTCCTTGTATCTCCATAATAATCAAAGTGAGGGTGAAGTTGTCAGGGACTGAAAAAAAACTTTTGGAAGCAGACATGTTAAATCACTGGAATATTTGTTCCAATATGCTAAAAAAGAAAGCAGTGACATTTTTCAAATAGAAAATATATAATCAGTACATACTTGAATAGGTTGGGAACCCTTCAGTTTACAAAGACAACACATCCCAAAGGGAGTGCATTCTGTGATACTGAAGGAACCAAGGACAATCGACCAAATATTTGTTGCTCTGGTGTACTTCCAGAGGAATGGAAAGGTCCCTATTTAGAAAGGGAGCATGGGATAGAACTTGGCAAATACAGATGAATCCACTTAATTCTGATATTGGGCAAACTGTGCAGTTAAGAGACCTGGGTAAAATAAACTGCTAATTTGAAATATCTAAATGGAAACATGCCCGATTTTATCAAACCTGGGCTGTATTTTATTAAATTGGCAGTTCACATCACAAATCTAAAATTAACACTGGTGAAGCAGATATGGACCTTCAAAACCTTGTTAACAAAATACCATGTGATGGATTTGTTAACAAGAGAAAAATTGTGGGATTAAAGGAACACTGATATCCTAAAGACAAAATGACCTATGAAAATGAAGGTAAATGGTTGCTTATCAGACTGAATGGAAGTCCTGGTCATAGATCACTATCAGGACTCGAGTGTGCATGGCACAATGCTTACATTTGCTGACGGCATAACTCGAATTTCAGAAGTCCAGATATCCATTACAGATCAAAGATAAGCTCCAAGAGATAGAAGTTACTACCATTGGTAGGGTGAATGAAAGAGTTTGTGTAAACCAACTGTTTCAATCTGAAAATGGGCACCGTAAAAAAAAATGGAGACACAAGAGACTTCAGATGATGGAATCTGGAGCAGTACACTATCTGAAGGGACCCAGCAAGTTGAGCAGCATTTGTGGGCAAGGGAACGTGTGGCCTTAACCCAAATAGTCGACCGTCCCCACCACACATGCTGCTCGCCCCGCTGAGCTTCTACCGCAGATGGATTGTTACTACAGCGAAAGGGAAACTCGAGGAAACATGTACATAAGCCTTTGTAGAGGGGAAGAGTTTAAAGGTCATTGAAAAACACGTGGGCTACTTTGGTTCAACTAAGATAATGGGTTGAGTTCTGGCAACACATACTTTACATAAACATTGAAGAAGCTTGGATGGGTTAGAAATTTATGAGAATAGTACTAGGGATGGAAGCTTTCAGATATTATATAAGTGTCCAATTATAAAAGCTGGGGTTAGCTTCGTTGCACCATTCAACTGAGGGTGTAAATATGGGGAAACGCTTTCCAGTCACACGGGGATTACTAAACAGATTTAAGAATTGAAGATGAGAGGAACCAGAGGATGAAGAGACATGATGTGCAGGAAGATGCTGGTTTACACCGAAGATAATCACAAAATGCCAGAATAACTCAGTGGGACAGGCAGGATCGCTGGAGAGAAGGAATGGGTGACGGTTCCGGTCAATACTCCTTGTTTGACCCGAAACGTCACCCATTCACAAGTTATAGGAGTAGAATTAGGCCATTCAATTAGACCCGTTCTAATCAAGAATTTGTCAATCTCTGCCTTAAAAATATCCACTGACTTGGTCTCCAGAGCCCTCTGTGGCAACGAATTCCACAGATTAACTACCCTCTGACTAAAGAAGTTTCTCCTCATCTCCTTTCTAAAAGAGCACTCTTTAATTCTGAGGCTATGACCTCTGGTCCTAGGCTCTCCCACCAGTGGAAACATCCTCTCCACATCCACTCTATCTATGCCTTTCATTATTCTGTAAATTTCAATGAGGTCCCCCCTCAACCTTCTAAACTCCAGCAAGTAGAGGCCCAATGTTGTCAAACGCTCATCATATGCTAACCCACTCATTCCTGGAATCCTTCTTGTAAACCTCTTCTGGAACCTCTCCAGAGCCAGTACATCCTTCCTCAGATATGCGGCCCAAATTTGCTCACAGTACTCCAAATGCAGTCTAACCAGCGCCTTAGAGCTTCAGCCTTACATCTGTTTTTGCATTCCAGTCCTCTTGATATAAATGCTAACATTGAATTTACCTTCCTTGCTACCGATTCGACTTGCAAGTTAACTTTTAGGGAGTCCTGCACCAGCACTCCCAAGTTCGGAAGTTCGCACCTCCGATTTCTGGATTCTCTCGCCATTTAGAAAATAATCTACGCCTTTATTCTTATCACCAAAATGCATGACTCCGCACTTTGCTATGGTGAATTTCATCTGGCACTTCTCTGCCCACTCTCCTAACCTGCCCAAGCCCTTCTGCAGAGTCCTTGCTTCCTCTACACTGCCTGCCCCTCCACCTATCTTAGCATCATCTGCAATCCTGGCCACAAAGCCTTCAATCTTGGAAATCCAAATCAATTATATACAACGTGACGATAAGCACCGACCCTTGCGGAATTCCTTCTCTTTAGGAATGCTGCCTGTCCCACTGAGCTACTCCAACATTGTGCGTCTATCTTCGATGAAGACACTTGACACAGTAATCCAGTAGGCTGCGCCACTGCCACGCAGCGCCAGCAACCGGGGTTCGAGCCTGACTTTTCTGTTTAGTTTACACAGACAGCATCCGAGGTCAGAATCGAACCCTTGTCTCTGGTGCTGTAAGGCAGCAGCTCCACCAACTGCGCTACTGTGCTGCCTTCTATCATTGCGGGCGTTTGCGTGCTCTGCGAGTAGGCGGGCTCCCAGCGAGTGCTCCAGTTTCCTTCCACATCCAGAGACGTACTTTGCAGGTAGGCAGGCAAACGGTCAGGTAAAAATGGCTATTGCAAAGTTATCCCTTGCCGTAGATGAAGTGGAAAGAAAATCAAAGTGGAGTTTAGAGAATTGAGAGAGAAAAGAATATCGCAGGACCTCTGGAAATGAGGAGGAGGGGGGGGGACACTTGTTATGTTGACGGGGCAGATGCCTCCCTTGTCACGTTAAGCAAATTCTCCTCAGCTATTATCATTCGCATAAACTTTCGGAAACGAGATATTTATCTATGTACAATTTTAACACAGTTTGTGGAAGAAATGTAATCCATATTTGGAATATGGTACAGGCTTTACCTTTCAATAATTTGAAAAGTTTGAATGACATCTTTTGCATGAGACCAAAGAAAATATACCTGAAAATAAATTATATATTTATAAAACATGCACAATGTACTAATCCAACGGCGATAACAAATGAAAGGTCAAATATATTCACACACGTGCCTGGGAGAGAGTGTGGACCGCGTGAACCACTGGAAAGGCGCCGTTGGCGTCTGTGAGACAACTTGAAAATCCAATGTAATATCCAATTTTCAACATATCCAGAACTAAACTCAGGATGGCAAATAAGGTTAAACCACCTGGTGATGAAATGCACCAGAAATAAATCTCAGAAGAAACAGAATGAAAATACAATTAAACTGATACATAATACAATCTTTATCTTGTGTA
The DNA here is from genome assembly GCA_038087875.1 of Malacoraja senta. Taxonomy (NCBI): domain Eukaryota; kingdom Metazoa; phylum Chordata; class Chondrichthyes; order Rajiformes; family Rajidae; genus Malacoraja; species Malacoraja senta. The sequence continues at coordinate 279,785,821 of CM075977.1, read as the reverse complement.
GGGAGGAATTGCAGATGCTGGTTTACACCGAAGTTGGATAAAAAATACTGGAGCAACTCACCGGGACAGGCGGCATCTCTGGAGAGAAGGAATGGGCGACGTTTCGGGTCGAGACCCTTCTTCAGAGCCGCCACCCAGTCATTCCTTCTCTCCAGAGATGCAGCCTGTCCCGCTGAGTTACTCCAGCACTTTATCTTCCAACTACCTGCTCCAATCCTTCCATCTCCAACATAATAAAAATAATTTGTTGTCCGTTACTTTCACAAACATCGAGTTGACATTTCACTCACCCACCCCACGCACCCAAAACGAGTTCATTTAACTAAAAAAAACATTCCGGTAACATTAAAATAAGATGCCAAGTTTATCACAAACCAACGTAGTTGTTGAGGAACGAGAAAATATCACACAAAATGCTGGAGTAACTCCGCGGGACAGGCAGCATCTCTGGAGAGAAGGAACGGCTGACGTTTCGGGTCGAGACCCTTCTTCAGACCGAGTTACTCCAGCATTTTGTGTTTATCTTCGGTTTAAACCAGCATCTCCCTACACGAGGGAATATTACACCCGTCCCAAATGCCACCACCGAAGAAAACCATACGGCGACGCTTTTAAAATATGGTAATTTGGAAATATATTAAGAACATGCTCCCGGTACAGGTGGGAAAATGCAGCCGAAGTCCATGCGACGTGATACCGTACCTCTCAGCCACCCGGGCCCGGCATGGTGATCCTTATCGACGGCTAGTCCTTTTTTTCCGCGCCTCCTGAAGAAGTACCAGAGCATCCAGACCAGCTGTATGGCCATGAGCGTGCTGAGATAAGCTAAGGTGTGCTCCTGCGTCACCCCGGCTTTCTGCGACGCCTCTGCTACCGTTAGCACCAAGCCCAGGGCAAAAACATTGATGCCGTACTGAGCGCTCGGGGTGACCGCGTTACTCAGATGTTTATCTGGCGAGCAGCTCGGCTCTTGGCGCTTGTCGGGGCGCGGCTTACTGTGGTTGTAAACTTCTAAACTGCACCCGTCGTCCATCGCCGGGTCATCTGGATACGTGGCTACAGCTTGATCTGGGAGGGGGGAGTAAAAAACAAAATGAAAGGAAAACCTCCTTTTTAAGGAAAAACTCTCATTAATATTCCCGCCCCTTGCTAACGAGTGTAAATAGGACAGGTGAAAAGAGAATTTCACACTCTTGGTGATTTCTGCAGTTAACAAGCAGAAGTGGATACCCCCTAATAGATAAATGACTTTCGTGTGATAAAGTGTGGAAAACGTGCGTTAAATTAATAAATTCCCATGCTGCTTTATTTCATTCCACGCATTCATTTAGACATTGCACATTCCAGCTGCTTGTGTCTAATTTAACGATGGATATTAGCGAGTGAAATTTCCGTTCTCAGTTTCCCCAGATGCTGCCAGACCTGCTAAGTTTCTCCAACTCTTTGTGCTTTTATCTATAGTCTCTCCTTGTCGCTCCACGGCCAAAATATCCTGTCATATTTAGTGCCCCCACCCACCCAACCCAAAAAAACCCTCACGCTCTCTCGTTTGCAGCAAGCTTGCACCTACCACAAAGCTCGCTTCGTCACCTGCATCTACAAAGAAAATTCGTTGACTGGCCTTTTTTATAGATCTATTTGATGCGTCATTGTGAGTCTGTAAAGTAAATGTTGGTGAATCGGGCGAATGTCCAGCCCTCTCTTTGTCCACTTCACAAATACTACTCGGTCTGAGCGATTGTTTGAGTTGGTAATCATTCAATGCGCACCCTCTCGCGGGGCTTATCATCTATTTAACATTGTCAACTGCGGAAATCGTAATTGAAAGTGCATTCATGCCGTGACCCAACCTATTTTTCAGATTTCTACCCCCCTACTACAATCAGTCTGAAGAAGGGAAACACGAAATTTTGGGGGTAACTCAGCGAGACGGCCAGCATCTCTGGAGAGAAGGAATAGGTGACGTTTCGGGTCGAGAACTCTGAAGAAGGAAGGGTTTCGACCTGAAACGTCACCCATTCCTTCTCTCCAGAGATGCTGCCTGCCTCGCTGAGTTACTCCAGCATTTTGTGTGTATCTTCGGTGTAAACCAGCATCTGCAGTTCCTTCCTACACACGACGTTTGCCCACATTCTCCAGAGATGCTGCCTGACCCGCTGAGATTCCCGCAGCTACAGTTCCTTGTGTCTTGAATGATGTTATTTCGTTTTGTGTTCATTTCAGTTTTCACAACCAAAATAAATATCCAGAGTGTTGTTAGCGTGTGACAAGACCTTGAATGTATTTTTGTTGATTATTTTTGTAATAAATGTATTTTAATGAAGTTGCCTGAAATGTAATTATTTTTGTTGTTTAATGATATCGGCGTATTTTGGGCAACTTGGCGATTATAGTTTTTAATTGATGGATTAATTGATTTAACTCTCCGGGCATTGTATGCTTGAGTAAACTAGCGCCATTAGGTTAGAAAACAGGATGGGTTTTCTGGACGGGGACAGGCCATTCGGACAAAGAGAAGCTCTTCCCTCAATACTAATACCTTGGACAGATTGACCAAGTAAATTCGACGAATACAAAAAAAAGGACTATCCCATAATTGTTGTAAAGGTAAAGGGGTGTCCGTGATTATGGAGAGAGGTGGGTGGAGCAGCAGTGAAACAGCGCAGAGTTCGGAGCTCAATCAATCAAAACTTTATTGTCATTCAGAAATACATCAATAAATGTAATTCTGAACGAAATTTCGTTGCATCTGGCTCCCCGTGCAACACAAAATAACAGAAGGATAAAATGGATAAAATGGATAAAAATGGATAAAAAGATAAAATAGATAATGGTGGCGGCACATTACATGGCATTCAATAGTCTGATGGCTGGGGGAAGAAGCTGTTGCAAGAATTGGCCGTTCTGCTCCTTATACTATGGTATCTTTTGCCCGAGGGCAGCAGAGTGAACAGTCCATGATGGAGATGTGTGGGGTCCTTTATAATACTGCTGGCCTTAGACAAGCAACGTTTGCACGCAATGTCCCCGATTGAGGGAAGAGAGGTCCCGATGATTTTTTCAGCCGTCCCCACCACTCTCTGCACGGACTTCCAGTCGGAGGCTTTCCAGTCCCCAAACCAGACAGAGATGCAGCTGGTCAAAATGCTCTCTATGGTGCCCCTGTAGAAAGTGGTGAGGACTGCGCTCTCTTAACTAATGATGTGATGTCTTTTGACCAGGTCAGACTGTTCGTGATCTGCACCCCCAGGAACTTAGTGCTACTGACCAACTCCACATCGTTGTCATTAATGTGAAGTGGTGTGTGACTGCCAGTTTTTTCCTGAAGTCGACGATGACCTCCTTTGTTTTGTCGACATTCAGGATCAGATTGTTCGTGTTGCATCAGTCCACCAGTTGTTTCACCTCCTCCCTGTAAGCCAGTTAATTGTCGTCCCGGATAAGGTCCACCGTTGGGCTGGGAGAAGTCTGGATGTTTTCTGCAAAAGGGGTAGTAATGGTGCGGAGTGACAGTTTTGCGAGGGTGGCGAGGGTGGAGTAAAAAGGCTGGAGATCGCGGAGTGAAGTTGAGTGCTGGAGTGATTAGAAATAAGGAGTGTGGGGATCAAAGTTGCAGAAGGTCGCGAAAGAGTCAGGGCGTGAACTCGGGAGAAGAGATGAAGGAAATGTTAATGGTGATGAAGACGGTGTGTTTTTGAAGCATTATCGAAAAGATCAATGGCTTAGCGGAAAGTAATGGTTTAGAGGCCAAGTAATACAGAAATGTCCTGGGTATCTTGTTTTCTGCCTATATTTTTTCGAAAAGTTTCAATAAGGAAGGAAGAAATAAAAAGAGTGATAGTTGAGAAGGACAAGTTTAAGATTGTTGGGCGAGTCCAGAACCAGGGGCCACAGTCTTAGAATAAAGGGGAGGCCATTTAAGACTGAGGTGAGAAAAACCTTTTTCACCCAGAGAGTGGTGAATTTGTGGAATTCCCTGCCACAGAGGGCAGTGGAGGCCAAATCACAGGATGGATTTAAGAGAGCGTTAGATAGAGCTCTAGGGGCTAGTGGAATCTAGGGATATGGGGAGAAGGCAGGCATGGGTTATTGATTGGGGACAAATGGCCTCCTCCTGCACCTATTTTCTATATTATATTTTTTGATGAAAAAAACAAAATGATGAAACAACAAAAGGTATGAGATAAGGATAGAAATGTGAATTGTGAAGTCAGAGGAAGAAATGTAGGGATAGGAATATAGAGGATGGAACCTGGAGATCCAGTAGGCCTTGGCGGACCAGGCACACGTTTTCAGCAAAATGATCACAGAGTCAACACTTAGTAAAGGAGTGGAGACCAAGCATTGACTTACTTCAGTTTGCCTACCACCATAAGAGATCAATGGGGAGGCACTCGCTGGCTCTCCACTCCACACAGGACCACTTGGACAATAAGAACCCATACGCCAGGCTATTGTTCATCGACTACAGTTCCGTGATCAACATTATTCCCTCCAAAACATATCATCAAATTTGTAGAACTAGGTTTCTGCTCATCCTGATGTAACATGATCTTCGACCTCCTCATCGGCAAACACATGAAAGGTGTATGCTGCACGTCTCGCTGAGTTTCTCCAGCATTTTGGGTCTATCTTTGGTGTAAACCAGCAGTGGCAGTTCTCTCCTACACATAGGAACTTAATGGCAGGGGAGACCATCAAGAGTATAAAAGGTATAGTGAAATACTTAAAAAGGAAAGTTGTTGTTGTTTGTCCTTCGTAGTCGAAGAAGACCATGACTTATGTGTTTTTGTTTGTGGGTCTGGAGGTGACTGGTGAGACCAATCCGGGCCCGCATATGGGACACAGTTATTCAGTATTAACTTTATTGTCATTTCAGCCGAGTACTTGCATACACAGAAGAAACGAAAAATTGTTTCTCATCAGTTTTTGTCAGTGCAATTAATAAAAACAGAAATAAATACATACAACTTTAAAATGATCATATCTAAAATAGACCTAAAATTGAACTAAAAACAGACATTCAAACCGAACAGCGACTTTACCTTGACAGGTGTCTAGCTGTCAAGGTTTGGGCGAGGTTAGATGTGGGGGTGTATGTGTATGGGGAGGGGACACAGTCTGTTAACCATTTTTATTACTTGTGGGAAGAAGCTGTTTAGCATCCTGCTGTACAGCATGCAGCTGATACTCCTGTACCTCCTCCCAGATGGCAGAATGGAGAAGATGTGGTGGGATGGGTGGTAAGGGTCCTTAATGATGGAGATGGCTCTGCGGGTGCAGTGCTTCTGATAGATCTCCAACAGGAAAGGGAGTGGGGCACCAATTATCCTACTGGCTGTCTTCACTATCCTGTTTAGCTGTCTTTGTTCGTAAGCCTTGCAGCTCCCAACCCAGGAAGTGATGCCATAGGTCAGTATGCTCTCAATGGTACCCCTGTAGAAGGTCATTAGGTGAACAGTGGGGAGACCTGCTTTTCTGAGTCTCCGGAGGGGGTGGAGCCTCTGCTGTGCTCTTTTGATGAGCACAGCAGAGGCTGGTGTTGGTCGTTGAGGTCAGGTCATCCGCTAGGTGAACTCCCAGGAACCTCACGCTGCTAACCCTCTCCACAGCACCATCAATGTGCAGCGGTGTATGATGGTGTTTGCCAGCCCTCCTGAAATCAATCACCATCTCCTTCGTCTTATCCACATTGAGGATGAGGTTGTGAGATCTGCACCACTCTGTAAGCAGCTCCACCTCCATCCTGTATGCCGACTCATTATTGTCACCGATGAGACCCACCACTGTTGTGTCATCAGCAAACTTATTGATGTAATTGTTGCTGAGTCTGGCAGTGCAGTCGTGGGTAAGCAGACTGAACAGCAGGGGGCTCAGGACACAGTTAGGTGGGTGTTGCAGTAGAAGTTGAAGTGGCTCAGCCCCTTCCTCCTTGGAGGTGAGCAGGGTGATTCCTAAAAATGGTTGCCAAACTCCACTGCTGCTTCAGTCAGTGGAGAGCGACCCTATGCCCCGGGACGTCTGTGTGCGGGTTCGTGACTACAGCTTCCAGTGTATCCACACCTGCTGCTTCGCCACTCGCCCATCGCCACAGGGTTTGAGGTGATGCGGTACGGGTCCTGAAGTCATAACTTGCGCTTGACTTGGATTAAAGTGAGGGAGAGTTGCGCAAATCGTCAGCCTCACTCTCTCGTCCCGGCCTATCTGGATCTGTGGCAAGACATAGTCAAGACGGCTGGCGGAAAGTAGAAAGGGTAGGAGAGGTCACAAAAAATTACTGGTGGATGGAATTAAGATAAATCCAAAGGCATTCTATAAATATGTTGAGAGCAAAAGAATATTCAGGGAAAAGGCAGGGCCCATTATGGACCAGAAGATCTAAGTGAGGTCCTAAATGAGTCCTTTTCACCAACATTCACTAAGGAAACACACTTTGTAGTCATGGAATTCAGTGAAAGAGCAGGTGAAAGTCCAGAGCAGATCTCCATAAAGAGAGAAGATATTCAAGGCCTTGACTTGCTTCAAAGTGGATACATTCCCAGAACCAGATGGGATTTTACCTCTGGTTGCAAATGGGAGCTGGACAAAGTGATTGCTGCAGCTCTTAATTTTAAACTTTCACTGGACACGTGAGGTAGCAGATGACTGTAGGACAGCGAATGTACTTTTCAAGAAAGGCAAATGCCTGGTAATTATAAACCTGTGATCCTAACATCAGTGGTAGGAAGATACAGGGTGGCACTGTGGAGCAGCGGTAGAGTTGCTGCCTTCCAGCACCAGAGACCCGGGATTGATCCTGACTACGGGTGCTGTCTCTACATCGTTTGTACGTTCTCCCCGTGATCTGGGTTTTCTCTGGGTGCTCCCTTTTGCTCCCATACTCCAAAGACGTATAGGTTTGTAGATTGTGTGGGAAAGAACTGCAGATGCTGGTTTAAATTGAAGGTAGACACAAAATGCTGGAGTAAATCAGCGGGACAGGCAGCATCTCTGGAGAGAAGGAATGGGTGACTGATCAGTCTGAAGAAGGGTCTCGAACCGAAACATCACCCATTCCTTCTCTCCGGAGATGTTGCCTGTCCCGTTGAGTTACTCCAGCATTTTATGTCAGGTTTGTAATCATGTATTGTTGACTTCGGTAAAATTGTCCCTAGTGTGTAGGATAGTGTTCGTGTACGGGGCGTTTGCTGGTTGGCCAAAGGGCCTGTTTTCGTACTGGATGTTGAAAGTCTAAGAAATATTTTGAAGGAGAGGATTAATAATCACTCGGTATGCACTAATCGGAGACGGGGCAGATCCTATTGAATTTGAACAATTTGAAGTAGTGAAGTGTGGGGCAGCAGCTTTAATTCAACGGTGTGATCCCATGCAAAATGGAGCAAGTTGGCAATAGGAAACAGGTGATTGTAGAGTGATTTTACAATTGGATGCTGAGAGAATCATAAGTGATAGGAGTAGAATTAGGTCATTGGGCCCATCAAGTCTACTCTGCCATTCAATCATGGCTGATCTATCTCTCGCTCCGAACCCTTCTCCAGCCTTCTCCCCATAACCTCTGACACCCGTACTAATCAAGAATCTCCTTTTCTCTGCCTTAAATATATCCACTGACTTTGCCGTCACAGCCTTCTGTGGCAAATAATTCCACTCCAGATTCTTCCCTCATTCAAAGATCTGCATGTTTGTAGGTTAATTCTTGCACTAAACGTTATTCCCTTTAACATGTGTCTGTGCACGGCTCGATTGTAATCATGTATTGTCTTTCCGAAGACTGGTTAGCACGCAACAAAAGCTTTTCACTGTACCTCGGAACACATGACAATACACTGAACATACAATACATTGGCTGCTATAAATTGTCCCTCGTGTGTAGGATAGAATTAGTGTACTGGTAATTGTTGATCGGCGTGGTGGGACGAATGGACTGTTTCCATGCTGTATCTCTAAACTAAACGTGTGACAAGTACAGAAAACTAATGATAGTGGAGACTCATCAAGTGTACAAAATGTAGAGAAACACTTCAAAAGAAAACTAGTAAGAGAGGTCATCAACAATTGGTAAAATGGGCTGAAAAATGGCAGGTGAAGTTTAATCCAGGTAAATGAATAGTGATGTATTTTGGGAACAGTATTGAGGAAAGGACATGCACTATAAATGGTAGGATCTTAGGAATTATTGAGGAACAACGGGACCCAAGAAAACTCCCATAGACCCTTGAAAGTGGCAACACAGGTCGCTAACCTGGTTAAGAAGGCATATCTGAAGAGTGTTTCGGCCCGAAACGTTGCCTATTTCCTTCGCTCCATAGATGCTGCTGCACCCGCTGAGTTTCTCCAGCATTTTTGTGTACCTTCGATTTTCCAGCATCTGCAGTTCCTTCTTAAATACTAGTGGTCTTGATTAGTCAGATTTTACTCCAACTGCATGAAACTTGGTCAACCCTTAGCTGGAACACTGCACGCAGTTCTGGTCACCATGCCATAGGATGTGATAACACTGAAGAATGTAGAAATTTACCAGGCTGTTGCCTGGGATAGAGCAATTCATTTAAGAGCTATGGACTAGCTATGTCTGTTCTCTCCAGAGGAGAGGCAATTAAGAGGGGCGATGATTTAAGGTATATAAAATTGAGTGGTATAACTGGGTATATTGCAAGAAGCTTTTCTCCATTTCAGATCAAACTAGAGGATGCAGATTTAGGGTAAAAGAGAAGAGTAGAAGGGATACGAGGAAGACCTTCACCCTGAGGGTGGCAATTATCTGGAACGACATGCCTGAGGGAGTAGTTGAAGCTGGGTCATTGGCAGATTTTTAGTGTGTCTAGATGAACACTTACCTTGCTTAGGCACAAGCAGCTATGGACCAAGCGCAAGGAAATGGGATTAATATGGAAACATAGAAACATAGAAATTAGGTGCAGGAGTAGGCCATTCGGCCCTTCGAGCCTGCACCGCCATTCAATATGATCATGGCTGATCATCCAACTCAGTATCCCGTACCTGCCTTCTCTCCATACCCTCTGATCCCTTTAGCCACAAGGGCCACATCTAGCTCCCTCTTAAAATATAGCCAATGAACTGGCCTCGACTACCCTCTGTGGCAGAGAGTTCCAGAGATTCACCACTCTCTGTGTGAAAAAAGTTCTTCTCATCTCGGTTTTAAAGGATTTCCCCCTTATCCTTAAGCTGTGACCCCTTGTCTGGACTTCCCCAACATCGGGAGCAATCTTCCTGCATCTAGCCTGTCCAACCCCTTAAGAATTTTGTAAGTTTCTATAAGATCCCCTCTCAATCTCCTAAATCTAGTGAGTATAAACCAAGTCTATCCAGTCTTTCTTCATAAGACAGTCCTGACATCCAGGAATCAGTCTGGTGAACCTTCTCTGCACTCCCTCTATGGCAATAATGTCCTTCCTCAAGATTTGGATGTCCTTCCTCAGATTTGGGCTTGGAAGAGAGGCTTGATCAAGTATATGCCGTGCCATTCTGACTTTAGATTCAAATACCCAGTCAGAAAAGATCCACTTTTGACATTAGCTCAAAAGCAAATTTCTTGTCAGCTGTCCATTAAACACATTGAACTGCAGAATACTTTTATTTGCCAGTTAGCTTCTGTAATACAAGACGTTATTTATGTTATGCAAAGATGTTTGAAAAGAGTACTGATATCCAAAAGTTGGTTGAACTAATGTGTAAGAAGGAACTGCAGATGCTGGTTTAAACCATAGACACAAAATGCTGGAGTAACCCAGCGGGACAGGCAGCATCTCTGGAGAGAAGGAATGGGTGATGTTTCGGGTCGAGACCCTTCTTCAGACCAATGCTTGGATACAGATTATCATAAGTACAAGAGATCTGGCTGTTAAGCACAGCGTTTTTCACCATGAAGATCTATCACAGTTGGATACATGGATTGTATCTCTCCTTTCGGAGAAATAGAATTCTTAAATACAAGATTCAAGGCATTTAAATAATGAGCACACAGCATTACCATTATTTACTACAAGTGCATTTATTTGTTTGGCCACAATATGCAAAAACGCGCAAAGAAAAAATGGCCATTGAAGGCAGTCGTTGATCCTTTTAAAAGGAATGTACAATTAATAACCGTGTTTTTAAATGAGAAAGTGTAATTTCATTTACTTTGTGCATACGATCCAGAGGTATTAAATAGAGAAAGTTAGAAATGTTTTGTAAATTTAAAGCTTTATTACAATAGTACTCAAACACACAATAGAAACAAATAGAGTTTGTGGAATTAACTCGAGTTACTACAATCTCATGATGCATTGAAAGCATCTTCAAATTGTAGAGAACTTTAAAAAAAAGTTAGGCAACACACAATAGAAGCACCGATTTTCTCTGCCATTTTGTTTCCTTCCAAGTTGGTACAGCATTTCTGAAGGGACAACTTTATAACCTGGTTCTTTATTTACAAACAGCCTTGGATGCATTCATCTACAAAAATAAAGAACAGATACAAAGTACTCAGTGGTTAATGAAAAGGGCATTCGAGGAACAGTGCTATCAGGTTTACATTTCTTCATGTTTTGGATTGCCATTATTAAAAAGGAGTGTACAATGAAAGTAGTGAACAAGTAAGATGATGGCTCATTTAGATCTTATGACAATGGCTGACAAAGATACTTGCAAATTTCCGTTGCTGCCTAACCCTTAATTTTTGGAGATCCACAGTTGTGTTTGAAGACATCTGTTCATGGTTTTGCCAATTTATTAAATTCTTTAATTATACTATTTACAGTGATACATAGTGATATCCTTTAGCTTTTATCAAAATAGTCTTGTTCCACAAATCAAATTATAGATCAAGATAAAATAACCACTTGAACATAATTTATCTTAATGCAAGTGAAATTCACTGAACTTGGCAACCTCAGTTTCATGAAAGACTATCTTTATTTGCAGGATAGACCAAACCGAGCTCTGAAATGAGAGAAATGAAAAATACTTAATGATATAATTATGACCTACATGTATATTTGAAATACCTACCCATTATATAACTGGACAATCATGTGACTATGCTACGACTATATATAAATTTATTTTCTCTACTCCTACTTAAATGAGAATGTAAAACTGTTCACTGATCGATTATATTTGGAAGGTTACCTGCTAATTTTGAAAAGTTAATAATGGTGATGGACATATAAAGCAAATCAGAAGCAGAGTTGATTAAACACTTAATAGTTATAACATCTGATGATCATGATCAATCTTTTGCACTTCCTGGGGATGAGATGAGAAAGACAAGAGCCGTAAATGGCACATGGAGAGAGTAAAGTAAAGTAAATTTATTTATATAGCACTTTCAATCAATACAATCACGAAGCCAAAGTGCTTTACAGAGAAAATTATCCAAATAAATGAAAAAAAGAGGTAGAAAAAAAAAAGAGACTGGTGGTCTGCTCTTGTACTCTAAGCAGTTAACTATTTGGACAATCAACTGATCTACTCTTGCTAGATGCAACAATTGACAAAGTGAGAATATGACCATGTGATTAAATAACAGGCAAAAAGATGCACATGACACACAAATTCAAGATACTGATAAATTTACTTTTTGAAATAGGAAAGGCTTGTTTTAGAAGATTTTTTATAGCAGATTAAATTGAGTCCTACAAGCTATGTAATTTATTGATGTTTTATTTTAAGCTAGGATAGGAAATGTCAGAAGATGTGGACAATTAATTTAATTTCAATCGGGGAAGTTAGAAATAAACTGCAAAGGATTGAAATTAAAACCAATATATTCACTTTAAAACATAAAAATAGAATCAATACAACACTCAATTATCTTTAGAAAATTTTCCAGTAGGCAAGTAAACTTTATTGGATTCCAAAACATTCTTTAATTAACCCAAATGGATGCTTTTATCTATAAATATTTCTAGGTATTAAAACGTGCCTACGATTCAGAAGTATTCATTCACTGCATGGACTCTGGCCATCAAACTATTCAATTACACGGCATTTAATTGTTTCCCATCCTTCCCTCAGTCTATAGATATACCCTCTCCAGCTGTGATTACTGGTTAGGAACTAAAGCAAGAGCCATGGATGTCTGAAGTTTAATCCCCATCTACCTAGACCCCAAACACCAGGAACAAATGCAGTACCATCCTTGAGGAGCTCATTGAAACATACAGAATAATGAAAGCTTGGATAGAGTGGATGTGGAAAGGATGTTTCCACTAGTGGGAGAGTCTAGGACTGGAGGTGATCATTAAATATAAAACGTATCATTAAATATAAAACTGTCAGAATTAGTAATATTAGAATCTTACCTGCAGATCCTTACCCCAGAAGTGATACAAACATTACAACACCCATAAATTGAGTGAAAAGAACAAAAGGAGTAAAGAATGACCACACTGGCCACAGCGCAATGTTGAAGCTGTAAAATAAAACATACTTTCAGAAAATAGTTTGTAGATTTGCTGCGTGTCCAAATTGTGTGAACAGTCTCATTTCAGTCCTTAAATTTATTTGCAGTTTAAATCCATGGTACATTAAAAACAGGTAGAATAAATTGGAAAACTAATACAGAATTAAACCATATTCAATCCAAAATCACGCACCTATGTAACTGCACCATTTCAGACTGGGGCATAGTACAGCTAGTCCAATGACAAAATGTTAACAAAAGCATACAACCATATGATATTCTTGCAAATTACTTTTGATGATGGAGAAAAATTGCTCACTTAAGAGTAATTCGTGCCAGAAATATACACCCACCAAATCTCACTTGATTTGATATCAAAATTAGCCAAGTTTCGATGATTCGTTACATTTGGTTGCATTTTTAATTTGATAACAATTGTTGGTGCCCTCTTTACTTTGTTATCATAACATACAGTGCCCTCCATAATGTTTGGGACAAAGGCCCATCATTTATTTATTTGCCTCTACTCCACAATGTGAGATTTGTAGGTTAAAGTGCACATTGTCAGATTTTAATAAAGGCCGTTTTATACATTTTGGTTTCACCGTGTAGAAATTACAGCTGTGTTTATACATAGTCCCTGCATTTCAGGGCACCATAATGTTTGGGACACATGGCTTCACAGGTGTTTGTAATTGCTCAGGTGTGTTTAATTGCCTCCTTCATGCAGGTATCAGAGAGCTCTCAGCACATAGTCTTTCCTCCAGTCTTTCCATCACCTTTGGAAACTTTTATTGCTGTTTATCAACATGAGAACCAAAGTTGTGCCAATCAAAGTCAAAGATGCCATTATGGACAAAGGACAAAGGACATTTATTGTCATATACACCGAATGGTGTATTGAAATTTGTCTTGCCATGCAGCACAAATTAGACACAACATTAAAGAAATTTAACATAAAACATAAAAACATCCCCCCACAATGGTTCCCACTGTGGGGGAAGGCACAATGTCCAGTCCCCATCCCATGTCCACCCATAGTCGGGCCTACTGAGGCCTCCACAGTCGCCTTCACGGAGGCCCGATGTTCCAGGCCCTTCTCGCCGGGTGATGGTGCTCCGGTGTCGGGAGAACACTCTCAGTGGCTTGGGACACCTGGAACGGCCGCCTCCTTACTCGAGACCGCGGCTTCCGAAGCGCTGGATGGAGCTCCACCACTGGCGATCTCGGCCAGAGATCCCAGGCTCCCGTTGTTAAAGTTCAGCGCCGCCGCCCGCAGACCCGCAGCTCCGCGATGTTTCACCTGCTGGCTCAGCTCACCGGAGCTCCAGCGCGGCGACCCGGGCAAGGCATCGCCCGCTCCGTGATAGCGCTCCAGCGCTGCGCCGCCGCCGAAGCCCTGGGCGGTCCCCTCAGGAAACGCCGCTCCAGGCCCGCTGGTAGGCCGCGAGGACGGGTCGAAGGTGCAGCCCGGAGAAAAGCTGCCTCTCCGACTAGGTAGGGACCCTAGAAAGTAGTTTCCCGCTTCCCCCCCCCCCCCACCCCCACATAAAAAAGAATAGAACTCCTAAAAAAACAAAACAACTAACTAAATTTTTTTTTTTTATTAAAACGGACAGCTGCAGGCTGGGCAGCCATACCACACAGGATGGTGCCCCCTAGCCGTTATGAGACTGAGAAACAAGAATTAAACTGTTAAGAGACATCAGCCAAAACTTAGGCTTACCAAAATCAACTGTTTGGAACATCATTAAGAAGAAAGAGAGCACTGGTGACCTTAAGGGCCTGTCCCACTTGGCCGTCATTTGCGCCTCATTTACGCGTCATATGTAAAATAGGTTGACGCGTCGTGATGCGTGGGGTGCGCGTGGGTGACGCACGCAT
>CM075977.1:279515523-279771328 GCA_038087875.1 Malacoraja senta | reverse complement strand
AAGAAGCCAGAAATACACGACTGTGAAGCTCGGCGGACATTAACATTACCGGTCGGTTATCCTTGGTTCTGAAAACTACTGTTTACGTTTTTGTTTCCCAATGAGGCAATGAAATTCACCGGTCAGCACCGGCTACAACCTGCAAGAACCTCCGAGAACCTTCGACCTCCTGGCGACTGTGACTACGTACGATTCCTAGTTACGTGTGTTTAGATGATTATGGAGCGAGGGATAAAATAAAAAAAGTGGACGACTTAATGGTTAAAGAACCAATCACACCTGTGAAGGGTCTCGACCCAAAACGTCACCCACTCTTTCTATCCAGAGATGCTGCCTATCCCGCTGTTAATCCAGCATTTTGTGTCTATCTTCACAGCTCTGAGAAAGATGATCTTTAGGAAAGAACATCAAACATGAAAGTTATGGAAGAAATCACATTTTTTACTATAGATTATATTTTCTCTTGTGCATGATTCTAGAACAAGGAATTGATGCTTAAAAATCAATTGTTCATTTTAATTATTTTTTTCCTTGAGGTTTGTGAGTCTTTGGAACTTGGCTTCCACTGTGAACTATTTTTTAATATATTTAAGGTAGAAAGAGAGAGATATAGGGACGATGTTTGCAGCAGTGGAGTAAGCCTACGCCAGGGGTCTTTCAGAGTAGAATCAATTTGTTATGTAGCAGAGTTAATTTATATTTAAAGGTGTATCTCTGGTCTTAGATAACTAGTTTAGATAAGGTGACAACACACTGACAATGAAGGCAGATTTTTTTTCATATTTTCAATGGACATGGGAGGTCATTCAGCCCATTGAATCTTAGAAATTCACAAGCTGCAGTATATCTAAAGGAAAACCCTGGGAAAGTCCAGCAGGATTGGCAGCATCCAGGGAGAGAGTAACATGGAGTTAAGCGGAAATAGTCAGGCTGGTGCAGATCTGAAACAAAAACAGAAAATGCTGGAAATACTTAACAGCTCAGTTTGCTGCTGTGGCATGATAAACAGTGTTGAAGATCAGTGACACTTGAACCTGTTATAAAGTCAGAGATTCACAATTTTTTTTTAAATTCCATTTCCACAATGCTCCCTCTGCTCATTCCTTCATCCTGATTGAGAATCTCCATTAACAAGCCTTCACCCTCTCCCAGCTGATGACAACCTGATTCATCCTCTTTCTCTTGGTTTCCTATCATAGACATCCAGTTCTTACTCTCCACCCCTCCATTTTTCTGAAAATAAAATGGTTTATAATTTTTTTCCATTTTTGATAATGGGTCATCAATCTGAAACTCTCTCTCCAGCCTGGCCTGCTGAATATTTCCAGCAATATCATTTCTTTATTTTTTAAATTTTCAGCAATTGGAATTATTTTTGCTTTTCAACTACTTTCCTGAAGAAGGCTCCACCGGAGTGTTATCTGCTCATTCCTCTCCACAAATGCTGTCTAGCCTGCTGAGTTCTTCAAATGCTGTTTTTTAACCAGTTTTCTTCAAATACTTTTCTTGCAGGAATGTCCACCACAGACGACAACATTTTCAATAGTTTGTTTTCCCCTTTTAATTAATCACCGACCAAAAGATTAGGAAAAGCTAGGTCCTCTCAGAGCCCACAGGAATTTGTAAGGTTCTTTGTGAAATCAATGCACTTACTCATAAATTCTAGGAGCAGAGTTAGGACATTTGGCCCATCAAGTCTACGCCATTCAATCATCGCTGATCCATCTTTCCACCTCAACACCATTCTCCTACCTTCTCCCCATAACCCCTGCCACCCATACTAATCAAGAATCTATCAATCTCCGCCCTAAAAATATTAATCGACTTGGTCTCCATATCAAAGAATTCCACATATTCACCACCCTTTGACGAAATAAATTCCTTCTCATCTCCCTTCTAAAGGTAACTCCTTCAATTCTGTAGTCCTAGATACTCCCACTAAACATCCTGTCCACATCCACTATCCTATTCCTGAAGAGTTTGCAACAAACTCTGAGTGCTGCCCTTGTGGAGGTTGCCCGTTCTCCTTGTGACCATGTGGTATCCCTTGGGGTCCTATGGTTTCCCCTCACATCGCAAAGATGTGCAGGGTGGGAGCCAGTCGACCGCGGTAATTTTTGTTCAAGAATGTAGGCGAGCGGTAGAACCTGAGAGAGTTGACGGAGGAGAGGGTGGATAGGGGAGGAGTGGGATGAATGTATAACCAGTGCCAATGTGTGGGCAATTGTGGGCCCGTTTCTGTGCTGGCTTGCTGTGAATCGCTTCTTTAACTCACTTGTGCAGAGTTATATATAGTTGCTATTTGTGTAGGAAAGAACTGCAGATGCTGGTTTAAATGGGAGGTAGACAAATCTGGAGTAGCTCAGCGGGACAGGCAGCATCTCTGGAGAGAAGGAATGGGTGACGTTTCAGGTCGAGACTCTGAGTTTCCAGCTGTTTGCCCTAAGTAGGAGTATTCTCATGCAGGAATGTGTGAATCCTGCAGAGAGACTCGAAAAGCACATTGACTTAACGCCAGCATTGACGATGAGCGTGACCTCTGTATCCAGGATTGTGAATGCAATCCTTGTTCTTAAAAAAAAAAAAAAAGGTTCATGAACACTTCTCCGTGGACCCAGGTATCGTGCACATTTGGACTCTTTTCGTCCATTTCTCAACCAAAGTTTAATTTGTGATCTATACTCGCTAATGTTCGCCATCCATTTATGCTTTTCTCCCATCTAAACCTATAGTCCATTTCCCATTGCCCTGCCAAACTTGTTTTAACTCTTCTCAATAGCAAACTTATCTTGAAGCATATTGGCCCCAACCGCAGGATTTGCAGCTCATTTGGCATGTACAGATTTTCCACAGAATCAGTCACCACATCCAGGAATCTCAAAGGCCTGTCCCACTTGGACGACCTAATGCACGAGTTTAGAAGAGTTGAAAAAAATGTCAAGGTCGTGTTGACTCGCCGAAGTAAAAGACCTCCTACGACTATGTCAACGATCTCCTACAACCATGTCTGCGACCTCAGTCTTCCACACCTAAGACCAACTACGACTAGCTATGAGTGGAAAATAATCACATGATAAAATGATGTCATGTTTGCATTTTTTTTAACTCGCGGACATTTTATATCAGGCTCGCCAATTAGGTCATGAAAGTGGGACGGGGCTTAAGTCCTCATTCCTGTATCATGTCTCCAGCCATTCATCGATCTACATTACCCCATATTTCTACACTCATGGAATTCAATCATCCAAATACCACTTCTATTGAAGTTCTTCTTCTTTAACTCCAACTCCTTAAAACTTGCCCTTCCCATGGTGACAGTACCAACATGGTCCACAACATCTGGCTGTTCACCCTCCCATTCAGAATGTTCTGCAGTAACTCAATCATATCCTTGACACATGCTTCAGGGAAGCAACACACCATCCTAAAATCACATTCATCTTCAACTATATAATCCCTTGTAACTACAACCTGCTTTTCTTCTCTTTTCTCCATGCACAGTATACCCAAGATGTAGCTCCATCTGCAATTTCCTAGGGATCCTTCACACGTCAGTATTCAGAGTCAAACTGTACTACCCATTTACTCTTCTCTCTGGTTGGCACATTTCCTCTATTGGAGCTGGAATAAGTGCAAGAATAGTAGCCTTCCTCCTTTACATACTCACATATTCTGTTGTGCTGCAGCAAGTAAGAATTTAATTGTCCCATTCGGGACATATGACAATAAAACTCTTTTACTTTTTCCCCCCATTGCAATCAAAGCCTCTAAAAAACACTAGTTGGATAGTCTGCAAGTACTCCAACGGACAAGAATCCAGAGTGGTCTGCATTAGTGAAATAGCTATTTATACACCAAATTAGCCCCGACAATAGTAACCAATTTAGCAAGGCACTGAACTAACTGTGCAACCACCACTAAGAGCCTGTTCATTTACCAGACCAGGCACAAACTGTGAAAGAAACTACAGGTTTTGAAGGTTGCATTCAACAACATTAATTCCATGAGGTCTATAAAAAAAAAAAAACATAGAATGCACCAATCCATCAAAACCCCACGTATTACACTGTGGAAACAACACTCAATGAAACTAAATTATAAATAGCAAACTCTTAAAAGCTCAGTTATATCTCATTCAGAAAGGTTTGAAGTTTTAAGGGGCATTCCACTGAGAATAGAGCAAAAAAGATTAAAGTTCTTTTTAAATCATTGATTTCAACAAGACTTCCAGCAGTGAAGCTTTCATTAGTGCATCTAGAGGAGCAGTTGGATATCATCGGCAGCAGCTTCTACATTTGACTACATATGCAATGACAGCAATTACTGTCATTGTACAAAACTCTCAATGAACTAACAGTTTAGCTGTCAAGGCAGACTTGTCAGTGTGCCATACACCACAAGAATTCTTTTCACTATGAACTCACCACATTTGTAGAAGATACAAAACTGGGGCATAGCTGGTAGAGCTGCTGCCTCACAGCGCCAGACACAAGTTAGATCATGACCTCGGCTACTGGGTGGGGAATTTGCACGTTCTCCCTGTGACCAAGTGGGTTTCCTCAGGGTGCACCACATTCCTCCCACATCCCAAAGTTGTGCGGGATAGTAGTTGGTTGACCACTAAGTTGCCCCTAACATTTCGGGAGCAGATGAGAAAGCGGGATAGCAGCACTAGTGCAAATGGTTGAATGATGGTCGGCGTGCACTCGGTTCCCGTTTCCATGTTGTATCTCTATACTAAACAAAAATGCATTTGCAGTACTTTGCCAGGTCTTCTCCATTAACAGCAGAGACATCTCTAAACTAAACTAAAAACTAAACATCACTCCACCACTTTGGACAACGCTGCTTGGGAATTGCATTACTTCCCAAGTTCTACTCCAAATCCCATACCATCCTGACTTGAATGTATACCATCATATTTTTTGTGTAGGAAGGGACTGCTGATGCTGGTTTACACCAAAGATAGACACTCGTTAGACCACATTTGGACTACGCAGTTGCAGCATGGGATCCATACACAAATAGAAACACGTCTTCCATCGAACGTGTCCAAAGACAGGCAGCTCAATTTGTTACAAATACCTATGAGAGAGAAGCAAGTGTTACCAAACTTCTGAATTCACTGGGGTGGAATCCTTTCCAAGACAGACATAATGCTCACCCTTTCACCTGTTTTTACAAAATGTTAAATGGTCAGCTCGACATAGATTACCAAACCTACACCAAACCCAAACTTATTAGGAGCAGACAAAGGCATTCGATCCAATTTGAGATACCAACTACCAAGACAGATGTGTACAGCAACTCATTCTTCCCCCGCACAATTAAAACATGGAATAGTCTTCACCCTACCATAGTTACTCAACCGGATGCAACTAAATTTAAGGTAGGGCTCCTTCTCCAAGAATCCTTTTTTGCTTAAGTCCACCCTCCGCCACCTCCAGTTTACATTCAATTTGGAATATTTTGGAGAACCAAGAAGCAAGAATCAAAGTGTTAATCAATTAATGCAAGATTCCTACAATGCAACTAAACAGTTACCACGGATTTCTGGAACTACTGTTTCTGCCTGTGTTTCTGTAATAAGTGCAACTTTCCCCATTTACGATGCGACTTCTGCACCGGCCTGAAGGGTCTCTTCCCGAAATGTCACTCAATCCTTTTATCCAGAGATGCTGCCTGTCCCACTGAGTTACTCCAACATTTTATGTCTACCAATTTTTTCTCATCATTAGGTCTAAAATCTAGAACTTCCCAGCAAAAGCCTTGTTGTGTACATTCAATATACTGACCACAAACCTTCATGGAGGTTCTCCCCAGTCAAGGATAAATTTAAAAAAAAAATTAGTGAATACCACTGAGAAGTATGAAAATACTAATCAATTAATGCAAGATTCCTATAATACAACTAAACAGTTCACAGATGTCTGGAACTACTGTTTCTGTGTGTGTTTCTGTAAGAGGTGCAACTTTCCCATTTAAGGTAATTTCTGCACCTTGATCATTTATGCATGGAAACCAAAAAATAGTCACAATAGAATTTATTAATGCTACAATATTTTTCATTGATGCAAATCTTTCACAAATACAACTTACACACTAAAATAACTTAAAACAGTCAATATTCCCAGTACAAATAGGCATTAATGTATGCTAATAATTCTGATAATGCAATAGCTGTGAATATGAACAATTGCCATGAAGCTCTATTTTTTAAAATGTTTTACAATGTCCCTTAAAATGTGCCAACTTGTGACATGCAACTCGTCAATTTATATTTCCATGGTGAACTAAGATGGTAGTTTACATAAAAATCAAATTAAACATGCAATAAGGATTATTATTGTGCAATGGTAGCATTAACTGGGGCAAAGTTGTGCAACATACATAAAAATCACAATTATAGTGTTACAAATTTGGATAGAATGCTCAATTTTATTTCTCAGATTCACAGTATTACAAGTTTTGTATTCAAATCTTTATTGGCAACCTATTGAACTTTGAAAATTTGATACATTATAACAAAGATAATTTAATACAAAATATTGCAAAAACACACCTTAAATCTATTAATACAAAATTAAAATTCTGAACCTTTAGCCAGTGTTGATTCCACATTTAGGTACAAGAAAATCAAGTGTGCTAATGGAGCTTAGTTTTCCTATGCAGCTATTCATACATATTTGCATTCCTTGCACACCAATTACATTTGTTGACTATGTTAAACAGAACACCTCAAAAAGTGAAGCAGATGCATGCATGCGATAGAAAATAGCAAAAGGCATTGCAAGGTTTACAATTAGAATCCATGTTTCAAATCCATAAACATTTTCTTCGAGACCATTGTCAAACTGGGGGCGAGTTCCAAAGGCTGGAAGTATCCAGAACTTCAAACAAAAAAGAAAAGCAAATCTTAGAATCAGATGGATTTCCAACACATGCTATTCAATCACAATCAATCACAAAAATTACAAACTACATACAATATGCCACATAATAAAATTCAAATTGTAAAAGTGTTTCACATCAGTGGACTATTATATTTTCCCAGAGTAACAGGATTGTTGATTACAATTTAGCACCCCAGCATTTGGCCTGTGAACAATGAATATCTGTGTAATGGATTACTGCTAAAGTGTTTTATTATTATAATCATCAGTAACACCCATTAGTATCAGTATCACTAAAGGACATTTGACATGTAGTTTGTCATTAATTAATCATGCAATTTTCCAACATTTTTAATAGCCTGCGGTTCACATGGTTAAAGTTATTTCTGATGAAAAGTGACCAAATAGAAATGTTGACCATTTAGTTTAGTTCAGTTTAGATTCCACAAATGCTCCCTGAGCTGCTGAACATTTCCACCATTTATATTCATTTCACATTTTCAGCATCTTTCTCCTCCCCAGCTAATCTCTGCTGTGGGGTTCCACAAGGTTCCATCCTTGGCCCCATTCTCTTCTCCCTGTATATGCTCCCCTTAGGCCAAGTCATTGAAAGGCACGACATTTCCTTCCATTGCTACGCAGACGATACACAACTCTATCTCCCCCTCTGAAACCCAAAAACCAATCAAATCTGCTTAACCTTACCCGCTGCCTCAAGGATATAAAGTGTTGGATGGCCCAGAACTTCCTCCAACTAAATGAGAGTAAGTCTGAGGTCATCCTTCTCGGCCCCTCGGACTCAATCAAAATGATAGCAGGCAGCCTTGGAAGCCTTACCCCACTACTCAAACCTCACGTCAAAAACTTGGCGTGATATTTGACTCAGCAATGAAATTTGACAAACAAGTCAATGCTGTGGTAAAAGCTAGCTTCTTTCAGCTTCGGACAATAGCTAAAATAAAACAATTCCTCCAGTTTGATGACCTCGAAAAGATCATCCACACATTTATCTCCTCCCGCCTAGATTACTGCAACTCTCTTTACACTGGCATCAGCCAATCTTCCCTGGCCCGCCTGCAACTGGTCCAAAACGCTGCAACGAGACTCCTGACGGGCATCCAAAAAAGGGACCACATCACCCCGACCCTGGCCTCTCTCCACTGGCTCCCTGTGCGGTTCCGTATACATTTCAAGATCCTCCTCTATGTCTACAAAGCCCTCAATGGGCTTGCCCCCACCTACATTAAAAGTTTTCTCACCCACCACTGCACCTCCAGGTCCCTCAGATCGGCCGACGGGGTTGCTGAATATCCCGCAGTCTAGGCATAAGCTCGGGGGCGACCGCGCCTTTGCGGTTGCAGCTCCTAGACTGTGGAACAGCATTCCCCCGTCCCATCAGAACTGCCCCCTCCATCGACTCCTTTAAGTCAAGACTAAAAACTTATCTATACTCCCAAGCCTTTCTTGACATCCTCTGAGCGAAGGCTATATGTATATATGTATGTAGTTTGTTTGTTTATATTATTCTTATAACAAATGTAAAGCACTTTGGCCAACGAGAGTTGTTTTTTAAATGAGCTATATAAATAAATGTGACTTGACTTCTGACGACTTGATTTCTTTCAAAACCAAATTTAGCTGAATGTCAAATTCAGCATTTTGAATTATAAACAACAAAATGCTGGAAATGTTGAGTGTTTTATTGTTTGTGGATGGTCCCAACTCAAATTATAACATTGAAAAAGGTAAACAAACATTAAATATTTTAAACTGAAATATTCAAGCCAATTGGGATAATTCAATGAATTTAGATTATCTTAAACTAAACAAGGCCATAAGTGATAGGAGTAGAATGATGAATTTAGATTACCTTACACTAAATAAGGTCATAAGTGATAAGAGTAGAATGAGGGCCATTCAGCCCATCAAGTCAACTGCCATTCAATCATGGCAGATCTATATCTCCCTCCTAACCCCATTCTCCTGCCTTCTCCCCATAAGCTTGGACACCTGTACTAATCAAGAATCTATCTCCGCCTTAAAAATATCCTCTGACTTGGTCTCCACAACCTTCTGTGGCAAAGAATTCCACTGATTCACCACCCTCTAACTAAAGAAATTTCTCCTCATCTCCTTCCTAAAAGAACTTCCTTTAATTCTGAGGCCATGACCTCGAATCCTAGGCTCTCCCACTAGTGGAAACATTCTAAGCTAATCAGATTCAGTGGGAAGCTTTCCCCCAAAGTAAACACTTACATTAGACTCAGTAATATCAACACAGAATCAGGAAATCACTGGCAAACAGCGGTCTGGGCTTCCATATTCACACTGGAATACTGAAGGTGGTGGCATGTATAAATGATTGAAAGCATATCTATTACTGGAGAATATAGTTCATAAATTAATGTTCTAGGAACAGAATAAAGCCAGTCGGCCCACCAAGTCTACTCCATCGTTCAATCATGGCTGATCTACAGTATCTTCCCCTCTCAAACGAATTCTCCTGCCTTCGCCCTGTAACCCTCGACACCCGTACTAATCAAGGTTTAAGGTGAGAGGGGGAAATGCTTGAAATTTGTAAGACATTTTCTTTTATACACAGTGCGGTAAGAGTCTGGAATGTGCTGCCAAGAGATGCAAGAAGCAGGTAGATAGCAACATTTACAGAGACATTAGGGAATAGAGGGATACTGGCCATGTACAAGGAGATGGAATTAGTTCTAGACACAAAATGCTGGAGTAACTCAGCAGGACAGGCAGCATCTCTGAAGAGAAGGAATGGGTGCCATTTTGGGTCGAGACCCTTCTTCAGATCTCATATTAGTTCAGGCATTGTGGTCAGTGCAGATATGATGGACTGAAAGGCATGTTCTACATCCATTTTGATATGGACAGCCAGTGTTCAGACCCAATTGATTTATTTTGATAAATGCTTACTGCAGGAATTGCATGTAAATGTTGATCCCTTCTTCATTCCAAACTGGTTGACTGACTAACCCTGCAAATACTTTTTAAATGGGAAATTAAACATCTAAGTTCACTCCCACCATTTTGACACATTTTCCAGCTACCTTTTGCACTTTTACAACATTTCCTCCAATTCGCCCTTGAAGGTTTCATTAAAGTAATCTCTTCACTGAATGCATCACTGATCCAATTTGATAGATTACCCTCAACTAATTTTTCTTGAAAACATTAGTCGTTAATATTTTTGCTATCTGCGTTAATAAAGAACTTCTGCTCTTTTTTGACCTAATCACAAAATGTGATATTTTCATATTTTCTTTTAACAATCAAATTGATCTTAGGTTGGCTCTCAAAACTCTTCAATTGTCTATCAATTTATAAATTGTGGCACAATAGCGCGGCTAGTCGAACTCACAATCCTAACCTTCCATACCATCTGCGGGGAGTTTGCACATTCGCTATGCAACCTTGTGGATTTCCTCACATGTCCCAACGATGCGCCAATTAACAGATAAAATGGCCATTGCAACTTATCCTCAATGCAAGTGGGTGGCAAGAGACACAGGCAGAAGATCATGAACCAGTGTGAGAATAATGCAGAGAAATATGGGGAAATTGAATTGATTGGAATGATATGGGCCAAATTGCTTTTTATTTTAGTTTAGTTTAGAGATACAGCGCGGAAACAGGCTCTTCGACCCACCGGGTCCTCGCCGACCAGGATCATCCACTAGGGACAATTTTTACATTTACCATGCCAATTTACCTACATACCTGTACGTTCTTTTGGCTTAGGGAGACATAGGAAATAAGTAAATAACTTGCTATCTCGTCAAGCCCATCCTCTCTGCTCCCCATGTACCTTGCAAGGGAGTGTTCACAGCACTTTAGGTTAGAGATACAGCGTGGAAACCGGCCCTTCAGCCCACCTAACCCGTGCTGACCTGACCTCTAACACGATCCTTCACACTAGGGGCAATTAACAATTTTACCAATAATTAACCTACAAACCTGGACATCTTTGAGGTGCGGAGGGAAACCAGCGATCCCAGAGAAAACCCACGCTGTAAGGCAGCAACTCTCCCGCTGTGTCACCATGCTGTCTGTCCTACTTGCTTTGGGAGGCTATGGTTCACGGACAGTAACAGAGATCCAGGCCGACACTTCAGCACAGAACCGAGGATATCATTGCACGACGGGAGACATGTACTTTAGCATATAAAATACCCTCTTTGCTCTGGTAGTGCAATAGTATGGAAGGATACTGGAACTATACACAATGCACTGGTCAACATGTAACCCCAGGTCTCCCCTGGGATAGAAACATAGGTGCAGGAGTAGGCCATTCGGCCCTTCGAGCCAGGACCGCCATTCAATATGATCAATGCTCATCATCTAAAATCCCCGTTCCTGCTTTCTCCCCATATCCCTCGATTCCTTTAGCCCCAAGAGCAAAATCTAATAACTCTTGAAAACATAACTCTCTCTTGAAAACATCCAGTGAATTGGCCTGCACTGCCTTCTGTGGCAGATAAATAAAGTTCTATCGCCAACATAGATTATCCAGCAACACCATCACCTGGTTGGCGTGTACACTTCAGTGAATACTTCTGGTTCTGGTTGATTTTTGACCTACTTCCAGAGTTAACGTGCACAGGCACGAATTAAAAGCCGTATACAAATCCAAGTATTTCTTCTCCGAAGAATTACATTGTGAAAGGAAACCAAGAGAGAGGGGGGTGGGGTTAGTGAAACTTACCGAGATATTACAGAGGAAGAGAAAGGCGGCGATGTTCTTAAGCATCAGGCTTTTGGTGCCGCACGCCTCGCCGTCCCGCAGCGGCAGAGAGGGGCTGGGTCGCCACAAGTCCCTGCTCGCGTTGCCCACGTCCTTGCCTCCGCTCTCGTCCCCAGACCGCTCCTCGCCACTTTCCGGAGCCGAAACGGCAAATATCCTCTGGGACTTCTGCACTCGCTCCTCGCACCTGTCGCTTTCCCGGTGGAGGGACTCGATGATGAACATGTTCTGCAGGTATTTCTCAACGATGGTCAACAAAGAAAAGGGCAGGTTGAGCCAGGCGTGGTGCTGGCGGGTTTCTGCGGCGATCCCCGCCAGCACGGAGCACCAGGACAGGAGCCAGGAGGCGCAGGCTGTGCCGACCAGCAGCGAGCCGTCCAGCTTCCTCGTGGGGTTGGTGGAAGTATCCACCGGCCGCTTCTCCAGCCGGTAAATCACCAGGCCACTCGCAGTCGCTGCGGACATCAAACTCAACACAGTAATGCTGTAGGAATAAAACATAGTCACGGCAGACCTGCGCTGAGCTTCGGAATGGCCCACCTGTATGTTGTACACAATTAGAATGCCTATGGTCGCCGCTAAAACAACGGCTCCCAGCGCTGGTCCTGGTAATATTTTGTACTGTCTCTTAAAAGTAAGTTTGCGGCGTCTGTGCTCTTCAATCTTCCGCCCGACGTTCTTCCACATGACATAAAGCATGGCAGATGCAAAAACGTGATATTCAATGCTGAAGGGGTACATATAATAGAACCCTTTGTAGAAAACTGCGCATGCATTGGTGGTACAGTTGCACTCTGGTGCAGTCTTTTCTGCAAGAAAAGAAATCATTTATTACACAACACACATTACACAACGACATATGCAATGCAACTTGGCTTGCAGCACATTCCAGTTATATTGCCATTGCTTGATGTTAACATTTAGCAGATTTGGGCCTTTAGAATTGGCAAATCAATATCCAGTGGGTTATTGTCAAGTGATTAGGCATATGAAAGAGCAGGGAATAGAAGGATATGGGTCATATACAGGCAGATGAGATCAGTTGAGTTTGGCATCATATTCGGCACGGACATTGCGCTGTATTCATTTTAGAGATACAGACCTTCGGCCCACCGAGTCCGTACCGACCAGTGGACCTACAAACTCTGTACAAACAGCACCACAGTCAGGATCGAACCCGGGTCTCTGGCGCTGTAAGGCAGCAACTCTACGGCTGTGCCACCGTGCTGCCCTATGCTTACCGTTATGTAATACTACCTTACCTTAGGCCACAATACATCGATTGCATCAGGCCAAACTGGTACCATTTATTTTAATATCTTAAATGCTAGCATTTATTTCAAGAGGGCTAGAATACAAAACAAGGCATGTAATGCCGAGACTCTATAAGGCGCTGGTCAGGCCACATTTGGAGTATTGCCAGCAATTTTGGACACCATATCCGAGGAAGGATGTGCTGGCTCTGGAGAGGGTCCAGAGGAGGTTTACAAGAACGATCCCGGGAATGAGTGGGTTAACATATGATGAGCGTTTATCGGCACTGGACCAGTATTCGCTGGAGAGTTTAGAAAGACGAGGGGGGACCTGATTGAAACTTACCAAATAGTGAAAGGTTTGGATAGAGTGTAAGCGGAGAGGATGTTTTCACTAGTGGGAGAGTCTAGGACTAGAGGTCATAGCCTTAGAACTAAAGGACAGTCCTTTAGGGAGGAGATGAGGAGGAATTTCTTCAGTCAGTGGGTGGTGAATCTGTGGAATTATTTGCACAGAAGGCTGTGGAGGCCAAATCAATGGATATTTTTTAAGGCAGAGAGATAGATTCTTAATTAGTTCAGGTGTCAGAGGTTATGGGGAGATGGCAGGAGAATGGAGTTGGGAGGGCAAGATAGATCAGCCATGATTGAATGGCAGAGTAGATGGGACAAATGGCCTAATTCTGCTCACTTACGACCTTAAATAAAAGACAACATTTTCAGAATCTTAGCATTGGCAGTTTTCTATTTTTTTATTTTCAAAAAGAGGCCATTTGGTCCAATGAGACCACATCGGCATTATGCACTCAAGTCACCTATCTTCCCTTATCCAAATTGGTCATTGTAACTCACTATTCCTTTCCCCATGCATGCTTCTATTATATCCAGTATTCCTTGTGCAGTCTCACCAAGGCATTATAAATGAGCCAGGCCTTTATATGAATATTAGACAATAGTTTAGAGATACTGCACGGAAACACGCCTTTCGGCCCAACGAGTCCACGATCCCCACAGATTAACACTATCCTAAGCACCTTGATGAGAAGAAAATGGAGGGACATGGATCACATGCAGACTGATGTTTATATTAACCTGGTATCGTGTCCAGCACAGATATCATGAGTGAAGAACTTGTTCTTGTGCCGTATCTGGTCTATATTGTTGTATTTGAATCCTCTGATAATTTGCCATTCTAATAAGTTGCTGCCATATTACCTTTCAGTGACTTGCGCACAAGGACACCTAGATCTCTTTGACCATCAACATTAACTAATTCCTTTCCATTTAGAATACACCATTTTTCTGTTTTCTCTTGTCACATTACAGAAGGGGAGGAGCTGTACAGTAGGAGCTGTACAGTTTGATAGCCACAGGGAAGAAGGATCTCCTGTGGCGTTCTGTGCTGCATCTTGGTGGAACCAGTCTGCTGCTGAAGCTACTCCTCAGGTAGACCAGTGCGTCGCAGACACATGATCTTCCTTCCTGATATCTACGCCGATTCTGCTCAGTCATACAATGTCTCTTAAGACATTAGAGCTACATCTGGTGTTCACTGCGACATCTCTTAGTTGGACTAGAATGAGCAGGGGACCTGCAAGGTTCGTCAACAGTCCTCTAAAGGATCTGCTTCATTGGGATGGCAGTATCCCATATAGATTCATATATGTGCAATAAATAGGGTGGCACATAACCTGTCATTTCTGCTTACATTCCCATCAATTTGACCAACTCCCAACACTGAATGAACACTTATTACTGGAATAGAATTATTTTAAGTGATTTTTTAATTTCTGGATTCCACATTCTATCAATGATTTGGATGAGAACATACAAGGCATAATTAGCAAGTTTGCAGATGATACTAAAGTGTATTATTAATAGCGATGATGGTTGTCAAAAATTATTGAAGGATCTTCATCGGTTGGGCTGAGGAATGGTTGATGGAATTTATTACAGAGAAGTGTGAGGTGGCACAGTTTGGGAAGTCTAACATGGGCAGGACCTATGCAGTGAATGGTAGGGCTCTGAGGCGTATTGTAAAGCAGAGGGATCTAGGAGTACAGGCACATTGTTCCTTGAGTGGTATCACAGGTCGATAGGGTAGTCAAAAAGGCTTTGGCCTTCATCAGCCAGAGTACAGAGTATAGAAGTTGGGAGGTCATGTTGCATTTGTACAAGACATTGGTGAGGCCACATATGTGTTCAGTTTTGGTCAACATGTTATAGGAAAGAGGGAGTCAAGCTGGAAATGATGCAGAGAAGACATACGAGGATGTCCCATCCACACTAGTCCCACCTACACTAGTCCCACCTTAGCGCATGGGCCATAACCCACTAACTTGACCAGGAATTGAGGGCCTGAGCGATCGGGAGACGTTGAGCATGTTAGGACCTTATTCCTCAAATCGTAGGAGGACAAGGGTGATCTTAGAGGTGTACAAAATCATGAGGGGAATAGATCGGGTGATGTCACACAATTTGCCCAGAGTTGTGGAAGTGAAAACCAGAGGACCTATGCCTAAGGTGAGGGTAAAAGATCTAATCGGAAGGGACAACACTTGTTTTGTGTTTATACAAAGGGTGGTGGGTATATCAAATTAACTGCCGGAGGAGGTAGTCGAGGCAGGTGCTATCATAACATTTAAGAGAAATTTTGATAGCTGCATGGCTAGGATAGGTTGAGGGTTATGGGCTCACGTTGGACTAGTGTAGATGGGGCATGTTGGTCAGTGTGGGCAAATTGGGGCCATGGGGCCTGTTTCTATGCCATGTGACTATATCATTAAGTGCAATAGTAAATACGTTTTGCCTTCCCCAACAGTGTATTAATCTGGCTGATGGATAAATCTTTCTGATGTTATGTCATAGACTAAATTATACAAGTTACAGTTAGATTACACATTCACTTTATAGTATTCCCAAGTATTCTATTCTTATTAGACTTCTGGTGTCATTGAATACTGCTAGTCATCAGATCTGTGTGAGGAAGTATCATCCTATATGTACTGAGAACATATTTTTAGATCTTTTTCATTTAGATCTGTGTGTATTTGTTAAATTGAAATTATTTTACATCTATTCAAGAAATATCCTCTAACTTTCTATATCCCCCCCACAGTTTGGAGTTTAAATTCATGAAAAGTTTCTTACCCACAGATATGTTGACAAATCCAAATGTTGCTAATCGCTTTTTGTGATCATTCAGCTGATGTTTAGATTCTGCAACAATACCATTCACCCATAGCAAGAGATTTGTAAATACAGCATGAATCATTCCAAACCTATAGAGATTAATAAATCTTGTGATGCATGTAAAATATAAAAATCAATTCATAAATCAAAACATTGTGAATTTTACTATTGGAAAATATTGAAATGACAAATGTTACTGAATATTATGTTAAACATCTTTGCTTCACATGACATTTGAAAGGAAAGAGTTATTTTTTATTATGCCTATAGAGGTTTAAAATTAAACCATCATTACAGGTGGCAAGAGGTACATACAAGTTATTTATGATTTTAAATTTTCAGTTCATCATTTTTAGGATCAAAATCAGTTCTGATTTCCTACAGATTGACGAGATAATTTTCGCCACAGGTTAAACAATTTACAGAATGATATTCTTACATTAGATGCCAAATAATAGACCTGCTGAGTTACTTGAGTACCTTGTATTCTGCTTTAATTATTATTTGTGCCTTTAATAGGAATTAAGAAATATTTTAATGTCAGCTATTGGTCTAAACCTGGACAATCATTTGTTCCTTTTACCCAGTTTTGATCTGTTCCGTAGCTTGTTCCTGCTTTCATTTGTCTTGCTTCTCCACTGCTCAACTTAGTTTAACCGTTACATTTTATCAGGTGGCAAGATGTACATACAAATTATTTATGACTAAAGATTCAATTTATCATTTTTAGGATCAAAATCAGTTCTAATTTCATAGAGTCAGAGTGATAGAGTGGAAACAAGCCCTTCGGCCCAATTTGTCCCACCCACCTGCGTTTGGTCCATATCCCTCCAAACTTGTCCTATCAATGTAATCCTATCAAAGAAGGGTTTCAACCCGAAACTTTGCCAATTTCCTTTGCTCCATAGATGCTGCGTCACCCGCTGAGTTTCTCCAGCATTTTTGTCTACCTTCGATTTTCCAGCATCTGCAGTTCCTTCATAAACTATTAATGTACCCGTCTGTTTCTTAAACGTTGGGATAGTCCCTGCCTCAACTACCTGCTTTGGCAGCTTGTTTCATACAGCCACCACCCATTGTGTTTCCTTCAGATTGAGGAGATAATTTCCACCACACGTTAAACAACTTACAGAATGATATTCTGACATTAGGTGCCAAATAATACAGGGCATTTTTTATTTCTGGCAATATTTATTTTAAAGAATTTATTGTGATCTCGAAGAAATGGAACATAGCAACAGCTTCGTCACTTAAACAAAAGACATATGGAGTGAAGAAAACCAACTAACTTGTAAGTCACAAACAGATTAGATCAGCTGAATGCCAATTGGATAGACAAAAATCTCCACAAACTTCGTACGGTACTGGAGATCTCAAAGGCAATTCAACTTTGGGGGCAAAGATGGAACTAATTGGTATGGAAGAAATCAAATAAATACTGAAAAACATACAGAGGAGAAGTATGAGCAAGTTAAGAAATCTGCCAGAATAAAAGTGTAATGATAATTGAGGTAGGTAGGAAATAATTCCAGAAGAATGTGCCTGAAACATTTTGATTTGCGTATCGGGTGAAGTGCTGAGGGTGCAGTGATGGATCTAGTTCTACAGAATGAAATGGTGAATGTTTTCAATGGGAGAGCATTTGGTAACGAGTTCAAGAATATCCATGTAAAAAGGCAAGGTGTAATAGAACAAAAATAAAAAATGTCTAACCAGAGGAGGACTTCCTTCACTGAGGTGAGAAATAATATGGTCCAAATTAATCAGTATCAGAACTTGAAATGTAAAACAGTAAATGAATGATGCAAAATCTTGAAAGAGGAATGCTTTGAAACAGCATAGATATACTCATGAAATCTAAGGCAGCTTAAATTATCAAATGTAACGGTTAAACTAAATTGCATAGTGGAGACATAAGACAAATGACAACAGGAATATACAAGCTACAGAACACATTAAAACTGGAAAAAGGAACAAATGATTGTGCAGGTTTAGACAAATTAAAAGACTTCTTAATTTCTATTGAAGGCACAAATAGTAATCAAAGCAGAATACAAAGTACTGGAGGAACTTAGCAGGTCAGGCAGCATCTGGGGAGGACATGGACAGGTAGCATTTCAGGTTAGGACTCTTATGTTTGAAGAAGGGTCCCAACCTGAAAAACACCACCGATCCCTGTCCTCCAGAGATAGTGCCTGACCTGCTGAGTTACTCCAGCACTTTGTGTTCCAACATCTGCAGTTCCTTGTATCTCCATAATAATCAAAGTGAGGGTGAAGTTGTCAGGGACTGAAAAAAAACTTTTGGAAGCAGACATGTTAAATCACTGGAATATTTGTTCCAATATGCTAAAAAAGAAAGCAGTGACATTTTTCAAATAGAAAATATATAATCAGTACATACTTGAATAGGTTGGGAACCCTTCAGTTTACAAAGACAACACATCCCAAAGGGAGTGCATTCTGTGATACTGAAGGAACCAAGGACAATCGACCAAATATTTGTTGCTCTGGTGTACTTCCAGAGGAATGGAAAGGTCCCTATTTAGAAAGGGAGCATGGGATAGAACTTGGCAAATACAGATGAATCCACTTAATTCTGATATTGGGCAAACTGTGCAGTTAAGAGACCTGGGTAAAATAAACTGCTAATTTGAAATATCTAAATGGAAACATGCCCGATTTTATCAAACCTGGGCTGTATTTTATTAAATTGGCAGTTCACATCACAAATCTAAAATTAACACTGGTGAAGCAGATATGGACCTTCAAAACCTTGTTAACAAAATACCATGTGATGGATTTGTTAACAAGAGAAAAATTGTGGGATTAAAGGAACACTGATATCCTAAAGACAAAATGACCTATGAAAATGAAGGTAAATGGTTGCTTATCAGACTGAATGGAAGTCCTGGTCATAGATCACTATCAGGACTCGAGTGTGCATGGCACAATGCTTACATTTGCTGACGGCATAACTCGAATTTCAGAAGTCCAGATATCCATTACAGATCAAAGATAAGCTCCAAGAGATAGAAGTTACTACCATTGGTAGGGTGAATGAAAGAGTTTGTGTAAACCAACTGTTTCAATCTGAAAATGGGCACCGTAAAAAAAAATGGAGACACAAGAGACTTCAGATGATGGAATCTGGAGCAGTACACTATCTGAAGGGACCCAGCAAGTTGAGCAGCATTTGTGGGCAAGGGAACGTGTGGCCTTAACCCAAATAGTCGACCGTCCCC
This sequence comes from Malacoraja senta, assembly GCA_038087875.1. Taxonomy (NCBI): domain Eukaryota; kingdom Metazoa; phylum Chordata; class Chondrichthyes; order Rajiformes; family Rajidae; genus Malacoraja; species Malacoraja senta. Next base: position 279,751,981 of record CM075977.1, on the reverse strand, counting down.
ACCACACATGCTGCTCGCCCCGCTGAGCTTCTACCGCAGATGGATTGTTACTACAGCGAAAGGGAAACTCGAGGAAACATGTACATAAGCCTTTGTAGAGGGGAAGAGTTTAAAGGTCATTGAAAAACACGTGGGCTACTTTGGTTCAACTAAGATAATGGGTTGAGTTCTGGCAACACATACTTTACATAAACATTGAAGAAGCTTGGATGGGTTAGAAATTTATGAGAATAGTACTAGGGATGGAAGCTTTCAGATATTATATAAGTGTCCAATTATAAAAGCTGGGGTTAGCTTCGTTGCACCATTCAACTGAGGGTGTAAATATGGGGAAACGCTTTCCAGTCACACGGGGATTACTAAACAGATTTAAGAATTGAAGATGAGAGGAACCAGAGGATGAAGAGACATGATGTGCAGGAAGATGCTGGTTTACACCGAAGATAATCACAAAATGCCAGAATAACTCAGTGGGACAGGCAGGATCGCTGGAGAGAAGGAATGGGTGACGGTTCAGGTCAATACTCCTTGTTTGACCCGAAACGTCACCCATTCACAAGTTATAGGAGTAGAATTAGGCCATTCAATTAGACCTGTTCTAATCAAGAATTTGTCAATCTCTGCCTTAAAAATATCCACTGACTTGGTCTCCAGAGCCCTCTGTGGCAACGAATTCCACAGATTAACTACCCTCTGACTAAAGAAGTTTCTCCTCATCTCCTTTCTAAAAGAGCACTCTTTAATTCTGAGGCTATGACCTCTGGTCCTAGGCTCTCCCACCAGTGGAAACATCCTCTCCACATCCACTCTATCTATGCCTTTCATTATTCTGTAAATTTCAATGAGGTCCCCCCTCAACCTTCTAAACTCCAGCAAGTAGAGGCCCAATGTTGTCAAACGCTCATCATATGCTAACCCACTCATTCCTGGAATCCTTCTTGTAAACCTCTTCTGGAACCTCTCCAGAGCCAGTACATCCTTCCTCAGATATGCGGCCCAAATTTGCTCACAGTACTCCAAATGCAGTCTAACCAGCGCCTTAGAGCTTCAGCCTTACATCTGTTTTTGCATTCCAGTCCTCTTGATATAAATGCTAACATTGAATTTACCTTCCTTGCTACCGATTCGACTTGCAAGTTAACTTTTAGGGAGTCCTGCACCAGCACTCCCAAGTTCGGAAGTTCGCACCTCCGATTTCTGGATTCTCTCGCCATTTAGAAAATAATCTACGCCTTTATTCTTATCACCAAAATGCATGACTCCGCACTTTGCTATGGTGAATTTCATCTGGCACTTCTCTGCCCACTCTCCTAACCTGCCCAAGCCCTTCTGCAGAGTCCTTGCTTCCTCTACACTGCCTGCCCCTCCACCTATCTTAGCATCATCTGCAATCCTGGCCACAAAGCCTTCAATCTTGGAAATCCAAATCAATTATATACAACGTGACGATAAGCACCGACCCTTGCGGAATTCCTTCTCTTTAGGAATGCTGCCTGTCCCACTGAGCTACTCCAACATTGTGTGTCTATCTTCGATGAAGACACTTGACACAGTAATCCAGTAGGCTGCGCCACTGCCACGCAGCGCCAGCAACCGGGGTTCGAGCCTGACTTTTCTGTTTAGTTTACACAGACAGCATCCGAGGTCAGAATCGAACCCTTGTCTCTGGTGCTGTAAGGCAGCAGCTCCACCAACTGCGCTACTGTGCTGCCTTCTATCATTGCGGGCGTTTGCGTGCTCTGCGAGTAGGCGGGCTCCCAGCGAGTGCTCCAGTTTCCTTCCACATCCAGAGACGTACTTTGCAGGTAGGCAGGCAAACGGTCAGGTAAAAATGGCTATTGCAAAGTTATCCCTTGCCGTAGATGAAGTGGAAAGAAAATCAAAGTGGAGTTTAGAGAATTGAGAGAGAAAAGAATATCGCAGGACCTCTGGAAATGAGGAGGAGGGGGGGGACACTTGTTATGTTGACGGGGCAGATGCCTCCCTTGTCACGTTAAGCAAATTCTCCTCAGCTATTATCATTCGCATAAACTTTCGGAAACGAGATATTTATCTATGTACAATTTTAACACAGTTTGTGGAAGAAATGTAATCCATATTTGGAATATGGTACAGGCTTTACCTTTCAATAATTTGAAAAGTTTGAATGACATCTTTTGCATGAGACCAAAGAAAATATACCTGAAAATAAATTATATATTTATAAAACATGCACAATGTACTAATCCAACGGCGATAACAAATGAAAGGTCAAATATATTCACACACGTGCCTGGGAGAGAGTGTGGACCGCGTGAACCACTGGAAAGGCGCCGTTGGCGTCTGTGAGACAACTTGAAAATCCAATGTAATATCCAATTTTCAACATATCCAGAACTAAACTCAGGATGGCAAATAAGGTTAAACCACCTGGTGATGAAATGCACCAGAAATAAATCTCAGAAGAAACAGAATGAAAATACAATTAAACTGATACATAATACAATCTTTATCTTGTGTAGGGAGGAATTGCAGATGCTGGTTTACACCGAAGTTGGATAAAAAATACTGGAGCAACTCACCGGGACAGGCGGCATCTCTGGAGAGAAGGAATGGGCGACGTTTCGGGTCGAGACCCTTCTTCAGAGCCGCCACCCAGTCATTCCTTCTCTCCAGAGATGCAGCCTGTCCCGCTGAGTTACTCCAGCACTTTATCTTCCAACTACCTGCTCCAATCCTTCCATCTCCAACATAATAAAAATAATTTGTTGTCCGTTACTTTCACAAACATCGAGTTGACATTTCACTCACCCACCCCACGCACCCAAAACGAGTTCATTTAACTAAAAAAAACATTCCGGTAACATTAAAATAAGATGCCAAGTTTATCACAAACCAACGTAGTTGTTGAGGAACGAGAAAATATCACACAAAATGCTGGAGTAACTCCGCGGGACAGGCAGCATCTCTGGAGAGAAGGAACGGCTGACGTTTCGGGTCGAGACCCTTCTTCAGACTGAGTTACTCCAGCATTTTGTGTTTATCTTCGGTTTAAACCAGCATCTTCCTACACGAGGGAACATTACACCCGTCCCAAATGCCACCACCGAAGAAAACCATACGGCGACGCTTTTAAAATATGGTAATTTGGAAATATATTAAGAACATGCTCCCGGTACAGGTGGGAAGATGCAGCCGAAGTCCATGCGACGTGATACCGTACCTCTCAGCCACCCGGGCCCGGCATGGTGATCCTTATCGACGGCTAGTCCTTTTTTTCCGCGCCTCCTGAAGAAGTACCAGAGCATCCAGACCAGCTGTATGGCCATGAGCGTGCTGAGATAAGCTAAGGTGTGCTCCTGCGTCACCCCGGCTTTCTGCGACGCCTCTGCTACCGTTAGCACCAAGCCCAGGGCAAAAACATTGATGCCGTACTGAGCGCTCGGGGTGACCGCGTTACTCAGATGTTTATCTGGCGAGCAGCTCGGCTCTTGGCGCTTGTCGGGGCGCGGCTTACTGTGGTTGTAAACTTCTAAACTGCACCCGTCGTCCATCGCCGGGTCATCAGGATACGTGGCTACAGCTTGATCTGGGAGGGGGGAGTAAAAAACAAAATGAAAGGAAAACCTCCTTTTTAAGGAAAAACTCTCATTAATATTCCCGCCCCTTGCTAACGAGTGTAAATAGGACAGGTGAAAAGAGAATTTCACACTCTTGGTGATTTCTGCAGTTAACAAGCAGAAGTGGATACCCCCTAATAGATAAATGACTTTCGTGTGATAAAGTGTGGAAAACGTGCGTTAAATTAATAAATTCCCATGCTGCTTTATTTCATTCTACGCATTCATTTGGACATTGCACATTCCAGCTGCTTGTGTCTAATTTAACGATGGATATTAGCGAGTGAAATTTCCGTTCTCAGTTTCCCCAGATGCTGCCAGATCTGCTGAGTTTCTCCAACTCTTTGTGCTTTTATCTATAGTCTCTCCTTGTCGCTCCACGGCCAAAATATCCTGTCATATTTAGTGCCCCCACCCACCCAACCCAAAAAAAACCCTCACGCTCTCTCGTTTGCAGCAAGCTTGCTTGCACCTACCACAAAGCTCGCTTCGTCACCTGCATCTACAAAGAAAATTCGTTGTCTGGCCTTTTTTATAGATCTATTTGATGCGTCATTGTGAGTCTGTAAAGTAAATGTTGGTGAATCGGGCGAATGTCCAGCCCTCTCTTTGTCCACTTCACAAATACTACTCGGTCTGAGCGATTGTTTGAGTTGGTAATCATTCAATGCGCACCCTCTCGCGGGGCTTATCATCTATTTAACATTGTCAACTCCGGAAATCGTAATTGAAAGTGCATTCATGCCGTGACCCAACCTATTTTTCAGATTTCTACCCCCCTACTACAATCAGTCTGAAGAAGGGAAACACGAAATTTTGGGGGTAACTCAGCGAGACGGCCAGCATCTCTGGAGAGAAGGAATAGGTGACGTTTCGGGTCGAGAACTCTGAAGAAGGAAGGGTTTCGACCTGAAACGTCACCCATTCCTTCTCTCCAGAGATGCTGCCTGCCTCGCTGAGTTACTCCAGCATTTTGTGTGTATCTTCGGTGTAAACCAGCATCTGCAGTTCCTTCCTACACACGACGTTTGCCCACATTCTCCAGAGATGCTGCCTGACCCGCTGAGATTCCCGCAGCTACAGTTCCTTGTGTCTTGAATGATGTTATTTCGTTTTGTGTTCATTTCAGTTTTCACAAGCAAAATAAATATCCAGAGTGTTGTTAGCGTGTGACAAGACCTTGAATGTATTTTTGTTGATTATTTTTGTAATAAATGTATTTTAATGAAGTTGCCTGAAATGTAATTATTTTTGTTGTTTAATGATATCGGCGTATTTTGGGCAACTTGGCGATTATAGTTTTTAATTGATGGATTAATTGATTTAACTCTCCGGGCATTGTATGCTTGAGTAAACTAGCGCCATTAGGTTAGAAAACAGGATGGGTTTTCTGGACGGGGACAGGCCATTCGGACAAAGAGAAGCTCTTCCCTCAATACTAATACCTTGGACAGATTGACCAAGTAAATTCGACGAATACAAAAAAAAGGACTATCCCATAATTGTTGTAAAGGTAAAGGGGTGTCCGTGATTATGGAGAGAGGTGGGTGGAGCAGCAGTGAAACAGCGCAGAGTTCGGAGCTCAATCAATCAAAACTTTATTGTCATTCAGAAATACATCAATAAATGTAATTCTGAACGAAATTTCGTTGCATCTGGCTCCCCGTGCAACACAAAATAACAGAAGGATAAAATGGATAAAATGGATAAAAATGGATAAAAAGATAAAATAGATAATGGTGGCGGCACATTACATGGCATTCAATAGTCTGATGGCTGGGGGAAGAAGCTGTTGCAAGAATTGGCCGTTCTGCTCCTTATACTACGGTATCTTTTGCCCGAGGGCAGCAGAGTGAACAGTCCATGATGGAGATGTGTGGGGTCCTTTATAATACTGCTGGCCTTAGACAAGCAACGTTTGCACGCAATGTCCCCGATTGAGGGAAGAGAGGTCCCGATGATTTTTTCAGCCGTCCCCACCACTCTCTGCACGGACTTCCAGTCGGAGGCTTTCCAGTCCCCAAACCAGACAGAGATGCAGCTGGTCAAAATGCTCTCTATGGTGCCCCTGTAGAAAGTGGTGAGGACTGCGCTCTCTTAACTAATGATGTGATGTCTTTTGACCAGGTCAGACTGTTCGTGATCTGCACCCCCAGGAACTTAGTGCTACTGACCAACTCCACATCGTTGTCATTAATGTGAAGTGGTGTGTGACTGCCAGTTTTTTCCTGAAGTCGACGATGACCTCCTTTGTTTTGTCGACATTCAGGATCAGATTGTTCGTGTTGCATCAGTCCACCAGTTGTTTCACCTCCTCCCTGTAAGCCAGTTAATTGTCGTCCCGGATAAGGTCCACCGTTGGGCTGGGAGAAGTCTGGATGTTTTCTGCAAAAGGGGTAGTAATGGTGCGGAGTGACAGTTTTGCGAGGGTGGCGAGGGTGGAGTAAAAAGGCTGGAGATCGCGGAGTGAAGTTGAGTGCTGGAGTGATTAGAAATAAGGAGTGTGGGGATCAAAGTTGCAGAAGGTCGCGAAAGAGTCAGGGCGTGAACTCGGGAGAAGAGATGAAGGAAATGTTAATGGTGATGAAGACGGTGTGTTTTTGAAGCATTATCGAAAAGATCAATGGCTTAGCGGAAAGTAATGGTTTAGAGGCCAAGTAATACAGAAATGTCCTGGGTATCTTGTTTTCTGCCTATATTTTTTCGAAAAGTTTCAATAAGGAAGGAAGAAATAAAAAGAGTGATAGTTGAGAAGGACAAGTTTAAGATTGTTGGGCGAGTCCAGAACCAGGGGCCACAGTCTTAGAATAAAGGGGAGGCCATTTAAGACTGAGGTGAGAAAAACCTTTTTCACCCAGAGAGTGGTGAATTTGTGGAATTCCCTGCCACAGAGGGCAGTGGAGGCCAAATCACAGGATGGATTTAAGAGAGCGTTAGATAGAGCTCTAGGGGCTAGTGGAATCTAGGGATATGGGGAGAAGGCAGGCATGGGTTATTGATTGGGGACAAATGGCCTCCTCCTGCACCTATTTTCTATATTATATTTTTTGATGAAAAAAACAAAATGATGAAACAACAAAAGGTATGAGATAAGGATAGAAATGTGAATTGTGAAGTCAGAGGAAGAAATGTAGGGATAGGAATATAGAGGATGGAACCTGGAGATCCAGTAGGCCTTGGCGGACCAGGCACACGTTTTCAGCAAAATGATCACAGAGTCAACACTTAGTAAAGGAGTGGAGACCAAGCATTGACTTACTTCAGTTTGCCTACCACCATAAGAGATCAATGGGGAGGCACTCGCTGGCTCTCCACTCCACACAGGACCACTTGGACAATAAGAACCCATACGCCAGGCTATTGTTCATCGACTACAGTTCCGTGATCAACATTATTCCCTCCAAAACATATCATCAAATTTGTAGAACTAGGTTTCTGCTCATCCTGATGTAACATGATCTTCGACCTCCTCATCGGCAAACACATGAAAGGTGTATGCTGCACGTCTCGCTGAGTTTCTCCAGCATTTTGGGTCTATCTTTGGTGTAAACCAGCAGTGGCAGTTCCCTCCTACACATAGGAACTTAATGGCAGGGGAGACCATCAAGAGTATAAAAGGTATAGTGAAATACTTAAAAAGGAAAGTTGTTGTTGTTTGTCCTTCGTAGTCGAAGAAGACCATGACTTATGTGTTTTTGTTTGTGGGTCTGGAGGTGACTGGTGAGACCAATCCGGGCCCGCATATGGGACACAGTTATTCAGTATTAACTTTATTGTCATTTCAGCCGAGTACTTGCATACACAGAAGAAACGAAAAATTGTTTCTCATCAGTTTTTGTCAGTGCAATTAATAAAAACAGAAATAAATACATACAACTTTAAAATGATCATATCTAAAATAGACCTAAAATTGAACTAAAAACAGACATTCAAACCGAACAGCGACTTTACCTTGACAGGTGTCTAGCTGTCAAGGTTTGGGCGAGGTTAGATGTGGGGGTGTATGTGTATGGGGAGGGGACACAGTCCGTTAACCATTTTTATTACTTGTGGGAAGAAGCTGTTTAGCATCCTGCTGTACAGCATGCAGCTGATACTCCTGTACCTCCTCCCAGATGGCAGAATGGAGAAGATGTGGTGGGATGGGTGGTAAGGGTCCTTAATGATGGAGATGGCTCTGCGGGTGCAGTGCTTCTGATAGATCTCCAACAGGAAAGGGAGTGGGGCACCAATTATCCTACTGGCTGTCTTCACTATCCTGTTTAGCTGTCTTTGTTCGTAAGCCTTGCAGCTCCCAACCCAGGAAGTGATGCCATAGGTCAGTATGCTCTCAATGGTACCCCTGTAGAAGGTCATTAGGTGAACAGTGGGGAGACCTGCTTTTCTGAGTCTCCGGAGGGGGTGGAGCCTCTGCTGTGCTCTTTTGATGAGCACAGCAGAGGCTGGTGTTGGTCGTTGAGGTCAGGTCATCCGCTAGGTGAACTCCCAGGAACCTCACGCTGCTAACCCTCTCCACAGCACCATCAATGTGCAGCGGTGTATGATGGTGTTTGCCAGCCCTCCTGAAATCAATCACCATCTCCTTCGTCTTATCCACATTGAGGATGAGGTTGTGAGATCTGCACCACTCTGTAAGCAGCTCCACCTCCATCCTGTATGCCGACTCATTATTGTCACCGATGAGACCCACCACTGTTGTGTCATCAGCAAACTTATTGATGTAATTGTTGCTGAGTCTGGCAGTGCAGTCGTGGGTAAGCAGACTGAACAGCAGGGGGCTCAGGACACAGTTAGGTGGGTGTTGCAGTAGAAGTTGAAGTGGCTCAGCCCCTTCCTCCTTGGAGGTGAGCAGGGTGATTCCTAAAAATGGTTGCCAAACTCCACTGCTGCTTCAGTCAGTGGAGAGCGACCCTATGCCCCGGGACGTCTGTGTGCGGGTTCGTGACTACAGCTTCCAGTGTATCCACACCTGCTGCTTCGCCACTCGCCCATCGCCACAGGGTTTGAGGTGATGCGGTACGGGTCCTGAAGTCATAACTTGCGCTTGACTTGGATTAAAGTGAGGGAGAGTTGCGCAAATCGTCAGCCTCACTCTCTCGTCCCGGCCTATCTGGATCTGTGGCAAGACATAGTCAAGACGGCTGGCGGAAAGTAGAAAGGGTAGGAGAGGTCACAAAAAATTACTGGTGGATGGAATTAAGATAAATCCAAAGGCATTCTATAAATATGTTGAGAGCAAAAGAATATTCAGGGAAAAGGCAGGGCCCATTATGGACCAGAAGATCTAAGTGAGGTCCTAAATGAGTCCTTTTCACCAACATTCACTAAGGAAACACACTTTGTAGTCATGGAATTCAGTGAAAGAGCAGGTGAAAGTCCAGAGCAGATCTCCATAAAGAGAGAAGATATTCAAGGCCTTGACTTGCTTCAAAGTGGATACATTCCCAGAACCAGATGGGATTTTACCTCTGGTTGCAAATGGGAGCTGGACAAAGTGATTGCTGCAGCTCTTAATTTTAAACTTTCACTGGACACGTGAGGTAGCAGATGACTGTAGGACAGCGAATGTACTTTTCAAGAAAGGCAAATGCCTGGTAATTATAAACCTGTGATCCTAACATCAGTGGTAGGAAGATACAGGGTGGCACTGTGGAGCAGCGGTAGAGTTGCTGCCTTCCAGCACCAGAGACCCGGGATTGATCCTGACTACGGGTGCTGTCTCTACATCGTTTGTACGTTCTCCCCGTGATCTGGGTTTTCTCTGGGTGCTCCCTTTTGCTCCCATACTCCAAAGACGTATAGGTTTGTAGATTGTGTGGGAAAGAACTGCAGATGCTGGTTTAAATTGAAGGTAGACACAAAATGCTGGAGTAAATCAGCGGGACAGGCAGCATCTCTGGAGAGAAGGAATGGGTGACTGATCAGTCTGAAGAAGGGTCTCGAACCGAAACATCACCCATTCCTTCTCTCCGGAGATGTTGCCTGTCCCGTTGAGTTACTCCAGCATTTTATGTCAGGTTTGTAATCATGTATTGTTGACTTCGGTAAAATTGTCCCTAGTGTGTAGGATAGTGTTCGTGTACGGGGCGTTTGCTGGTTGGCCAAAGGGCCTGTTTTCGTACTGGATGTTGAAAGTCTAAGAAATATTTTGAAGGAGAGGATTAATAATCACTCGGTATGCACTAATCGGAGACGGGGCAGATCCTATTGAATTTGAACAATTTGAAGTAGTGAAGTGTGGGGCAGCAGCTTTAATTCAACGGTGTGATCCCATGCAAAATGGAGCAAGTTGGCAATAGGAAACAGGTGATTGTAGAGTGATTTTACAATTGGATGCTGAGAGAATCATAAGTGATAGGAGTAGAATTAGGTCATTGGGCCCATCAAGTCTACTCTGCCATTCAATCATGGCTGATCTATCTCTCGCTCCGAACCCTTCTCCAGCCTTCTCCCCATAACCTCTGACACCCGTACTAATCAAGAATCTCCTTTTCTCTGCCTTAAATATATCCACTGACTTTGCCGTCACAGCCTTCTGTGGCAAATAATTCCACTCCAGATTCTTCCCTCATTCAAAGATCTGCATGTTTGTAGGTTAATTCTTGCACTAAACGTTATTCCCTTTAACATGTGTCTGTGCACGGCTCGATTGTAATCATGTATTGTCTTTCCGAAGACTGGTTAGCACGCAACAAAAGCTTTTCACTGTACCTCGGAACACATGACAATACACTGAACATACAATACATTGGCTGCTATAAATTGTCCCTCGTGTGTAGGATAGAATTAGTGTACTGGTAATTGTTGATCGGCGTGGTGGGACGAATGGACTGTTTCCATGCTGTATCTCTAAACTAAACGTGTGACAAGTACAGAAAACTAATGATAGTGGAGACTCATCAAGTGTACAAAATGTAGAGAAACACTTCAAAAGAAAACTAGTAAGAGAGGTCATCAACAATTGGTAAAATGGGCTGAAAAATGGCAGGTGAAGTTTAATCCAGGTAAATGAATAGTGATGTATTTTGGGAACAGTATTGAGGAAAGGACATGCACTATAAATGGTAGGATCTTAGGAATTATTGAGGAACAACGGGACCCAAGAAAACTCCCATAGACCCTTGAAAGTGGCAACACAGGTCGCTAACCTGGTTAAGAAGGCATATCTGAAGAAGTGTTTCGGCCCGAAACGTTGCCTATTTCCTTCGCTCCATAGATGCTGCTGCACCCGCTGAGTTTCTCCAGCATTTTTGTGTACCTTCGATTTTCCAGCATCTGCAGTTCCTTCTTAAATACTAGTGGTCTTGATTAGTCAGATTTTACTCCAACTGCATGAAACTTTGGTCAACCCTTAGCTGGAACACTGCACGCAGTTCTGGTCACCATGCCATAGGATGTGATAACACTGAAGAATGTAGAAATTTACCAGGCTGTTGCCTGGGATAGAGCAATTCATTTAAGAGCTATGGACTAGCTATGTCTGTTCTCTCCAGAGGAGAGGCAATTAAGAGGGGCGATGATTTAAGGTATATAAAATTGAGTGGTATAACTGGGTATATTGCAAGAAGCTTTTCTCCATTTCAGATCAAACTAGAGGATGCAGATTTAGGGTAAAAGAGAAGAGTTAGAAGGGATACGAGGAAGACCTTCACCCTGAGGGTGGCAATTATCTGGAACGACATGCCTGAGGGAGTAGTTGAAGCTGGGTCATTGGCAGATTTTTAGTGTGTCTAGATGAACACTTACCTTGCTTAGGCACAAGCAGCTATGGACCAAGCGCAAGGAAATGGGATTAATATGGAAGAGAGGCTTGATCAAGTTATGCCGTGCCATTCTGACTTTAGATTCAAATACCCAGTCAGAAAAAGATCCACTTTTGACATTAGCTCAAAAGCAAATTTCTTGTCAGCTGTCCATTAAACACATTGAACTGCAGAATACTTTTATTTGCCAGTTAGCTTCTGTAATACAAGACGTTATTTATGTTATGCAAAGATGTTTGAAAAGAGTACTGATATCCAAAGTTGGTTGAACTAATGTGTAAGAAGGAACTGCAGATGCTGGTTTAAACCATAGACACAAAATGCTGGAGTAACCCAGCGGGACAGGCAGCATCTCTGGAGAGAAGGAATGGGTGATGTTTCGGGTCGAGACCCTTCTTCAGACCAATGCTTGGATACAGATTATCATAAGTACAAGAGATCTGGCTGTTAAGCACAGCGTTTTTTCACCATGAAGATCTATCACAGTTGGATACATGGATTGTATCTCTCCTTTCGGAGAAATAGAATTCTTAAATACAAGATTCAAGGCATTTAAATAATGAGCACACAGCATTACCATTATTTACTACAAGTGCATTTATTTGTTTGGCCACAATATGCAAAAACGCGCAAAGAAAAAATGGCCATTGAAGGCAGTCGTTGATCTTTTAAACTTGCGGAATGTACAATTAATAACCGTGTTTTAAATGAGAAAGTGTAATTTCATTTACTTTGTGCATACGATCCAGAGGTATTAAATAGAGAAAGTTAGAAATGTTTTGTAAATTTAAAGCTTTATTACAATAGTACTCAAACACACAATAGAAACAAATAGAGTTTGTGGAATTAACTCGAGTTACTACAATCTCATGATGCATTGAAAGCATCTTCAAATTGTAGAGAACTTTAAAAAAAAGTTAGGCAACACACAATAGAAGCACCGATTTTCTCTGCCATTTTGTTTCCTTCCAAGTTGGTACAGCATTTCTGAAGGGACAACTTTATAACCTGGTTCTTTATTTACAAACAGCCTTGGATGCATTCATCTACAAAAATAAAGAACAGATACAAAGTACTCAGTGGTTAATGAAAAGGGCATTCGAGGAACAGTGCTATCAGGTTTACATTTCTTCATGTTTTGGATTGCCATTATTAAAAGGAGTGTACAATGAAAGTAGTGAACAAGTAAGATGATGGCTCATTTAGATCTTATGACAATGGCTGACAAAGATACTTGCAAATTTCCGTTGCTGCCTAACCCTTAATTTTTGGAAGATCCACAGTTGTGTTTGAAGACATCTGTTCATGGTTTTGCCAATTTTATTAAATTCTTTAATTATACTATTTACAGTGATACATAGTGATATCCTTTAGCTTTTATCAAAATAGTCTTGTTCCACAAATCAAATTATAGATCAAGATAAAATAACCACTTGAACATAATTTATCTTAATGCAAGTGAAATTCACTGAACTTGGCAACCTCAGTTTCATGAAAGACTATCTTTATTTGCAGGATAGACCAAACCGAGCTCTGAAATGAGAGAAAATGAAAAATACTTAATGATATAATTATGACCTACATGTATATTTGAAATACCTACCCATTATATAACTGGACAATCATAGTGACTATGCTACGACTATAATTAAATTTATTTTCTCTACTCCTACTTAAATGAGAATGTAAAACTGTTCACTGATCGATTATATTTGGAAGGTTACCTGCTAATTTTGAAAAGTTAATAATGGTGATGGACATATAAAGCAAATCAGAAGCAGAGTTGATTAAACACTTAATAGTTATAACATCTGATGATCATGATCAATCTTTTGCACTTCCTGGGGATGAGATGAGAAAGACAAGAGCCGTAAATGGCACATGGAGAGAGTAAAGTAAAGTAAATTTATTTATATAGCACTTTCAATCAATACAATCACGAAGCCAAAGTGCTTTACAGAGAAAATTATCCAAATAAATGAAAAAAAGAGGTAGAAAAAAAAAGAGACTGGTGGTCTGCTCTTGTACTCTAAGCAGTTAACTATTTGGACAATCAACTGATCTACTCTTGCTAGATGCAACAATTGACAAAGTGAGAATATGACCATGTGATTAAATAACAGGCAAAAAGATGCACATGACACACAAAATTCAAGATACTGATAAATTTACTTTTTGAAATAGGAAAGGCTTGTTTAGAAGATTTTTTATAGCAGATTAAATTGAGTCCTACAAGCTATGTAATTTATTGATGTTTTATTTTAAGCTAGGATAGGAATGTCAGAAGATGTGGACAATTAATTTAATTTCAATCGGGGAAGTTAGAAATAAACTGCAAAGGATTGAAATTAAAACCAATATATTTCACTTTAAAACATAAAAATAGAATCAATACAACACTCAATTATCTTTAGAAAATTTTCCAGTAGGCAAGTAAACTTTATTGGATTCCAAAACCATTCTTTAATTAACCCAAATGGATGCTTTTATCTATAAATATTTCTAGGTATTAAAACGTGCCTACGATTCAGAAGTATTCATTCACTGCATGGACTCTGGCCATCAAACTATTCAATTACACGGCATTTAATTGTTTCCCATCCTTCCCTCAGTCAATAGATATACCCTCTCCAGCTGTGATTACTGGTTAGGAACTAAAGCAAGAGCCATGGATGTCTGAAGTTAATCCCCATCTACCTAGACCCCAAACACCAGGAACAAATGCAGTACCATCCTTGGAGGAGCTCATTGAAACATACAGAATAATGAAAGGCTTGGATAGAGTGGATGTGGAAAGGATGTTTCCACTAGTGGGAGAGTCTAGGACTGGAGGTGATCATTAAATATAAAACGTATCATTAAATATAAAACTGTCAGAATTAGTAATATTAGAATCTTACCTGCAGATCCTTACCCCAGAAGTGATACAAACATTACAACACCCATAAATTGAGTGAAAAGAACAAAAGGAGTAAAGAATGACCACACTGGCCACAGCGCAATGTTGAAGCTGTAAAAATAAAACATACTTTCAGAAAATAGTTTGTAGATTTGCTGCGTGTCCAAATTGTGTGAACAGTCTCATTTCAGTCCTTAAATATATTTGCAGTTTAAATCCATGGTACATTAAAACAGGTAGAATAAATTGGAAAACTAATACAGAATTAAACCATATTCAATCCAAAATCACGCACCTATGTAACTGCACATTTCAGACTGGGGCATAGTACAGCTAGTCCAATGACAAAATGTTAACAAAAGCATACAACCATATGATATTCTTGCAAATTACTTTTGATGATGGAGAAAAATTGCTCACTTAAGAGTAATTCGTGCCAGAAATATACACCCACCAAATCTCACTTGATTTGATATCAAAATTAGCCAAGTTTCGATGATTCGTTACATTTGGTTGCATTTTTAATTTGATAACAATTGTTGGTGCCCTCTTTACTTTGTTATCATAACATACAGTGCCCTCCATAATGTTTGGGACAAAGGCCCATCATTTATTTATTTGCCTCTACTCCACAATGTGAGATTTGTAGGTTAAAGTGCACATTGTCAGATTTTAATAAAGGCCGTTTTATACATTTTGGTTTCACCGTGTAGAAATTACAGCTGTGTTTATACATAGTCCCTGCATTTCAGGGCACCATAATGTTTGGGACACATGGCTTCACAGGTGTTTGTAATTGCTCAGGTGTGTTTAATTGCCTCCTTCATGCAGGTATCAGAGAGCTCTCAGCACATAGTCTTTCCTCCAGTCTTTCCATCACCTTTGGAAACTTTTATTGCTGTTTATCAACATGAGAACCAAAGTTGTGCCAATCAAAGTCAAAGATGCCATTATGGACAAAGGACAAAGGACATTTATTGTCATATACACCAAATGGTGTATTGAAATTTGTCTTGCCATGCAGCACAAATTAGACACAACATTAAAGAAATTTAACATAAAACATAAAAACATCCCCCCACAATGGTTCCCACTGTGGGGGAAGGCACAATGTCCAGTCCCCATCCCATGTCCACCCATAGTCGGGCCTACTGAGGCCTCCACAGTCGCCTTCACGGAGGCCCGATGTTCCAGGCCCTTCTCGCCGGGTGATGGTGCTCCGGTGTCGGGAGAACACTCTCAGTGGCTTGGGACACCTGGAACGGCCGCCTCCTTACTCGAGACCGCGGCTTCCGAAGCGCTGGATGGAGCTCCACCACTGGCGATCTCGGCCAGAGATCCCAGGCTCCCGTTGTTAAAGTTCAGCGCCGCCGCCCGCAGACCCGCAGCTCCGCGATGTTTCACCTGCTGGCTCAGCTCACCGGAGCTCCAGCACGGCGACCCGGGCAAGGCATCGCCCGCTCCGTGATAGCGCTCCAGCGCTGCGCCGCCGCCGAAGCCCTGGGCGGTCCCCTCAGGAAACGCCGCTCCAGGCCCGCTGGTAGGCCGCGAGGACGGGTCGAAGGTGCAGCCCGGAGAAAAGCTGCCTCTCCGACTAGGTAGGGACCCTAGAAAGTAGTTTCCCGCTTCCCCCCCCCCCCCCACCCCCACATAAAAAAGAATAGAACTCCTAAAAAAACAAAACAACTAACTAAATTTTTTTTTTTTATGAAAACGGACAGCTGCAGGCTGGGCAGCCATACCACACAGGATGGTGCCCCCTAGCCGTTATGAGACTGAGAAACAAGAATTAAACTGTTAAGAGACATCAGCCAAAACTTAGGCTTACCAAAATCAACTGTTTGGAACATCATTAAGAAGAAAGAGAGCACTGGTGACCTTAAGGGCCTGTCCCACTTGGCCGTCATTTGCGCCTCATTTACGCGTCATATGTAAAATAGGTTGACGCGTCGTGATGCGTGGGGTGCGCGTGGGTGACGCACGCATTGCGCATGGTGAGGCGTGGAATCGCATGCGGTGGCGCGCGGTACTGTGCGGAGCTCCAGGATTTCGTAGTGTAACGAAATCCTCGCGCGTCACCTGCGTGACGTATCCCGTACGCACGCCGACGTCTCACGTGTATCGCGTGGCGACGCATGGTTATGTAACCGTGCGTCGACGTCCGTAACCATGCGTCGCCGCGCGCTGCAGGGTATTCTAATGACGTCATGCACACCAGACGGCTGTGCTGACGCGTGAATTGCGAGCGACGTCGTGCAACACGACCCTTCGACCTATTTTACATATGACGCGTAAATGAGGCGCAAATGACGGCCCAGTGGGACAGGCCCTTTACTAATCGCAAAGGGACTGGCAGGCCAAGGAAGACCTCCACAGCTGATGACAGAAGAATTATAGATATTAGACAATAGACAATAGGTGCAGGAGTAGGCCATTCGGCCCTTCGAGCCAGCACTGCCATTCAATGTGATCATGGCTGATCATCCCCAATCAGTACCCCGTTCCAGCCTTTTCCCCATATCCCCTGACTCCGCTATTTTTAAGAGCCCTATCCAGCTCTCTCTTGAAAGCATCCAGAGAACCTGCCTCCACCGCCCTCTGAGGCAGAGAATTCCACTCACAACTCTCTGTGAGAAAAAGTGTTTTCTCGTCTCCGTTCTAAATGGCTTACCCCTTATTCTTAAATTGTGGCCCCTGTTCCCCCAACATCGGGAACATGTTTCCTGCCTCCAGCGTGTCCAAACCCTTAACAATCTAATATGTTTCAATAAGATACCCTCTCATCCTTCTAAACTCCAGAGTGTACAAGCACAGCTGCTTCATTCTCTCAGCATATGACAGTCCCACCATCCCGGGAATTAACCTTGTAAACCTACGCTGCACTCCCTCAATAGCAAGAATGTCCTTCCTCAAATTAGGGGACCAAAACTGCACACAATACTCGACTCCTCTTGTTATAAAGGCCAACATGCCACTCGCTTTCTTCACTGCCTGCTGTACCTGCATGCTTACTTTCATAGACTGATGAACAAGGACCCCCATATCCTGCTGTACATCCCCTTTTCCCAACTTGACACCATTTAGATAGTAATCTGCCTTCCTGTTTTTGCTACCAAAGTGGATAACCTCATTTCTCCACATTAAACGTCATCTGCCATGCATCTGCCCACTCCCCCAACCTGTCCAAATCACCCTGCATTCTCATAGCATCCTCCTCACAGTTCACACTGCCACCCGGCTTTGTGTCATCTGCAAATTTGCTAATGTTACTTTGAATCCCTTCATCCAATTCATTGATGTATATTCTCTCTATAATAAAGAAAAATCCCCAAACACCTGTCCGACAGATCAGAAACACTTTTCAGGAGTCAGGTGTGGATTTGTCAATGACCACTGTCCTCAGAAGACTTCATGAACAGAATACAGAGGCTACACTGCAAGATGCAAATCACTGGTGAGCTGTAAAAACAGGATGGCCGGGTTACAGTTTGCCAAGAAGTATTTAAAAGAGTAACAAGTTCTGGAAAAAGGTCTTGTGGACAGATGAGATGAAGATTAACTTATATCAGAGTGATGGCAAGAGCCAGTACCTTGGAGGAGAGAAGGAACTGCCCAAGATCCAAAGCATACCACCTCATCTGTGAAACACGGTGGTGGGGCATGTATGGCTGCTGAAGGTACTGGCTCACTTATCGTCATTGATGATACAACTGCTGATGGTACCAGCATAATGAATTCTGAACTATATAGACACGTTCAAGTTCAAGTTACATTTATTGTCACCTACACCAATTGGTACAGATTTGAGTTACCATACAGCCATACGAATAAAAAGACCATACACAATAGGATTTAACATGAACATCCCCAAACAGCAGAATCAACGTTTCCCACTGTGAGGGAAGGCAATAAAGTTCAGTCATCTTCCTCTTTGTTCACCCGTGGTTGGGGCCTCTGAGCTCTCCGCAGTCGCCGCTACGGATGGCCCGATGTTCAAACCCTCTCGCCGGAATAATGGAACTCCGGCGTCGGAACGGAAGAACACTCTCAGCGGCTTGGAGTTTCCGAATTGGCCACTTCTTACCGTAGACCGCGGCTCCCGTAGTCCACAGGCTGAGCTGGGCGGAGAATCAACGCTGGTGACCCTCGCCAAAGGATCCCAGGACTCCGCGATGTTAGAATCAGCACCGCCCGCGGCTAGAAGCTCCGCAAACCACAGCTCCACTGTGTTAAACAGCAGGCCCAACACTCCGGAGCTCCACAAGGCGATCCCCGGTAAGGCATTGTCCCGCTCCGCGATGGAATTCAGTGCTGCGCCGTTGCTGAAGCTCTGGCTGCTCTCCGGTAGGAAAGGCTACGCCAATCCAGATGGTAGGCTGTGGAGGGGGGGGGGGGGGTTGAGGCCAAAGATGCGACTCGGAGAAAAGACACATCTCCGACCAGGAAGTGACTGAGAAAACGGTTTCCCCTCTTCCTCCCCCCCCATGTAAAAAAGACTATGAAACCTTATAAAACATACTTTTAACACACTAAAAAACAAAAGGGTGAAATGACGGACAGACTGCTGGCGAGGCTGCCGCGCGCGCACATCCTCTCTGCTCAAGTTCAAATGCCTCAAAACTCATT
This sequence comes from Malacoraja senta, assembly GCA_038087875.1. Taxonomy (NCBI): domain Eukaryota; kingdom Metazoa; phylum Chordata; class Chondrichthyes; order Rajiformes; family Rajidae; genus Malacoraja; species Malacoraja senta. Next base: position 279,733,094 of record CM075977.1, on the reverse strand, counting down.
GGCCGGCAGTTCATTCTACAGCAAGATAATGATCCCAAACAAACTGCTAAAGCAACAAAGGAGTTTTTCAAAGTTAAAAAATGGTCAATTCTTGAGTGGCCAAGTGATTCACCTGATCTGAACCCAATTGAGCATGCCTTTTATATGCTGAAGAGAAAACTGGAGGGGACTAGCCCCCAAAACAAGCATTAGCTAAAGATGGCTGCAATACAGGCCTGGCAGAGCATCACCAGAGAAGACACCCAGCCCATGAATCGCAGACTTCAAGCAGTCATTGCATGCAAAGCATATGCAACAAAATACTAAACATGGCAACTTTCATTTACATGACATTGCTGTGTCCCAAACATTATGGGACTATGTATAAACACTGCTGTAATTTCTACTTGGTGAAACCAAAATGTATAAAAATGGCCTTTATTAAAATCTGACAATGTGCACTTTAACCATATGTGGATTTTTTTCTATTACAAATCTCAAATTGTGGAGTACAGAGGCAAATAAATAAATGATGGGTCTTGACCCAAACATTATGGAGAGCACTGTACATTGCAAATAAAATGTACCTTAATCGTGAGATTGCATAACTCCCTCCAACTGGAAAAGGAAGTGATATTCTCCAGGATTCATTTCTAGATTCTGTGCTATTTCTGATATACATTGATTTGAAGTTTGAAGCAGAATTTTGTAATCTGCAAGTAACATGAATCTTGAAACTGAGAACAGTGATAGAATTGAAAATATAAAAAGGTTGGCAGTCTGGGTCAACACACAAAATTCAACAAATTGTGAGAGGTTTACACACTTCCCTCAAAAGAATCATGATAAACAATGAAATGGGAAAGGAATTATAAATCAGATAAGTGTGGAGGTGTTGCATTTGAAAGGTCAAATGCAAGAAGAAAGCACGCAATAAATGAAAGGACCTAATGTACAAAAGGATTTTGGGGGTGCAAGTACATAGCTCGCTGGAAGTGGCAACACAAGCAGATAGGGTGGTAATGAAAGCATCCAGCAAGCATGACTTCATCAGTCATAGCATTGAGTATAAAAGATAGGAAGTCATGTTGCAGCTGGATAAATCCATCTCACACATGCTTATCTCTGGCCTTTGTTCCAACCATCTGCTTGTCAGAATATCCACCTTGCTTGTAGGACTATGAGCCCCCTCCTCAGCATTTTACTGGCCATTGTTCAGTCCCTAGAAAATAAGATTGTGGACTCGAGGGCAAAAGAGCTTTACCGCAGGGACATTGGGGAATGCTGTGCACGGTTTAACAGAGACGTGGCTCACCCACAGCCTGAAGGTTACTCGATCCATCGCGTGGACTGAACTGCATCATTGAGAAAAGGGAAAGGTGGCAGTGACATCTGTTTCACGGTACACTCTTTGTGGTGCACAGATGTAGTGGTCTTTCCAACGCCTGCTCCCCGCACCTGGAAGATCTAGCAGTGAATTACAATTCCTTCCACCAACCCAACCCCCCGGGGAATTTACTTCCGTCATCCCCCTACAGGCAGATGTTCAGCTAGTATGGAGGAGTTGCATGCCATGATCACAAACACCAATGGCATATCCAGAGAGTTGTGAATCTGTGGAATTCTGCCACTGAAGGCAGTGGAGGCCAATTCACTGGATGTTTTCAAGAGAGAGTTAGATATCGCTCTTAGGGCTAACGGAATCAAGGAATATGGGGAGAAAGCAGGAACGGGGTACTGATTCTGGATGATCAGCCATGATCATTTTGACTGGTGGTGCCGGCTTGAAGGGCCAAATGGTCTACTTCTGTACCTATTTTCTATGTTTCTATGTCTATCTCTCCACATAATAGACAAAGAATTCAACAAGGCTAGTTTGAAGAAGTCAGTTCCGAACTACCACCATCAAAGATCCTGAACACTTTGGCAAATGGCAGCACCTAGCTGAGTTCCATCCTCCTGCATATAGACAGTGACTGAAGAGCACAGCTCCAGCAATGAGGATTGCACCAGAGCTGGAGAGGAGAGGCAGAGGAATGACTTCACAGTTGCTTGCCGATGTTTAAGGACTTAGCAAAGGACTTGAATAAATATGGTTGTTACTGATTTCGTAAGGAAATGTATGGAGGAGTGCACATCAACCAAGACCATCTGAGTGTTCCTTAACCAGAAGCCTTAAATGAAGCAGGAGGTATGCAATCTACTGAGGACCAGCACTAGCTCAAGTGACAGCAATGCATCACTCCCAGACCATCATTACGAAGGTACAAGATCCCTACCTGCTCTAAAAGGACATGAATAATTCTGGAGCCCAAGAAGAGTGGGTTTAGGTTTATTGTCATGTGTAACCAGGTACAGTGAAAAGCTTTGTTTTCCATCCTATCTGGCATGATCATACAGCGCATATATATAATCAGGTCAACCTCTAGTACAAGAGATAGAGCAAAGGGGAAGAGAGAGTGCAGAATATAGTTCTGGAGCATCAGTTTCATAAACAAAGTCCAATGTCCACAATGGGATCGAAGCGAATCGGACAGACCGTAGCTTATGGAAGTACCGTTCAGAAGCTTGGTAACAGAGGGGAAGAAGCTGTCCTGAGTAAGATGTCACGCCTCAATGACTACTGACTGGTGGCACTAATCACAATGTTCTGTCATCACAATGTCAACAACACAGAAGTGCTATGAGAATTGGTTACGACTTCTACCTTAATAAAGACCTGGACACACTACCAGACTCCACACCAATCTGAAGAAGGGTTTCGACCCGAAATGTCACCTATTCCTTTTCTCCAGAGATTCTGCCTGACCCGCTAAGTTACTCTAGCAATTTGTGTCTAACTCAACACCACCCAATTTATCAAACTCAGAACCGGGTCTCTGCTCATCCCTATGCAGTTGGATCCTCGACTTCCTATTCGGCAGACCATAATCAGTATGAATTGGCAACGCTTCCTCCTTGATAACCTTCAGCACAGGAGCACCACTAGACTGTGTGCTCAGTCCCCTGCTCTACTCTCTCTTCACCAATGATTCAACTGCTGTTGGATGAATAAGTCCTAGACTCTCCCACTAATGGAAACATCCTCTCCATTTCCACTCTATCCAAACCTTTCACTATTTGGTATGTTTCAATGAGGTCCCCCCCTCAATATAGCTTTCCACATTAGCAAGACAAGTCGATGATTGTTGACTTCAGGAAGGGAAATCCAGGGATCCATGAACCTGTCTTCATCGACAAGACGATGGGGAGAGTTAACAACGTCAAGTTCCTGGGCTTGCACATTTCTGTCTATCTCTTTTGGGCCTAGCACAAAGAAAGCTCATCAACACCTTTACCTCCTTCAAAGATTGAGGAGATTCTGTATGTCGCAAATATTCTATCAAACTTCTACAGTGGAGAGCAAACTGGCTAGTTTCATGGCTTTGTTCAGTAATTCGAACATCCAGGAACAAAAGAGGCTACATAGAGTGGTGGACATTGCCCGGTTCATCACAGGTACTGACCTGCCCACCATCGAAGGGATTTATAGAAGGCAAGGCTGCAAAAAGGCAGTCAATATCAAAGACACACACCAACCTGGCCATGCTCTCATTTCACTACCACCATCGGGAAGAAGGCACAGGAACATAAAAACCATGACCACCAGGTTCAAGAACAGCTTCGAATTCATCATGCTTTTGAACTGCACAACACTAACCACTACTTCAGCAACGTTGATATTCGATGGATTGTGTTTTGTGATTGGTTTTGCATTATTATGGTCACCTTGTATTACCAGGCAGAAATACTATTTAAATTGCATAAACAAAAATAACATTACAAGATTTTTTTTAGAACAATAAAAGTACTGGATAATTCTAATAACAGTAAAGCATCAGTTGTATGCTGGAATAGCAGATAAATGACTGCAGTTCTGCATCATTACTCAAGAGATCAGAGTTTGGCTTCCGTATTAGTTAGGGGAATTTAACTTCTATCTGGAATTTAAAATAATAGGGTTATTTACCAGTCCTTCAAGGAAGCAGACCTGGTCAATATATGACATCAATGTATTTCACGGCCAATAGAGTTGGACAATAATTACTAACAGCATCTAAATCTTGAGAATGAAGGCAGTATTCTACTTTAGAAACAGCAAAATTATATTTCTCTTGTCACCCAAACTGCAACGAACAAAAAGGCAACAAGAAAACCTGAACCACAAGGATCATATCTATATTGTAATTGAATCATCCCACTCAGATTAACACTTGTGAAATGGGATGTGGATCACAAAACAAAATACCTGTCCACCCCCCCCCCCCTTCCTTCCAACCTCCCCACATTGCCAAACTGCAACAACTTAATTTTTGCACAGATATTTATTGCAAACCAAACTAACTCAAAACTTACCACACTGTTGCAGCAATAAAAGCAGCTGTAGCTGAAGGAACCAGTGTTGGATTATATTGTTCATATTCTCTGATTTCTTTGTACCACTCCAGGTAAAATATGCAGTAGATCGCAATGAGCAAGCTAATTATCAGTAGTGAACTGCCCAAAAGGAACCACCGACTGTTTTAGAAACAGAGAAACAGATGTTTATTTTTTTTTTAAATAAATACAATTCATTGCATGCTAATCGCTCGTGATAATTTTTATCACTGTAAACAGGATATCAAATTTGTTCCATTCATGAAACATCACCAGATCTCTTCATGTCCCACCTGCTCCATATCCTCCTTTTCCACTAATTTCTATCAATTCTCAATATTAAGATGGTTCAATAAACATCTAGCCTTAACAATTCCAGATTCAGAAATGTCAGCGCACAATAATGTTCACCCGGGTCAAGATGATTTATTTTAGTCACTTGTATCCACACCACAATAGCTACTAATTTATGGAAACACAGCATATGATTCCTGATTCAGTTGGTGCACCCAATGATAATCCAACTGAACTAGACGTAAACCACCTCTATTGTCCGTAACACTCCTTTATTTCAATAAAATATTATGTTGGAACGATTAGGGTCAAGTAGCAATCTTAGAGGATAATCAGTTTGGTCTTTAGAGAGGAAATTCGATCTGGACAATTTGAGTGATTTTTTTTTTTTAGAACTAAGGAGATTGAAGACAAGGTGGCAATGCTTCGACAGTATCTACATGGAATCTAGTGCGACATTTGACCAAGGAAGGCAGGAAGTGATGAGCCTGACTGCACTCCCTCAAAGGTAGACACAAAATGCTAGAGTAACTCAGCGGGTCAGGCAGCATCTCCGGAGAGAAGGAATGGGTGACATTTCGGATCTCGACCCGAAACGTCACCCATTCTTTCTCCCCAGAGATGCTGCCTGACCCGCTGAGTTACTCCAGCATTTTGTGCCTACCTTCGATTTTACCAGCATCTGCAGTTCTTTCTTACTGCACTCCCTCAATGCTGCCTAGGTGTTTATGCTCATCTCTAAAGTGGAACGAGACTAGACACAGCGAATGTTGGTGAGATGAGCATGACAATGAACGACAGCTTATGGCCCTGTTCCACGGTAAGAGTTAATTCGAAGAGCTCTCCCAAGTTTACCATGATTCGAACTCGGAGATTTACGGTAATGGCCGCTCGTCGGTACTCGGGGCTCTCGTGGACATTTTTCAACATGTTGAAAAATCTTCACGAGTCTTCCCGAGCTTACCTGTCGTTAGTGAGTCTTTCCGAGTACCTGCCGTTAGCGTTACGAGCCGCTAAGAGACGTCCCCGAGCTCCGACGTACCCGCTACGTTCATTCTCCGTGCTTACCACGAGTTCGATTTTTTTAAAACTCGGGAGAGCTCTTGGAATGAACTCGTACCGTGGGACAGGGCCATTACGATGTAACAAAAATTTAAAATGGATCAAAACATATAGAATTAAACTTAATTGGAGTGGCAATCAATCCACATCTGCCAATCCCCTAACTTTGCTGATTGGAAGTCAGTGACTAGTGGTGTACCACAGGGATTGGTGCTGGAAACTTGCTGTTTGTGACATATAATAACAACTTGAATGTGAATGTTGGAGGCATAAGTTGCAGATAACAGACAGTTGATGGTGTTGTGGATTGAGAGAGAGGTTGTTTAAGAACAAGCAGCAGACAGATCAATGGAAATTTGGGTGGAGCATTGTGAGATGGAATTTAATTTTGACATGCGAGATTTATTTTTGGATGTCAAATGGGGCTAAGACAATTACAGTAAATGGTAGTGCAGAAAGGAATGTGAAGCAGAAATACCTTGGGGTTCAAGTCTATAATTCCCTGAAAATGGCAACTTTAGCGTCTAGGGTGATGAAGGCAACATATGGAATGCTTGCCCTCATAGTTCAGAGCAAAAAGAAAACAAGAGTTGGGACATTATGCTGCAACTTTAGAAAACACAGGCTGGGCTACACTTGCAGGACTGGTCACCACTCCATGAGAAAGACATGATTGCACTGAAATGCAGAGGAAATTCACTGGAATGTTGCATGAATGGGAGAATTGCATAGGCTGGTTTATTTTCCCTGGAGTGAAAGAAGCTGAGAGAAGTATGTAAGATTATGAGGGGCATGGAAAAGGAAGATAGACAAAATTATTTTCCTATCTTGGGGCATCAATTTCAAGAAGGCATAGCTTTAAGAAAAGAGGTAGCACTTTTAAAGGGAATGCAGGGGATCTGTTTTTTTGCTTTACACAAAGTAGTTGGTATAGAAACATAGAAATAGGTGCAGGAGGAGGCCATTCGGCCCTTCGAGCCAGCACCGCCATTCATTGTGATCATGGCTGATCGTCCCCTATCAATAACCCGTGCCTGCCTTCTCCCCATATCCCTTGATTCCACTAGCCCCTAGAGCTCTATCTAACCCTCTCTTAAATCCATCCAGTGATTTGGCCTCCACTGCCCTCTGTGGCAGGGAATTCTACAAATTCACAACTCTCTGGGTAAAAACGTTTTTTCTCACCTCAGTCTTAAATGGCCTCCCCTTTATTCTAAGACTGTGGCCCCTGGTTCTGGACCTGCCCAACATTGGGAACATTTTTCCTGCATCTAGCTTGTCCAGTCCTTTTCTAATTTTATATGTTTCTATAAGACCCCCCCTCATCCTTCTAGACTCCAGTGAATACAAGCCTAGTCTTTTCAATCTTTCCTCATATGACAGTCTCGCCATCCCAGGGATCAATCTCGTGAACCTATGCTGCACTGCCTCAATCACAAGGATGTCCTTCCTCAAATTAGGAGACCAAAACTGTACACAATACTCCAGATGTGGTCTTACCAGAGCCCTATACAACTGCTTAAGAACCTCTCTACTCCTTTACTGAAATCCTCTTGTTATCTGGAATGCACTGCCAGAAAAGATGGCAGTAGAATCAGATACAATTACTACACTCAAATAGGCAATCTATTGAAGGATACATTCCTAATGCAAGCAAATGGAGAATAGTATAAATGGCAAAAAAAGTCAACACATGCATGGTGAGCCAAATGACCCATTGCTGAGCTGCACAACTCGAGAACACCGAGTCAGCTCATTTGTGCCAAGTTTCTGCAAAAGTAACAAGATTTTTTTGGGGGATAAATAATTTGATGTGTCAAATCAGCTAAGATATTTGGGATCATTTTCCTGGTTTTCTTCAAAATAATGATGGAGGATATTCCATATCAATGTAAGAAAAACAAGCAAAACTTGAATGGCTCATCCAAAGGGACCAGCCCTCAATGTTGTGCTGGTACACCTGCCTAAGTGTTTATGTACAGCTCTAAAGTGGGACTTGAGACAAGACACAGCAAATGTTGGAGATGAGCGTGACAATGAACGACAGCTTACGATATAACAAAAACTAAAAATGGATCAAAACATATAGAATTAAACTTAATTGGAGTGGCAATCAATCCACACCTGCCAATCCCCTAACTTCTAAGCATTAATTTCAGATCTCAAATAAAATACAACACCTCACTCAAATCTAGCTAGTGACTCTACAGAGCACAGGCCCATTATAACTGGCATCAAGTGAAAGGCCCGATTCACCTGCAACCCCCTACAAAAAAGAAATGTCGTAAGCAGGATAGCACAGCGTTTGAGCTGGCTTTTAAAAAACTTTAATATTGATGAATGCCGCTGAATTGAAATGAATGCATTTGCTGAACTTGAGCCAAGTTTAATTAAAAGATCCAGGAGGATTCCAAAGGAAGAGAACCTCTTGCTTTGAAAATACTCTCTGGTGGTTCAATGTTTGCGCAGTGCACTGCTGGAATAAAATCCCAAGCTACCTGACCACTGGATGAATGTGAGAAGAATCCCACACAGAACTGCAGGCACTTGTCAGAATAATTTGGACAAGTATTCTTTATGGGAAACTTTCAAAAACATGCCCATGCACATCCAGTGTATGATAATGGTTTTGTTCTCAAACAGATCATATAATGACTTCTAGCAGTGTTATTATTACTGAGGCTGTGAAAGACAATATACGTTCAGAATATTTAATTGTCACATTCTTCTGCAGAAGATGAAGACTTCACAAAGATTAAACAAACTAAAAAAACACAGTAACAATTACATTCATTCTTCATATTCTCATGTCTTTAAAGCCTTCGAAGCTTTTATTAGATGCCTCGGCTTAAAATGAGTGGTTATAGTATAGTCTCAGCTGAGACTTACCACATACAGCATATAGAACTTCCAAATCAATAATTAATAATTTAAATTTTGGTAAAATAGATGAAATTTCAAATCTGTAGCTACATCCAAAATTATATTTACTGAAGTGGAAATAAAATAGATGGAGAAATGTATAGCCTAGATCCCGAAGTCCATTAGTTCACACCAAGTTCAATACCAACCAACTACACTGTTGCTTAAACCTCTCCTCCATGTGCCCAGCATTAGCAAAATCAAACTTGGTAACACACTGAAGAGGTATATTTTAGTTTAGTTTTTAGATACAGCGCAGAAACAAGCCCTTCGGCCCACCGAGTCCACGCCAACCAACAATACCCGCACATTAACACTATCCTACATACACTTGGGACAATTTACAATGATACCAAGCCAATTAACCTACATCTTTGGAGTGTGGGAGGAAACTGATCTCAGAGAAAACCCACGCAGGTCATGGGGAGAACGTACAAACTCCATTCAGACAAGCACCCGTAACCTGGATCGAACCCGGGTCTCTGGCACTATAAAGTAGCAACTCTACTGCTGCGCCACCATGCTGCCCATTTTCTCAGAATCCCAACACAAATATTTTCTCCCTTAACCCAAAGAACTTGACTGCGCAATCCATTAAAGATCTGTGCAGAGGTGGTGCTTCAAGTCACAAGATTGTCGCAGCCCCCCAGGCCCACAGCCAGCGCAGAGAAGCAGCGCTAAACCAGGTCAACTCTGCCTGTCCCGCCAGGTGAGCCTATAGCCTGCCCTGGACTTGCGGGAAATATGGCCAGCGCGGAGAAGCAGCGCTGGTATCCCGTCAGTCCAGACAGGGCTGTAGTTAACCCGGTGAGACAGGCAGAGTTGAGCTGTATCTAGCGCTGGATTGAGCATCCGAAGCAAAGATACTACCTCGCGCGTGTGAGTGTGCGCATGCGTGCGCGGCCGCCAAAAAATTGTGTCCCCTGTCCCCTCCATGTTTTGATAGCGAGTTCCGCTCTTGCCTGCAGGGTAATACCAGGAATGAACTAGCCTTTTAAATTCATAGTAATTCTCTTTCAAGATTCAAGTATGATGAACAGCTACTGCTCAAGGATGTATTGGGCTACTGCCATTACTACACTAAGTGGCAGTCATCAGTCACAGAGGAAAACAGAACATTAAAAAATGGAACTTCAAGTCTATATTTTTAATTTTTAAATAGAACAGGAATTCCAAAAGAATAAAAATAAATCATTTACCCTTCTATTCGATAATCTGTTTTAATTGTGGAAAAAAATTCAACGTAATACGTCACTGCAATAGAAGATAAAATCCAAAATATGGAATGTATATTAAATCGAGGAAGTGGTTTTTCTTTCTTCCTTTCTTCATCTTCCAAATCTATTTATCAACAAAAGATATAGTTAAAAGCAGATTAATAGTAGAGGGACATAACACACTCATCTTCGAAGATAGAAACAAAATGCGGAAGTGACTCAGCGGGTCAGGCAGCATCTCTGGAGAAAATGAATAGGTGACATTTCGGGTCGAGTCCCTTCTTCAGACTCAGAACAGTCAGATGGTGAGTTACTCTAGCATTTTGCATCTGTCTTAGAATCAACTCTCATGGTAAAGGGCCTGTCCCATTTTGCAATTTTTTCGGCGACTGCGGGCGTCAAGTTGTACGACAATCTACGATAGGCTACGACACAGTTGACGTCAAGCTGCGACAATCTGCGTCAGCAGACGTCACAATTTCCATGGACCTCAACAATGACAACATACGACAGCCTACGACAGCCCCTATGACATCCTGCGACCGCACAGCTATCAAACAGCGACAGCCAAAGTCATCACATGTACACCTGCGACATGATACGACAGGCTGCGTCACTGAATAACGACATCTGAGGACAACAGGTTGACGCAGGCCATCGCAAAATGAATTAGCCGAGGTCATGATGCCGAAGTCATCATCATGCGTTGCCGGGCGTCACCTGCAGGAAAGCCTACGTCAGCGTGCGACAGGGCACACAACATGATAAGTCACGCAGGTTACGCGGAAAGATTTTGAACATTCCAAAATCCAACGGCGGCAAGGAGACACTGCCTGTCATTACGTGCGTCACTCCGTTTCACGCCGCGACCACCTCTTTTCAGGCTGTCGCCGAAAATGTCGACCAAGTGGGACAGGCCCTTTAGAGATCGGTATTTGACATAACAACGCTAAACAACTTTTAATTGAAATCTTAGTAATTCACCACCCATGAAGTTGAGTACATTCAAGACAGAGAATAATAGAGATTTTAGATATCCAGGGAATCAAGAAGTAATTGCAGGAAAATATCAACTTGGCTACACCCTCCCAAACTTCTATTTCTCATTGTCATAAGGCCAGGTATGGAAGATGGGAAGAAGCAGAGAGCCAGGATCAGTGTCGGTAAGAACAGTAGATGGTATGGGATGAAGAGAAATGCCAGTGTAGTAGGGGCGTGATGAGCCGGTACCAATCGAAGGGGTGCGGTATAGAGCATGGGGTTTGTGGAGAGTGGTGAACCGATGTTCGTGTGTGTGGAGGTGGAAAGGAGAGCAGATATCAGTGTCGTGGAGGGGGGGGGGGGGTTGAGGTTGAGGGAGGATGAGAGAGAGGGGTGGGGGTTAGGATGGGGGAGGAAGAGGGAGGGAGGATGAGGGTGGGGGAGGCTGAGAGGGCGGTGGGCAGTGGAGGCCAAGTCACTGGATGGATTTAAGAGAGAGTTAGATAGAGCTCTAGGGGCTAGTGGAATCAAGGGATATGGGGAGAAGGCAGGCACGGGTCATTGATTGGGGACGATCAGCCATGTTCACAATGAATGGCAGTGCTGGTTCGAAGGGCCGAATGGCCTCCTCCTGCACCTATTTTCTATGCTTCTATGGTTATATGAGAGAGGTGGATGGGGATGAGAGAGGGGGGTGGGGATGAGAGAGAGGGGGGTGGGGATGAGAGAGAGGGGGGTGGGGATGAGAGAGGGGGGGTGGGGATGATAGAGGGGGGGTGGGGATGATAGAGGGGGGGTGGGGATGAGAGAGGGGGGTGGGGATGAGAGAGGAGGGTGGTGATGAGAGAGGAGGGTGGTGATGAGAGAGGGGGTGGGGATCAGAGAGGAGGGTGGGGATGAGAGAGGGGGGTGGGGATGAGAGAGGGGGGTGGGGATGAGAGGGGGGTGGGGATGAGAGGGGGGTGGGGATGAGAGAGGAGGGTGGGGATGAGAGAGGGGGTGGGGATGAGAGAGGAGGGTGGGGATGAGAATGGGGGGAGGGTGGGGATGAGAATGGGGGGAGGGTGGGGATGAGAATGGGGGGAGGGTGGGGATGAGAATGGGGGGAGGGTGGGGACGAGAATGGGGGGGGGGGGTGGGGATGAGAGAGGAGGGTGGGGATGAGAATGGGGGGTGGGGATGAGAATGGGGGGTGGGGATGAGAATGGGTATGGGGGAGGATGAGGGGGGGGTAGCGAGAGGCAGGGAGGATGAGAGTGGGGGGTGAGGCTGTTGGCGGTGTGTGGGAGAGACGAGGGAGGGGGTGGGGATGAGAGAGAGTGTGGGGAAGCGGGGGGAAAGCAGCGTCGTGCCACCCGCCGGGCCGCCCACCTTCGGGGATGAGCAGCGGCTCCGCGGCGGCGGCGGGCGGCGACAACTCGGGACGGAAGCGGCTCCGCAGCCGCAGCAGCGCCTCGGCCTCCGCCATCTCGCCGCGTCACGTCACGCGACGTCACCACGTCGGGACGTGGTGATGTCACGGAGGAGGGGGGGGGGGCGCCGTACGACCGCGTCGTGGTACGTCACCACGTCGGGGCGCGGTGAAGTCACGGAGGAGGGGGGGGGGTGGGCGCCGTACGACCGCGTCGTGGGACGTCACCATGTCGAGGCGCGGTGAAGTCACGGAGGAGGGCGTCGTGGTGCGTCGCAAAAATATGCGCGGATCGATGGTCGGCACGGACTGTGTGGGCCGAAGGGCCTGTTTCCACGTTGTATCTCCAAACCCTAGTCATAATCATATTCACACTTTGTTTCGCAAAATACGAGGAATTTGATTTGCCACACGGTCATACCTATAAAAAGCAACAGATCACACAAAATATATTTTAACATGAACATCCACCACAGTGACTCCTCCACATTCCTCACTGTGATGGAAGACGAAAAAAAGTTCAGTCTCTTCCCTTCTTTGTTCACCCGCAGTCGGGGGCCTCGAGTCTTCCGTTGATGGGATGATCTTGTCCGGCGTTCAGGCCCTCCACGTCGGGGTGATCAAGCTTCTGCATCGGAGGGATGTCAGCTCCCCTGGGCCAGGCGATCTGACCCCGGGTCGGGGCTGGTCAAACCTCTTGCGGCTTGTTGCTTCCCGACATCAGTCTCTACCCGAGACTGCGAGCTCCTCGATGTTGGAATCCGCAGGCCGCGGTTGGAGCATCGATCCCAGGCAAGGGTTCGCAGGCTGCAATGGTAAGCCCACGGCCCCGCAGTGAGACTCAAAGTCAGTCTCGAGTAAGGCGATCTTGGGTCCCGTAGCCGGCGGTCGGGCGCTCTGCATCAGGGCGATCAAGCTCCTGCATCTTACGCAAAGTCTTTTACGCCCAGAGTAGGGGAATCGAGAACCAGAGGACTTGGGTTCAAGGTGAGAGGAACCCGAGGAGCAGCGTTTCCACACAGAGGGTGGTGGGTGTATAGAACGAGCTGCGTAGGAGGTAGTTGAGGCAGGATCTATCTCCCTCTCAACAACATTCTCCTGCCTTCACTCAAGGTTACTACTGAATGCTCCCTTTATGCTTGATTAGGGCATTCTCCTGCCTTCTCCCATAACCCCTGACACGCATACTAATCAAGAATCATTCTATCTCTGCCTTAAAAATATCCATTGACTGCACAGCCTTCTGTGGCAAAGAATTCCACAGATTCACCACCCTGTGACTAAAGAAATTCCTTCTCATCTCCTTCCTAAAGGAACGTCCTTTAATTCTGAGGCTATAACCTCTAGTCCTAGACTCTCCCACTGGCTCTCCCACTCTCCCACCTGTACTAATCAAGCATAAAGGGAGCATTCAGTAGTAACCTTGAGTGAACAGGCTGAAGCAACCTTATGCAGACAGGGTGGGGGGTTCTTGGTGGTTGTGGCTTCACCCTTAGATAGGGCCTCAACCAGTGCCAAGAGTACACTACAAAGCATACTGGAGACGGAGATGCCTGTCACTGACTGGGAGTTCACCAGACATTTTTAAGTCTGGATGCGTTGCCCACGATAAAACTTGCATTGATTGATATCTTGCCTGTGTGGTCTCTGATTCTGAAACCATATAGTCGCAATCATAACACCTGGTGTAGTACTAGAGCAAGGATTGCATTGCAATCTGTAACTGCTCCTGGACAGATTAATTTTAGAGTCTTAAATAGGCAGAATGGTTAAGGCTGACAGCTTTCCTATCCTCATAAGGCCATAAGTGATAGGAGTAGAATTAGGCATTTGGCCCATTGTGACACGCTCCCCCTCCTGGTCAATGTTGTGTGTTAACCTCTGTTTCTTTCCCGAGTGCAGGCTGGAAGGCTCCTGTACCCGATTGGCCAGGCTGCGTCAGGTGACGGCTGACTCATCCCCAGTATAAATGGAAGATTTCCCAGAGTTCTCTCTCTTTCGGTGACGACCCGGCCTCGTGAGATTGTGCTGGTGTGAGCTGTGAAAGACCCAGCCACATGGCCTGGAACTTCGTGTAATCCCAACTTTACGTTGTACCAAATAGTGAATTTGGGCTGTCCTTAGACGTTATCGGTTTTGTTTTCAGGGATAGCTTTATTAGGCAGGTTTAGAGCCTCGGGTTCGACGGTCCATCGAGTGACTGGCCTGAGCACCTTTAAGTTGTTTATTAATCAATTCATCCTTGTCTGGGTTGTTTGAAGCAGGTTTGGGTTTTGGGGTGTAATCAATAATTAAACTATTTTTGAACGTAAACCTGGCTTTTGAACTGTGTTACGCGGCTCTGGATGCCTGCTTTCGGGGAGTCGTAACACCCATCAAGTCTACTCCAACATTCAATCATGGCTGATCTATCTCTCCCTCCTAACCGCATTCTCCTGCCTTCTTCCCATAACCTCTGACATCTGTATTAATCAAGGATTTATCTATTCTGCCTTAAATATATCAACCGACTTGGCCTCCGCAGCCTTCTGTGGTAAAGAATTCCACAGATTCCACCCTCTCGCTAAAGACATTTTTCCTCATCTCCCTAAAAGAAGTCACCCTGACAATGGTGGAGGCCCGTGACAGAAAGGCCAGTGTGGGAATGGGAGGGGGAGACAAGGTGTTTAGCAACCGGGAGATCAGTTAGGTTTAGACGGACTGAACGGAGGTGTTCAGTGAAAAGCCACTGTCCAAAGAAGAGCCTGACCTAAAATATTGCCTGTCCATTTCTGCCTGATACACAGAGGTCCACAACACGCTGTGTTTTGCACAACAGGTAATACTTTCTGTGGTGGTGTCATTCAATTTAACAGTTGGTCTTTGTTATTTCAATTGCCAGATAGTTTATCAGTTTATTGTACAAAGCACCGTGATCATTGTTTTGCTCAATCACCCTTCATAAAAAATATGCGCTGATTTAGAGACACAAGGATCCATAGTTCAATGCAAAAACAAAATCAAACAATGAAAAAACTGTACTTCATTAGAGTTTGTCATTTTTATAGAAATATGCCTCGGCTTGTTTTCACAGAAATGTAGAATCAGTTTCAGTGAAATGTGAGCTAGATAATCTTTCCTCAAATCCGATTGCCACTTCATACAACTAGATTATTATCCTGGCCAAACTACAAACCTTTGCACTTGATATGGTCTTTCATGTCAATCTTTCATGGCAAACCACTAACCATGAATAATATAAAAGTATTTATAAAATAATGAATGATGTGACTGTTGAAGTGGAGGCTCATATTGCAAAATTAAACCAAATTGGAAAACGATTAGTAAACCTGCATTTTGAAACAAAACGTAGGTGATTCAGGTTTGCAAAGTTATTATTCAATAACCACAACATGAGTATATGTTTCTCGGTGTGTCTTGGGGGGGGTGGGGGGGAGGGGGAAACCGTTCTTCAGTCACCCACGACGGAGAGGCGACTTTTTCCATGTCCGCTCTCTGCCTCCCCTCTCGCATCCTAACAGCATGGATTAGAGCGGCCTTTCCTGGAGTCAGGCCCGGAGCATCAACAGCAGGCGCTGTGTGGACTTTTTCCATCGTGGAGCGGGCGAACCCTTGCCGGGGGTCGACAGAGAGGAGTGCTCCGATCGCTGGTCCGCGGACTACGACATCCTGAAGCCGCGGTCTGCGGAGCTTCTAACCGCAGGTGCTGCGTGGACTTTCCATCCGGAGCCTGAGATCCCTCGCCCAGGATTCCCCGGAGAAGAGCTCCGACTGCCGGCCTGCGGCCTATAACATCCTGAAGCCGCGGTCTGCGGAGCTTTTAGCTGCGGGCGGGGCGTGGATTTACCATCCGGAGCCTGGGATCCCTCGCTGGGGATCCCCGGAGAAGAGCTCCGACTGCCGGGCCTGAGGTCTATAACATCCTGAAGCCGCGGTCTCCGGTAAGAAAGTGCCGATTTGGGACCTCCAAGCCTCGGAGTGTGTTCGACCGTTCATGGCCCCGACCACGGGTGAACAAGGGGAGGAGGACTGGCTGAACTTTGTTGCCTTCCACCACCAGTGAAGAATGCTGTGGTGGATGTTTGTGTTAAATCTTATTGTGTATTGTGTGTTCTTTTTTAATTGCACCGCTGCTGGCAAATTCGTTTCACTGCACCTTCGGGTGTATGTGACAAATAAAATTGACTTTGGACTTTGACTTTGTTGGGTACATAGAATATTCATTTACTTTAATGATATTTACCCATTTCCTGGAAGTTACTTTGAGAAATATCTTTGAACATAAATCCTCTAACATGTAAGGAAAGTTATTTAGATTATTTTCACATCCCTAATATATGGCAATTACATCTTCGTTACCTACCTTGGAAGAGGTGCTGAACTCAAAGAGTAACTTCTCTGAATCAAGCAACTGCTCATAAATAATGACATGCAGCTGTCTAAACTGCACAAAATCCTGAACTTATGCACATTGTCAATCACAGCCATCCCAGACTTACTAAACGATTTCACAATTATCTTGTTTTACTTATACTTTTAATATAATTTATAATTTGTTGATATCTTTCAAATAAAAATATAAATTCATTGAATGCAGATGATTTATTCCTGCGAATGAGAGTGCTGGTGTAATCAGCACAAAAAGTAACTACACCATTACATCTAGAAATCTGCACCACTGTGGAGTGACCTGAAGCATCAACTCTTTTTCTCTTTCCACAGATACTGACCAATCTGTTGAGTGTTTCCAATTATTCAGTTTTTATTTTGGATTTCCAGCATCTGTAGATTCTAGATTAACTCCGAGATCTGTTTTCTACAGACTTCTTTTTCTTGTCATGTTGAACTCTTCTTCATTTCTTATTAAAATATAGCAACTGTAAGAATTGATGAGGGCTGAGGACGTTATCGATATGGACCTTACAAGGCCTTTAACAGCGCATGGCACACTAGTTCAGATGATCGGAACACATGGGATCTAGGATGAGCTAGTCCATGGGTAGAAAGTTGGCTTGGTAGAAATGGTCAGAGGGTGGCAGTGGGGGTTGTTTTTCAGATTGGTGCCGGTGATCAGTGGTGTGCCTCAGACATTGGAGCTCTGTCCACTATTGCTTGTCTTCTTTATTAATAATTTGGATGAGAGAAACATAGAAAATGGGTGCAGGAATAATCCATTCGGCCCTTCGAGCCAGCACCGCCATTCAATACGATCATGGCTGATCATCCAAAATCAGTACCCCGTTCCTGCTTTCTCCCCATTACATTGATTCCGTTAGCCCTGAGAGCTATATTTAACTCTCTTGAAAACATCCAGTGAATTGGCCTCCACTGCCTTCTGAGGCAGAGAATTCCACAAATTCACAACTCTTTGGGTGAAAACGTTTTTGCTCATTTCAGCCCTAAATGGCCGACCCTTTATTCTTAAACTGTGGCCCCTGATTCTGGACTCCCCCAACATCGGGAACATTTTTCCTGCATCTAGCCTGTCCAATACCTGCATTTTTTATCATAATCATAATCATAATAATCATAATTATATTTTATTAGCCAAGTATGTTTTGCAAGATACGAGGAATTTGATTTGCCATACAGTCATACCAATAAAAAGCAACAAAACACACAAAATACATTTTAACATAAACATCCACCACAGTGACTTCTTCACATTCCTCACTGTGATGGAAGGCAAAAAAAAGTTAAATCTCTTCCCTTCTTTATCCTCCCGCGGTCGGGGGCCACGAGCCTTCCGTTGCTGGGATGATCTTGGCTCCCATAGCCAGCGGTCGGGCCCTCCGCATCGGGGCAATCAAGCTCCCGCATCGGGGGGATCTCAGCTCCCCCGCGCCGGGCGATTGGACCCCAGGTCGGGGTTAGTTGAACCTCTTGTGGCTTGCTTCCCGACATCAGTCTGTACCGGAGACAGCGAGCTCCTCGATGTTGAAATCCGCAGGCTGCGGCTGGAGTGTCGATCCCAGGCAAGGGATCGCAGGCTCCGATGGTAAGTCCACGGCCCCACGGTGGGGCTCAAAGTGAGTCTCGAGCAAGGCCGCCAGCTCCATGATGTTAGGCTGCTGAGCGACTGGAGGTACGATCCGGAAAACAATCGCATCTCCGGCAAGGTAAGAGATTGAAAAAAAGTTTGCCCCGAACCACTCCCCCCCCCAACATAAAACAAACGAGAGAACATTAACACATACTTTTTAAAACACACTAAAAATAACAAAAAAGACGGAAAGACAAACAGACTGTTGGCGAAGCTGCCATCGCTGACCCGTCAGTTTCTACAAGATCCCCTCTCATCTAAATTACAGTGTTATTAAATGGTTTGTAAGTTTTCAGATGACGCTAAAGCTGGGGGTACTAAAGCTTGGACAGTGAAGAGAGTTATCTAAATCACATCGGGATCTAGAACTGTATACTGAATGGAGTACCTATTTGAGTTTACTAAAAACTTCTTTAGATGCAGCCACTTATGGCTCCTCTCAATTTACATTGGAGGACGTCTCAGCACTAGGTATAAAGAGTGTCAATATCCCAAGATTGTAATCACTAGCTCACAATCAAATCCTCAATTTTATTCTTTAAACCGTTAAACCTTTCTTTCTTCCAAGTCAAGTCTCGGGCCAAGTAATATCTGACATTAACCAGTTTAGATGCCCTTGATTAATTTAATTTAAGCTGCTGAGTGAATGAATTAATTCATTCTTGACAAATAATTGAAGAAGGTGGGTCACAAGTTTTACTCTTTACTGGATACAAATCAGAGCCTAACAATCATACATGAAATCAATCAGAATTATTTCACCACTGTATAGAAAAGCATCACTGTAAGCCAACAATCCCAGGCATTACTAAGTAGAGTGTGTAGGAAGAAACTGCAGATTTTTTTAGTTTAGAGATACAATACGGAAACAGGCCCTTCGGCCCACTGAGTCCGCACCGATGAAGGATCCCCCGCACATTAACACTAACCTACACACACTAGGGACAATTTACACTTCCACCAAGCCAATTAACCTACAAACCTGCACGTCTTTGGAAAGTGGGAGGAAACCGAAGATCTTGGAGAAAACCCACGCAGGTCACGGGGAAAACGTACAAACTCCGTACAGACAGCCCCCATAGTCGGGATCGAACCCTGGTCTCTGGCGCTGCAAGCGCTGTAAGGCAGCAATTCTACCGCTGCGCCTTCATACCGCCCAGATTTTGGTTTAAACCGAAGATAGACACAAAAAGCTAGTAACTCAGCGGATCAGGCGGCATCTCTGGAGGGAAGGAATGGGAGACGGTATACATCCCAGCGGTATGAATATTGATTTCTCTAACTTCAAGTAACCCTTGCATTCCCATTACCTCTCTGTCCCTCCCCCACACTAGTCATTGTAGTAGTCATCCTGGTGAGTTTCATTGTCTGCATAACTCGTTTTCACCGAGCCCACAGCTAACAATGGCCTGTTTCCTTGATCATCCTTACTTTTTTCCATATCTTTCATTCATTTGTTGTATATCTCTCTGTATCACCACCCTTATCTCTCGTTTCCCTTTCTCCTGACTCTCAGAGGAAGGGTCTCGTCCCAAAACGTCACCTATTCCTTTTCTCTAGAGATGCAGCGTGATGGATTGAGTCAGACATTATAAATATGTTAAGATTCATGTAAAGGCTAGCTTTCAAAACTACAGGGGATATGGGGAGAAGGCAGGAACTGGGTACTGATTGGGGATGATCAGCCATGATCACATTGAATGGCGGTGCTGGCTTGAAGGGCCGAACGGCCTACTCCTGCACCTGTTGTCTATTGACTATTGTCTACTGCTTTCAATAACCACTCTAATAGATGAGTCAAATTGTTTTGTGCTGTGAACAACTCAATACCATACGATACGATAAAACTTTATTCATCCCTGGAAGGAAGTTGGTCTGCCGACAGTCACAACACACAAGGTACACAAAAACTTGAAATTAAAAGTGAGAACGAAAAGAAAGAGACAAGCGACTGTTGTCTGGTTGCCGTGTGCACAGCGCCTTCACCGGAACACATGAACAAATAGACAAACGCAGACTTATCCCCTGGGCAGAGGGTTCTAAACTAGTACCCCCCCCCTCCCCCACACCGGGTCCCCCTTTGTTCTCCCACAGTCCCCCATGCCGGGTCCCCATTGTCTTCCCCTCCCCCGTCATACTCATCGACTGCGAGGCCCCACCAACACCGAGGCTCCCGTTGCTGCCGAGGCTCCCACCGCGGCCGAGGCTCTCCGCCGCCACCGAGTCTCCCACCACCACCGAGACTCTCCGCCGCCACCGAGGCTCCCATCGCTGTCACCGCTGAGGCTCCTTCGGCCCAGACAGGCCTCACTGCCAGGCTTCACCACAGTCCCCTGGGAGGCATGTGGGGCGAGTTGGGCCAACCGGGGCGCGTTCCAGTCTTCGGTTGGCGTTCTGGTCGTCGTCGGCGCATTTGTTTGGTGGGTGTATCGGGCCTGCGTGGCTCCCCGGGACACTCCCGCCGCGCGCGCTGTTCCCCGGGACACTCAACTTCTTCCTCCTGAGCACTATATTGTACAATTATCTGATACTCCTAAAATGCAGATGTTATCTTCAAGATTAATTAATATATGAACGTCCATGTAATAGGATAATCTACTTCAATTGATTTTTGCACATCTTATATGAGTAATGATGTGAACAGACCTCTCTCTGCTTCTGGATACTGGAATAATTGCAACCATGAGATTCAGCTGTTAATGGTGCAGCTATTTTCAACTTGCAATCACACATAGAGTGGGACCTTGTGTTAACATTGCTTGAAAGTTACAGCATGGAAGCAGGTCCGTCAGCCCACCAGGTTCATGCCGACCATTAATCACCCGTTCACATTAGTTCTATTTTCCCACGTTTGCATCCTTTCCCTACACATTATGGAACATTTTCAGAGGTCAATGAACCTACAAACCCACACATCTATGGTATGCGAGAAGAAACTGGAGAATCTGGAAGAAACCCACACGGTCACAGGGAGAACGTGCAAACTCCACACACACAGCACCTGAGTTAAGGATCGAACCCAGGTCTCTGACTATGGGGCAGCAGCTCTATCAGCAGTGTCAGTATATCGCCCTACACGGACATCTCTTCTCCTGTATGTTTAAAGTCTTCGCAACAGTAATAGATTTAAAGCCTTCAGTTGATTCAGAAATCGAACAATACTTGCACCAAAGACAAAGAATTTCCGTCACTTTCAATGTCGATTCCCTAACTGCCATCTTTCGCAGTGCATTTCACTGCTCGTCTTCTCATTGTCATTACTTGCCCCATCTGAATTAACTCCGCAACATATTCTCCTCTGCAATTCCTGCTCACTCTCCCCATTTAAATAAATTCCTCAAGCATCCATTTCCTTCTAGCCAGGATTCACCCAAGATCACCTCAACGGGGCCAAATTTGTCCAAGAGAAGCCAGTGAGCTTTATCAGGAGATCAGACTTGCCACTCAACAGAAGGACCGATGACTAACTTCAAACAAACTTGGAGCTCCAGATTCCGGCTGGCATATTCTAACCTACATTTCTCGTAAGCTTTTCATTGATGCAGTACATCATGCACACAATATAGAATAAACCTAACCAATTAAAACAATGTTTTGATAATTATTAGCAAGGAAAAAATAGAAAAACCTTTAGTATATAGTGTAAATATGCTCCTAAAGTTTACCCCCCTTAGTCTAGTTCAGTAAAACACTGAGTCAAGCACTGGACCACTAAACTTTATTTTTGAACAAACAACAAATTCCCCTGTACGATACCTAAACCACCGTGGGTTCGATCCTTGTCTCTGCCTGGCCAAGCCCTTCAGCCCCGTGCAAGCAGACACTACCTAAAAGTCACGCAGTCCCAAGCACCCTTCCAGAAGATCGACTACGATCCAAGTGGGGGCTACCTTTTATAGGTCAACGAACCATGAGGGGCCGAACTACATAGGGGTGGCTCCTCTCACAAGCCAATCACACATATCGATTACATTAAAGTATTATTGACAGTCCCCCAACCCAATTACAAAGAGTCCCAATACAATGTTTCTCCAGAAGCTTCTGGAAGGAAGTCAGCTAACTGAATAATGCAACATTTACCCTGGCATTACAACCAATTCAGCCAGGGCTTCACACTTTGGCCAATCACCAAACAGCAGGGTAACTGTCTTGCAACATTATTATCATTATTTACAATCCCTTTGCAGTAATTCAATCAAACCCATGCATCTACAACACCTTAGAGTTTCTCTGCAAAGTCATACATATTATCAATTGTGAGGACATCTGGACTTCACCTTATCTGATGTATTGATCTGGGACCTAGACTTCCTGGCACCAGCTTGCAGCTTGAGGCTTCTCACAGAAAAAGACTAACAGGCCTTGTAGATGCATAAATCCTTTGCTTTATTTTAACTCTGTTTTGGCCAGGATTTACAATAGAGTCATACATGTGATACAGCATGGAAACAGGTTCTTTGGCCCAACTTGCCCACACTGGCCAACATGTCCCAGCTACACGAGTCCCACCTGCCCATGTTTGGCCCATTTCCCTCCAAATCTGTCCTATCCATGTACCTTCTAACTGTTTCTTAAACGTTGGGATAGTCCCAGCCTCAACTCCCTCCTCTGGCAGCTTGTTCCATACACCCACCACCCTTTGTGTGAAAAAGTTAACCCTCAGATTCGTATTAAATCTTTTCCTCCTTTCACCCTAAATATATTTCCTCTGGTCCTTGAATCAACTACTCTGGGCAAGTGTTTCTGTGCATCTAGTTAAATAAATATTTTGGGTTCATACAAAGTTAAGTTTAAATGACTCCAAGAAATGGAAAGGCATTAGTTTAGGAACTTTGGCATCATCATTGACCTACATTTTTTGTGT
Organism: Malacoraja senta; assembly: GCA_038087875.1. Lineage (NCBI taxonomy): Eukaryota > Metazoa > Chordata > Chondrichthyes > Rajiformes > Rajidae > Malacoraja > Malacoraja senta. The sequence continues at coordinate 279,709,905 of CM075977.1, read as the reverse complement.
GTGATAGGGTTAAGTTGAAACTATAATTTTCACTGTTTCATGTTTCAGTGCTATTGTATTATATCATTGCTGTTTTTCAATCAACCTTTTCTTTTAAAGAGAGAAATATTTGTTTCAACTATCTACTTTGTTCTGATGCAATATCAGATTGATTGTTGCCAATCTGGAGTCCAAGAAAAGTTCCGCGTGAAAGATTTCCAATGCAAAAAATGTCCGATGCCAATGTCCATGTTAAATCCTCCAGCTTTCTCCCTTTACTTCAATTTAATTGCAACAATGTTGTTGATAGATTGGACACTGTACAATGGACTCTTCTGTCTTACCAGCACATCATATTAACATTTGTGGAAAATGACTTTGTTTTCCTCTTCCAATTTCCGTCCACTATTCTGATAGTGCTTCATCATGCTGACATGCAGTTCCAAAGTACAAGTAACCCTCTGGTACCTCACTTTTTCATTTCCTCCTGGAACCTCCTTTGAGCCTAAACAGCACATTACTACAAGACCGATCCCTTCCTCACTTAATATTTGGAGAAAGATACAGTTGCTAGGGTTACAAGATGAAGTAAATGAATGTCATTACCAAACTGCACTTTATCCTTAATGTTTTATTGACTATTGTAATATCCCCATGGCATTTAGTTTAGTTTAGCTTCAAGATAATGAAAATAGGCCCTTCAGCCCACTGAGTCTATGCTGACCATCAATCACCCATTCTTACTAAATTTATGTTATCTCACTTTTGCACCCTCTCTCTACAGAAGGGACAATTACAGAGGGTTTGAGACAATACAGCCCACCCCCTCCGAGGCACACTGGTCAACCTGAGGAGCACCTTCAGCAACAGACTGGTTCCACCAAGATGCAGTACAGAATGCCACAGGAGATCATTTTTTCCCTGTGGCTATCAAACTTTACAACCTACAATCAAACTATCCCTTCTGTCATGGGGTAGACTTTCTCCACCCCCCTCCCCCCCTCGCTCCCACTCCCCAATCTTTGCACATCTCCAATCCTTTCCACTCGTCACTTTAATTTCATGTTTCTTGTGTTTTATGACTGTTGGCAAACCAATGTCTCTCCTGGGATAAATTCTATCGTATCGTATTGTATCGTGTCGTCAACCTACAAACCTGCACGTCTTTGGGATGTGGGAGGGAACCGGAAACCCACATGGTGACAGGGCTAACATGCAAACTTCACACAGACAGCACCTGAGGTCAGGATCAAACATGGGTCTTCGCTGCTGTGAGGCAGCGGCTCTACCCGATGCGCCGCTGTGCCGTACAACACTGTTGCATTTCTCAGGATAATTCAGGAAGTTCTGTTTTATAAAGAGACATTATAATATTCAGGACGAAATGAAGAATATTAATTTAAGGTGATTCAAATAAGACAAGCGTAATTAATTATTAACTGTTTAATAATATTTGTTGCTATTTTTTTAGAGTTTCCTCATGATACATTAAGGGTATGAATGAGTGATAATGATTATGTATGCCCTTATTTTTTATTTGGTTTTCCAATTTTTAAGTATACAGCAAGATGATAGGCAAGGAATATAGATTAGAGTTAGATATCTGAAGCGGGAAATTGAAACCTGCAATGTACAATTTTTAGAGATAAAAATCAACATCTGAACATGAGAACAACAACCTGCTGGATGAACTCAGCGGGTTGAGCAGCATTTGTGGGAGAAATGTCGTCAATCAGAGGATGGTGAATTTGTGGAATTCTTTGCTAATATCCACTAACTTGGCTGTAGAGGCCAAGTTAGTGGATATTTTTAAGATAGATAGATTTTTGATTAGTATAGGTTATGGGGAGAAGGCAAGAGAATGGGGTTAGGAGGGAGAGATAGATCAGCCACGGTTGAATGGTGGGGTAGACCTGAGGGGCGGAATGGCCTAATTCTACTATCACATGACCTTATGAGAGGGGGCGATTGTTGATGTTTTAGGTCAAAACTCCTCATCTGCATGCTGATGCAAGGAGCTCAGTCTGAAGAAGGGTCTCGACCCAAGACGTCACCCATTCCTTCTCTCCAGAGATGCTGCCTGCCCCACTGAGTTACACCAGCATTTTGTGTCTATCTTCGTTTCAATCTGAAATATTGCCAATTCGTTTCCTCCACAGAGGCTGCTCGTCCCACTGAATTCCTTCAGCAGAGTGCTTGTTGTTCTAAATTTCAGCATCTCCAGTCCAGTTGAGGGTCAGAATTTGCTTTATGTTTTGCCACTGTCAAACATGCAAAAGTAAAACCTACTGGCAAACTGGCTGCTTCAAGACGTTTAGAATGCACATCTGAAAAAAGTTAGGGTAAAGAAAATTGAGGTCTCACTTGAGGATCGCAATGTAAATTTAGTGATCACTTTGCTGTGCAGGTACCATTCCTTGGTTGTAAATTGGGTCAGTGGCTCATTCTGGGGGGAATTCCCAGCTGCATATACAAATGGAGCTAACCTAATGGGATCTTTGGAATTTTACTTGACTTAAGGCGGCATGGTGCTGCAGCATAGAGTTGCTGCTTTATAACACTTACACCACCGGAGACCCGGGTTCGATCCTGACTACGGGTGCTGTCTGTACGGAGTTTGTACGTTCTCCCAGTGACCATGCCGGCTTTTGGTTTCCTCCCACACTCCAAAGACGTACAGGTTTGTAGGTTAATTGGCTTGGTGTTAATGTAAATTGTCCCTAGTGTGTGTAGGATAGTGTTAATGTGTGGGGATTGCTGAACAGTGCGGACTCGGTGGGCTGAAATGCCTGTTTCTGCGCTGTATCTCTAAACTAAACTAAACTAAACTTAACCTGCTTTGCAAAAAGCTCAATTATTCTGCTCCTGCCAGTTTCTCGGTCAAATACGTAATTGGTCAATAACTCTATGACCCTGTTCAGTCTTTAAATAGAAGGCAAAAGGGACAATGAACCAGTGAATGCAGCCAAAGTTGCTTGAAGCTGACTGAAGATGGTAGTTCTGCCACCAAGGGAACTGCTAGCTTTTGGCTGTAAGTCAGAAATCCCAATTTGAAACTTCTCTGTATCTCAGTATCCAACGTCAGGGCTTGTGGTTCCTAGCCAGCACATAATACTCTCATAGCCCTTGCCTTATGAACTATTCCACAATCATATTGCAATGACATAATCTCTCGTTCATCACCTGGGAATATACATGACTTAAGTCAATCCCTCATCACGGAGCAACCATGGAGAAGCAGAGCAAGCTAGCGAGTCAGGTTCAAGCCCACAGACGGACCAAGGGCAGTGAGAAGTATAACAAGGAGCCATTGGGAATGAATTGAATGTGACATATGACAAGTCACAGTGACATTTTTTGCTTGCATACCCATGGTATGCAAATAGTTACCCATAAAGGGCACTTACAAAAGTTACAAAGTATCCCGCACCAGATCCCCCTCTGTTCTCCCCTCCCTCCTCCTCCCTCACGGTGGCCCCCCCATGCCGGGTCCCCATTGTCCATTGTTCTTCCCCCTCCCTCACGGCGGCGGCCCCCCCCATGCCGGGTCCTCCTTCCCTCGGCAGATTAAAGTAGGGGGGGGGGTGCAGGAACACATGATGTGCTGTAGTTGCATGATGTGGGAGCTGGTGGGTCCATTGTGGTTCCTGGTGACCACCTCTGCAGCAAGTGTTGTCTATAAGGTGCTGGTCAGGCCACATTTGGAATATTGTGAGCAATTTTGGGCCCCGTATCTGAGGAAGGATGTGCTGGCTCTGGAGAGGGTCCAGAGGAGGTTTACAAGAATGATCCCAGGAATGAGTAGGTTAACCTATGATAAGTGTTTGGCGACACTGGGCCTGTACTCGCTGGAGTTTAGAAGAATGAGGGAGGACCTCATTGAAACATACAGAATAGTGAATGACTTGGATGGAGTGGATGTGGAGAGGATGTTTCCACTAGTGGGAGTGTCTAGGATTACAGGTCATAACCTCAGAATTAAAGGACGTTCTTTAGGAAGATGAGGAGAAATTGCTTTAGTCGGAGGGTGGTGAATCTGGAATCGAAGGCGGTAGAGGCCAAGTCAGTGGATATTTTTAATGCAGAGTTTGATAGATTTTTGATTAGCACAAGTGTCAGAGGTTATGGGGAGAAGGCAGGAGAATAGGGTTAGGAGGGAGAAATAGATCTGCCATGATTGAATGGCGAAGTAGACTTGATGGGCCGAATGGCCCAATTCAACTACTATTATTTATGACCTTATGCTCGGAGAGCTTAGGCTCAAATTGATGACCTGGAATCTGATGTTCAAACACTGTGATACTGTGATCCCAGGAATGGGGAGAATTACTTGGGTGCTGTAGTGAACTTATGGTGAAGGAACCCTTAGGAGGCAGTGGTCCTAATCAGATAAAATTCAACCTGCAATTTTTGCTCCATTACAGAATCTCCTCAAGGTATATCTACTTTGAAGAAGTTCTCCTCCTCTCTCCGACGAGTGTTCTCTGTATCTCCCTCTCCCCTGAAGAAGGGTCTCAACCCGAAACGTCACCCATTCCTTCTCTCCAGAGATGCTGCCTCTCCCGCTGAGTTACTCCAGCATTTTGTGTCTATCTTCATTTCAAAGTGAGAACCTGAAATTGGATGTTTCGGTATTACTGTTGAGTAATACCAAAACTACAGAGGCATGAGGGAGGAGCTGGCTAAGGTTGATTTGAAATGGACCCAAACAGGAATGACTACTGCGGATAGGGTGAGCAGCTTCAAATACCTGGGAGTCTACATCACAGAGGATCTAACATGGACAACACACACTGCTACACTGGTGAGTAAGGCAAGGCAGCGCCTTTACCACCTCAGGCAGCTGAGGAAATTCAGATTCTCTCTGAGGATCCTTCAGTGCTTCTACTCTGGGGCTGTAGAAAGCATTTTGTCTGGCAACATCTCAATTTGGTTTGGGAACAGCTCTGCCCAGGACAGGAAGGCTCTGCAGAGAGTAGTGCGTTTGGCTGAAGGCACTATGGGAACAACACTTATCCCCCTGCAGGACCTATACACCAGGAGGTGCAGATCCAGAGCCAGCAGCATAATGAGGGACCCCTGCCACCCCAGCAACAGACTGTTCCAGCTGCTACGGTCAGGCAAGCACCTCCGCTGTCACGCTGTGAAAACAGAGAGGATGAGACGGAGTTTCTTCCCACAGGCCATCAGGACTGCAAACTCGTATCTCACCAGGGACTAATTTACTGTTGTGTCTTTTTTTTAAAATTCTAAAATGTAAATACTGGTTCTGTTCTATTCTGTTCTGTTGTTTTTACACAATCCGCAGGCATTGCCACTTTCATTTCACTGCACATCTTGTATGTGTATGAGACAAATAATCTTGACTTGACATGAATGACAGTGGAGCAGCAATGGCAGGAGCTTCTAGGAGTAATTCAGAAGATACAGAGTCATTTCATCACAAAGAAGAAGAAACATAGTAAGGGGAAAATGAGGTGACCATGGCTGACAACGGAGGTCAAAGGCAGCATAAAATCTAAAGAGAACATATAATGTGGCAAAGATTAGTAGGAAGCTAGAGGATTTTGCTGCTTTTAAAAACAATCAGTCGGCAACTAAAAAAAACAATAAGGGGAGAAAAGACAAAGTATGAAAGTAAGCTCAACAATAATTTAACATAGGATACTAACATTTTTTTTCAGATAAATAAAGAGTAAAAGAGAGGTAAGAGTGGACATTGGACCGCTGGAAAATGATGCTGGAGAAATAGTAATGGGGATAAAAGAAATGGCAGACAAACTGAATGGTTGTTTTGCATCGTTCTTCACAGTGGAAGACACCACCAACATGCCAGAAATTCAAGAGAATCAGGGGGCAGAAGAGAGTGCAGTGGCTTTTACTAAGAAGAAGGTGCTTAGGAAGCTGAAAGGTCTGAAGTTGCATAAGTCGCCTGGACCAGATGGACTACACCCCAGGGTTCTGAAAGAGGTAGCTAATGAGATTGTGGAGACATTAGTGGTGATCTTTCAAGAATCACTGGAGTCAAGAATGGTTCCAGAGGACTGGCAAATTGCATATGTAACTCCACTGTTTACGACAGGTGTGAGGCAAAAGAAAGAAAAGGGTAGAGCTGCGAAACACTAAGGGGCAGAAAACGCTGGTGGGTGTTGTGTACAGGCCACCTAACAGTAGTAGTGAAGTTGGGGATGGCATCAAACAGGAAATTAGAAATGCGTGCAACAAAGGCAAAACAGTTATAATGGGTGACTTCAATCTACATATAGATTGGGTGAATCAAATTGGCAGGGGTGCTGAGGAAGAGGATTTCTTGGAATGTATGCGGGATAGTTATCTAAACCAACATGTAGAGGAACCAACGAGAGAGCAGGCTATTCTAGACTGGGTATTGAGTAATGAGGAAGGGTTAGTTAGCAGTCTTGTTGTGCGTGCCCCCTTGGGCAAGAGTGACCATAATATGGTTGAGTTCTTCATTAGGATGGAGAGTGACATTGTTAATTCAGAAACAACGGTTCTGAACTTAAAGAAAGGTAACTTTGAGGGTATGAGACGTGAATTGGCCAAGATTGACTGGCAATTAGTTCTAAAAGGGTTGACGGTGGATATGCAATGGAAGGCATTTAAAGATTGCATGGATGAACTACAAAAATTGTTCATCCCAGTTTGGCAAAAGAATAAATCAGGGAAGGTAGTGCATCCGTGGATAACAAGGGAAATCAGGGATAGTATCAAAGCAAAAGATGATGCGTACAAATTAGCCAGAAAAAGCAGCATACCAGAGGACTGGGAGAAATTCAGAGACCAGCAGAGGAGGACAAAGGGCTTAATTAGGAAAGGGAAAATAGATTATGAAAGGAAACTGGCAGGGAACATAAAAACTGGCTGCAAAAGTTTTTATAGATATGTGAAGAGAAAGAGATTAGTTAAAACAAATGTAGGTCCCTTGCAGTCAGAAACAGGTGAATTGATCATGGGGAGCAAGGATATGGCGGACCAATTGAATAACTACTTTGGTTCCGTCTTCACTAAGGAAGACATAAATAATCTGCCGGAAATAGCAGGGGGCCGCGGGTCAAAGGAGATGGAGGAACTGAGTGAAATCCAGGTTAGTCGGGAAGTGGTGTTGGGTAAATTGAATGTATTAAAGGCCGATAAATCACCAGGGCCAGATAGGCTGCATCCCAGAGTACTTAAGGAAGTAGCTCCAGAAATAGTGGATGCATTAGTGATAATTTTTCAAAACTCTTTAGATTCTGGAGTAGTTCCTGAGGATTGGAGGGTAGCAAACGTAACCCCACTTTTTAAGAAGGGAGGGAGAGAGAAAACGGGGAATTACAGACCAGTTAGTCTAACATCGGTAGTGGGGAAACTGCTAGAGTCACTTATTAAAGATGGGATAGCAGCACATTTGGAAAGTGGTGAAATCATTGGACAAAGTCAGCATGGATTTACGAAAGGTAAATCATGTCTGACGAATCTTATAGAATTTTTCGAGGATGTAACTAGTAGAGTGGATAGGGGAGAACCAGTGGATGTGTTGTATCTGGACTTTCAGAAGGCTTTCGACAAGGTACCACATAAGAGATTAGTATACAAACTTAAAGCACACGGTATAGGGGGTTCAGTATTGATGTGGATAGAGAACTGGCTGGCAAACAGGAAGCAAAGAGTAGGAGTAAACGGGTCCTTTTCACAATGGCAGGCAGTGACTAGTGGGGTACCGCAAGGCTCAGTGCTGGGACCCCAGCTATTTACAATTTATATTAATGAACTGGATGAGGGAATTGAAGGCAACATCTCCAAGTTTGCGGATGACACCAAGCTGGGGGGCAGTGTTAGCTGTGAGGAGGATGCTAGGAGACTGCAAGGTGACTTGGATAGGCTGGGTGAGTGGGCAAATGTTTGGCAGTGGCAGTATAATGTGGATAAATGTGAGGTTATCCACTTTGGTGGCAAAAACAGGAAAGCAGACTATTATCTAAATGGTGGCCGATTAGGAAATGGGGAGATGCAGCGAGACCTGGGTGTCATGGTACACCAGTCATTGAAAGTAGGCATGCAGGTGCAGCAGGCAGTGAAGAAAGCGAATGGTATGTTAGCTTTCATAGCAAAAGGATTTGAGTATAGGAGCAGGGAGGTTCTACTGCAGTTGTACAGGGTCTTGGTGAGACCACACCTGGAGTATTGCGTACAGTTTTGGTCTCCAAATCTGAGGAAGGACATTATAGCCATAGAGGGAGTGCAGAGAAGGTTCACCAGACTGATTCCTGCGATGTCAGGACTTTCATATGAAGAAAGACTGGATAGACTTGGCTTATACTTGCTAGAATTTAGGAGATTGAGAGGGGTTCTTATAGAAACGTACAAAATTATTTTATTTTTTTATTTAAAAAAAAAAAAATAATGATAATTTTTATTTATTAGTACATTACATTACAACCACATACATTAGTACTCGTCATTTATATCTTCTTACAATTAATGTACTCCATTTATTTTTTACACTAGAAAAGGAAAAGATTGAAAGAAAGAAGAAAGTGAAGGAAAAAGTGAAAGTGTAGGAAATGTGACAACAAAAAAGGACGAAGACCCTATAAGAGCAAAATTAAAAACAAAAGAAAAAGAGTTAAGAAATAGACCCTAGGAAAGAAAGAGAGAGAGAAAGAGGAAAAAGAGAGAAACAAATATTTTTATGAGCATTACGTAAATGGGACATACCAACTCTTCAACTATCATCCCCCCTTACCTGACCTCAATTTTTGTTTTTTGTTTTTTAAGTACTTTTGCACCCTATGTTTGTAATAATTCTATAAATGCAGACCACGTCAGGTGGAAGTGATCTGGTTTACCTGCTAGGAGGAGTCTTATCTCTTCTAGGTGTCATGTTTCAAACATATTTGAAATCCACATATTTATAGTTGGTATTGGAGCCTTCTTCCAAAATTTTAGAATTAGCTTTTTTCCAATTATTAACCCATACTCCATTAGTTTCTTTTGAAACACATTTAGTTCTGGACCATCTTCCGTTATACCGAAGATAATCCATTCTGCTTTGGGTATCAGTCTTGTTTTAAATAACTTTGTAAAGATTTCAAAAATTTCATTCCAAAATTTTTGAATTTTTGTACAGAAAACGAATGAGTGCGCTATAGTAGCTTCTTGGGATTGACATTTATCACAAATAGATGATACATTTGGGAAAATGTTATGAATTTTAGTTTTCGAATAATATAATCTATGTAAAATTTTAAATTGTATTAAAGTGTGTCTTACATTAATCGAGCATTTATGCACGTTTAATAAGTATTCATTCCAACTTTCCTTTGAAATTTTAATAGCTAACTCTTGTTCCCAGTCTCTTCTGATACCCTCCGTAGGTGGTATTTGTACATTTAAGATAATATTATACAAATAAGATATTAAGTTTGCTGATTCCGCTTTTATCTGCATTGCCTCGTCCAATACATCTACTGGGTTATTATAATGATCTTTTGTATATTTTTTCAAATAGACGCATATTTGAAAATATTTAAAATATTGATTATTTCCGAGTTTATATTTTATTTGTAATTGTTGAAATGAAAGTAATTTTCCAGTTTCATACAAGTCACCAAGCGTTTTAATTCCTAATCTATCCCATTGTGTATAAGCTTTATCTATAATAGAAGGATTAAACGAAGGGTTATTGACTATAGGTAATAAAAGTGATAAATTTCTTAATTTTAAATTTTGTTTTATTTGTTTCCAAATTCGGACTGTACTATGAATAATTGGGTTCTTATTATAATTTATGTTATTCAGTTTCATTGGAGAGAGGAGGATCGCTCCAATGTTTCTAGAGGAGCAATCCTCTTTCTCCATTACAATCCAGTCCACTTGCTGGGCGGAGTTATCCATCAGTTGAATCATATTTTTAATATTTACTGACCAATAATAATACATAAAATTAGGTAGTGCTAAACCCCCTAATACTTTAGGTTTATTCAGATGAGTTTTTTGTATTCTATGTGATTTATAGTCCCATATAAAATTAGTGATATCTGAGTCGAGATTTTTTTTAAACTTCTTTGGTAAGTATATAGGAATTGATTGAAATAGGTATAAAATTTGTGGTAAAAAGATCATTTTTATTGCGTTTATTCGGCCTATTAAAGACATCGGGAGCGTTTTCCAGAATTTAATTAGTGTGTTTAATTTATTAAGTAAGGGGTCAAAATTTGCCCTAAACATACCTTGATATGATCTGGTAATTTCGATTCCCAAGTATTTAAATTTTTCTGTAGCTATTTTAAAAGGGAATTTTAAAAGATGTGTTGAATCTTTCGGTTTTATTGACATAATTTCACTTTTATTCCAATTTATTCTATATCCAGAAAAAGATCCAAAGTCTTCAATTAAATTTAATATATTTGGTATAGTGATTTGAGGTTTTGTAATGTACAGTAATATATCATCCGCGTATAAAGATATTTTATTATATGAATCTTTAGTATTATATCCATGGATATCAGGGTGTATTCTAATTTTTTCTGCTAGCGGTTCAATAATGAGAGCAAACAGCTGTGGTGATAATGAACATCCTTGTCTATTTCCCCTTGATGGTTGGAATTTCGAGGATAATATGTTATTAGTTAGTATTCTAGCTGTAGGTTTGTTATATAGTAACTTGATCCATAGAATAAAATTCTCCCCCAGTTGAAATTTTTGTAATACTTTGTCCATATAATTCCATTCTACTTGATCAAATGCTTTTTCAGCATCCAGCGAAATAATTGATAATTCTTGATCTTCAGATTTGTGTGAGTGCATTATGTTGAGTAGACGTCTCATATTGTTAGATGAGTATCTCTTAGAGATAAACCCCGTCTGATCTGGGTTTATTAATTTACTAATGTATTTACTTAATCTTCTAGCTAATGTTTTCGCTAATATTTTTTGATCTGTGTTTAAGAATGCTATAGCTCTATATGAACCAGGTTCTTCTAAGTCTTTATTTTTCTTAGGTATTAATGTAATCGTTGATTCCGCTAATGTATCAGGTAGTATTCGTTTTTTAAAAGCATATTGGTACATTTTTTATAATCTTGGTATTATTTTATCATAAAAGCTTTTATAAAATTCATTAGTAAATCCGTCAGGGCCTGGTGTTTTTCCATTCTTTAGTGAGTTTATTGTATCTTCTAATTCCTTAATTCCTTAATAGTTCTGGCTAGACTTGGTTTATACTCTCTAGAATTTAGGAGATTGAGAGGGGATCTTATAGAAACGTACAAAATTCTTATGGGGTTGGACAGGCTAGATGCAGGAAGATTGTTCCCAATGTTGGGGAAGTCCAGGACAAGGGGTCACAGCTTAAGGATAAGGGGGAAATCCTTTAAGATGAGGAAAAACCTTTTCACACAGAGAGTGGTGAATCTCTGGAACTCTCTGCCACAGAGGGTAGTTGAGGCCAGTTCATTGGCTATATTTAAGAGGGAGTTAGATGTGGCCCTAGTGGCTAAGAGGATCAGGGGGTATGGAGAGAAGGCAGGTACGGGATACTGAGTTGGATGATCAGCCATGATCATATTGAATGGCGGTGCAGGCTCGAAGGGCCGAATGGCCTACTCCTGCACCTATTTTCTATGTATCTATGTATCTATAGGCCAGTTAGTTTGACTTCAGTGGTTGGTACGATTTTAGAATCCATTATTAAGGATGAGGTTTTGGGGTACTTGGAAGCATATGATAAAAATAAGCCAAAGTAAGCATGGTTTTGTTAAGTGGATATCTTGTCTGGCATGTCTGTTGGAATTCTTTGAGGAAGTAATAAGCAAGATAGACAAAATGGATGTGGTTTACTTGGATTTTCAGAATAAGGTTCTGCACACGAGGCTGTTAAACAAGATAGGAACTCATGGTGTTAGAGGCGGATACTAGCATGGATAGAAGATTAGCTGACTGGCAGAAGGCAAAGTGTGGGAATAAAGGGGGACATTCTGGTTGGCTACTGGTGTTCGCAGAGGTTGCTGTTGGGTCCGCTACTTTTCGCATTGTATATTCATGATTTGGATGATGGAATTGATGCTTTGTGGCCAGGTTTACAGATGATATGAAGACAGGTGGACAGGCAGGTAATGTAGAGGAAGCAGGGATTCTGCAGAAGGACTTGGACAGGTTAGGAGATGGGGCAAAGAAGTGGCAGATGGAATACAGCGTAGCAAAGTGTGTGGTCATGCACTCTGGAGGAAAGCATAAAGGCGTGGATTATCTTCTAAATGGAGAGAGGATTTAGAAATCAGAGGTGCAAAGTTCAAGTTCAAGTTGAAGTTCAAGTGAGTTTATTGTCATGTGTCCCTGATAGGACAATGAAATTCTTGCTTTGCTTCAGCACAACTGAACATAGTAGGCATTGACTACAAGGCATTCTATAAATATATACACACATGAATCAATATACTGATAAAGTGCAAATAACAGTATTGGCTAATAAAGTTCAATGTTTTGTCCGAGCCAGGTTTAATAGCCTGATAGCTGTGGGGAAGTAGCTATTCCTGAACCTGGTCGTTGCAGTCTTCAGGCTCCTGTACCTTCTACCTGAAGGTAGTAGGGAGATGAGTGTGTGGCCAGGATGGTGTGGGTCCTTGATGATACTGCCAGCCTTTTTGAGGCAGCGACTATGATAGATCCCCTCGATGGAAGGGAGGTCAGAGCCGATGATGGACTGGGCAATGTTTACTACTTTTTGTAGTCTTTTCCTCTCCAGGGCGCTCAAGGTGCCGAACCAAGCCACGATGCAAGCCACAGCATGCTCTCTACTGTGCACCTGTAGAAGTTAGAGAGAGTCCTCCTTGACAAACCGACTCTCCGTAATCTTCTCAGGAAGTAGAGGCGCTGATCTGCTTTCTTAATAATGGCATCAGTGTTCTCGGACCAGGAAAGATCTTCAGAGATGTGCACGCCCAGGAATTTGAAGCTCTTGACCCTTTCAACCATCGACCCGTTGATATAAACGGGACTGTGGGTCCCTATCCTACTCCTTCCAAAGTCCACAATCAGTTCCTTGGTTTTGCTGGTGTTGAGGGCCAGGTTATTGTGCTGGCACCATATGGACAGTTGCTCGATCTCTCTTCTATACTCTGACTCATCCCCATCAGTGATACGTCCCACAACAGTGGTGTCGTCAGCGAACTTGATGATGGAGTTCGCACTATGTCTGGCTACGCAGTCATGAGTATAGAGTGAGTACAGCAGGGGGCTGAGCACGCAGCCTTGAGGTGTTCCCGTGCTGATTGTTATCGAGTCTGACACATTTCCACCAATACGAACAGACTGTGGTCTGAGAGTGAGGAAGTCGAGGATCCAATTGCAGAGGGATGCGCAGAGACCCAGTTCTGCGAGTTTGGTAACCAGCTTGGAGGGGATGATTGTATTAAATGCCGAGCTGTAATCGATGAATAACAGCTTGACATATGAGTTTTTGTTGTCCAAGTGGTCCAGAGCGGAGTGGAGGGCCAGCGAGATCGCATCCACCGTTGATCTGTTGTGGCGGTAAGTGAACTGCAGTGGGTCCAGGTTTTTGTCGAGGTAGGAGTTGATCTGCGCCATGATCAACCTCTCAAAGCACTTCATCACCACAGGCGTTAGTGCCACAGGTCGATGGTCATTGAGGCACGTCACCTTACTTGGGAGTGCTGTTACAGGACTTGGGAGTGCTGTTACAGGATTCCCAAAAGGTTAATTTGCAAGTCAAATCGGTAGTAAAGAAGGCAAATGTAATGTTAGCATTAACTTTGAGAGAACAAGAATATAAAAGCAAGGATGTAATGCTGTGGCTTTATAAGGTGCTTGTCAGGCCACATTTGGAATATTGTGAGTAGATTTGGGCCCCATTTCTGAGGAAGGATGTGCAGGCGTTGGAGAGGGTGCAGAGGAGGTTTACAAAAATTATCCCAGGGTTGATTGGGTTGGTGTATGAGGAGTGTTTGATGGCTCTGGGCATGTACTCGCTGGAGTTCAGAGAGATAAGGGGAATCTCACTGAAACCTACTGTGTAATGACAAGCATAGGTAGAGTGGATGTGGAGACGATGTTTCCAGTGGTGGGAGAGTCTAGAAACAGAGGGAAAGCACCTTATGCCATTCCAAAAAGTTCCATTTGAATGGCCAACTTGGTAATTACAGGACATAGAACATAGAAAAGTATTGCAGAGGAACAGGCCTTCCAGCCCATAATGCCAGTGCCAAACATGATGCCAAGCTAAACTAATCTCATCTGCCTGCACGTGATCTAAACCCCTCCATTCCCTGTTCATACATGTGCCCATCTGAAAACTTCTTGAACACCACTATTACCTTGGTGGAGATGCAATTGTTTTCCGGATCATATCTCCGGTCGCTCTGCGGCCGAACATCATGGAGCTGGCAGCCTTGCTCGGGTCTGATCTTGAGCCCCACCGCAGGGCCGTGGATTTAGCATTGGAGCCGATTCCTTGCCTGGATCGTTGCTCCAACTGCGGCCTGCAGATTTCACCATCGAGGAGCTCGCAGTCTCGGGTAGAGACCGATGTCGGGAAGCTCCAAACGACGCAGATGGTTTCGACCAGCCCCGACCCGGGATCTGATCGCCCGGCGTGGGGAGCTGACATCCTCCCGATGCGGGAGCTTGATCGCCCCGACGCGGAGGGCCTGACCACCAGCTACGGGAGCCAAGATCGTCCCGTCAACGGAAGGCTCGAGGCCCCCGACCGCGGGAGAACAAAGAAAGGAAGAGATTGAACTTATTCTTTTCGCCTTCCATCACAGTGAGGAATGGGGAGGAGTCACTGTTGGATGTTTATGTTAAAATGTATTTTGTGTGTTTTGTTGCTTTTTATTGTTTATTTAAGGCACATTCAAATTTCTCATATGTTGCAAAACATATTTGGCTAATAAAGTAAGATTATGATTATGATTATGATTATGATTATGATATCTGCTTCCACTACCACCCCTGCCGCGCCTTTATACGTGCCCTGTATTTATACGTGTAAAATACGTGCCCTGCACATCACCTTTACACAGGTGGGACTAGTGTGGTTGGGGCATCTTATTCGGCATGGTCAAGCTGAATCAAAGGGGCTGTTTTTGTGCTGGATGACACTATGACTCTTATTAATAACAGTGCCCCAAAAACCACCAGACCACAATAAAGACTCTTCAAGCTCAATTACTTTCTTCATAAAGGAAATCTTACATCCCTAGCTCGTCGGGCCTGAATGTGATCTCACACCCACCTCATAGAGGGCAATTAAAGTCAATTTTGCCAGCAAGATCCACACCCCATGAGCGACTACATTAAAAAAAATGCTGCTTACACTCTCAAAAGGTCTATTATAAAACGTCTGCTTAATCTTCAACACAGAGTGTAATCAGTGTCATGTTTGCACAAGAACGTTCCAGTATAAATTGGACATCAGAATTCATATTGAAAAAGTAACACCGGGATCAGGATCTGATTCCCAAGATAATTTCCTACTTATCTCTTACTGTTGTTTTCATATTGGTTCCTTTCTATCTAATTTTTGCTTTTTCATCTTTCCTTTAGAGTTGAAGAAGGATAAATGATAGAGTTTGATGGAAACACAATTATGAATCAGACTGGTCTGCTATTGATGTGAGACAATTAACCTCAGGAGTGGCAAAGTCATGCAGCCTGGAAACTTGCCCTTCAGCCCACAAGTTCACACTAACTACTGAGGACCTATTTTACACAAATCCAATGGATCAACGGTTCTTTTATTGTCAGGTGTACAAAAGGTACAATGAAATACATTTTTTTGCGTACAGATCAGTGCGATTATTGCTACATATAGACATATACATATAGGCAATCCCTGATTAAGTACCCCATGCTTAAAAACAGCATCCTGACTCCATATTCAATAGTCGCCAGATATTGGTGCCATAGTCCAGGTTGCTGCTGGCCATAAAGACCCGTTGCAGCCATCTCACTCAATGAACCTCATTCGGTTCACCAACGAGCCGTCCTTCTCACCTCCGGACTTTCAGCTTCCACAGATCAACCTAGAAGGCGGGGAAGGTTAGACCTTCAGTTCTCCCACCGGCCCTTTGTTCCAGCGCCCTCCGGTGTCGCCGACTCTCTGCTCCTTACAGTTCCTGGTCATTGGGGATGGGTGAACGAGGAGCCTGGGACCCACTCCGGACGGGCACCCCAGTTCTGTGGCCGCCCGCCTATCAGGGTTTGGCAACCGCCCTCATGGTCCTCCGAGAGCTTCCACTGTCGCTGTCCACGGGTGCCCTGGGGGATTGCTGGGACCGTTGGGCACCGCGGGGGGAGGAGGGGTTGGAATGTATCCTCTGTTAGGATGGGGAAATAGTTATTTAATATTTTGAATTTAAGAATATTTGTTTTACTTTGTATCATGGCGGTGGGTTTGTTTGTATTGTTTTGTGTTGTACATATCATTTTTGTAAATAATTGATTAAAATTATTTTTGGTAAACAAAGAAAGCGAGCTTCCACCACGCGGCCCTGTGGCCGGTGGGTCCGCGGGCTTCCAGGGATAAGCAGGGCTGAGTTCGGCGACGGCTTCCTTCGACGGACCGCTGGTCTCATGGCATCCGGCCGCAGCGGCCCGCTGGTCTTATCCACCCTTAACCCCGTTTTCTTTTTCCCACATTCCTATCAACGCCCCTCAGAATCTCACAACCACCTGCACATGTTGGCAATTGACGGTGTCCAATGAACCTACCAAGCAGGAGGCACCCTGTGCGTAGGGGAGAGGGTAGGGCCGAGGATGTCCTGGTTGGGTTGCTCCTGGGCCTGGCCAAGCTGGCCATCTGCGAGTCACAGCGCCAGGCGGAAGAGGGTTCTGCCGGAGCCGGTTGCCTGCCCCTTTTCCGGGCTTATGTCTATGCCAGGGTGGTGTTAGAGGGACTACGCGCTGTCCACGGGCACACTGGGGGATTTCCAGGACCGCTGGGCACGGCGGGGGGTTGAATGCATCCTTGACAAGGATTGTAACATAGTTGTATAGTAGTTTATTTAGTATATTTATTTGTCTTGTATTATGGTGGTGGGTTATGTTTTGTTTTATTGTATTGTAAATATTATTTTTAAATAATTGAATACATATTTTGATTTTTAAAAAGCAGGAGGCCTTTGGATTTGGGAAACCAGGAGCATCCAGAGCACGCTGGATTTTCTCACATTCCCAGTTCTTATGAAATTATCTGCTAAACATTTTTTTCCCCACAAATGTCTGACTACCGAGTGCTACCAACATTCTCTGTTTTTATGTGTAGGAACTGCAGGTGCTGGTTTTACACTGAAGATAGATACTAAAATGCTGGAGTAACTCATCGGGACAGGCAGCGTCTCTGGAGAGAAGGAATGGGTGACGTTTCGGGTCGAGACTCAGCGGGACAAGCAGCTGAAGGTGGGGCTTGACCCAAAACATCCACGGGTGCCATGGGGGATTTCCGGGACCGTTGGGCATCGTGGGGGGTGGAGTGTATCCTCCCTAAGGATTGTATTATAGTTATTTGAAAATGTAGTGCCTTAGATGATTTGATGATTTTGTACTATGGTGGTGGGTGTGTTAGCACGGTTTTGTTTTGTATTATTTTGTATCGTAATTGAATAAATAATTTTGATACAAACAAAAAAGAGCAGCGCCACTCAGCGGTCTGTGCTCCCTCTGCTAGAAGTCGAAGGAGCCTGTGAGCTCCTTTGACTTGGTGGACACCTAGATGAATCTCCACCCCCGACTCTAGTGCCTTCTCCAGGAGATCAGAGGGGGTGGATCTCACATCGACCGCCTTTACATTTCTCGGGCACACGTCTCCCGTGTCTCGGCGGCCCCCATGCGGCCGGTGCCGTGCTCAGACCACCACCTGGTGTGGGCGGAGTTCATCCCGCTGTGCACGCGGTGAGGGTCCGCGTACTGGCACTTTAACAACCGGCTGCTGGAGGATCGCCGATTCCGGGACTTGTTCAAACGGTTCTGGACCACCTGGAAAGCGAAGCGGGGAGGATTTCACTCCCTGCGGCTCTGGTGGGACGTGGGCAAGGCCCAAATCTGGTGCTTCTGTCAGGAGTACACTAGTGGGTCGATCAAGAGGCGCGATTCCAAGGTAAAACAGCTCGGGAGCGAGCTGCTCGATTTGGATTTGCGTCTAAGTCAGACCGTCGGGGACCCGATCCTCTGGAGGGAATACCAGGAGAAGAAGGACGCGCTGAGGGAGCAGCAGTTCGAACAACCCCGAGGCATGTACATGAGGTTGTGGATCCAAATGCTCCATGATTTGGACTGCGGTTCACCCTTCTTCTATTCGCTGGAGAAGTGGTGAGGAGTCTGTCAGCAGTTAGTGGAGCTGCTCGTTGACAATGACTCCTCCGTCACTGACCAGAAGACATCAACGTGGTGGTTTGTTGCTTTTATTGGGACCTTGTTCTCACCGGATACCTCCGGCGGGGACGAGTGCAGTGGTCTGTGGGAAGGTCTAGCCACAGTCAGTCTGGAGGCTGCCCCTTGACACTGGATGCCCTCCACCAGCTCAAGAAGGGCAAATCACTGGTCTGTGTTCGCCATTTGATTAAAAAAACAAAAACAGCTGCACAGAGCCGAGCTGAGCTCTGAGCTGAGCTGAGCATTATTATGTATTTGCCTATCTGTCATGATTTTAATGAAGTAGAGAAGGCTCCAGTTTTGCATAGAGCCAACTTCTGAAATGTTAAAAAACGGACATAATTTTTCCAATATATTGTTCTGACTGCAGCCATTTATTTCATCATTTATAAAAACTATATTTCCTGTCCAATTTACGATTGTTATCGAAGAGGTCAATGGATTAGTTCAATAGCATTTGCATTCTCACAAAAGACAATTAAGTAATAGGAGATATTGAATGGAATGAAAAATCAAATATAAATAGAATTTCTTTCATGTCATGTGAAAGTTTTAAAACATTTTAATTTTATTCCACACCAATTAGGTTACAGTGGACATAACTGAATGTCATATCTTCATATGTTATTAATAACTGATCAATTTTAATAAATTGATCAGTTTATAGCTGCCTATTTTGATAAATGTGAAGTGCAACTGCTGGATTACTGCTCATGGAAAGGTTCTGTTAAGAATGATTGCATTGTGTCATTGATTGATTGAAGTATGGAAACAAACTCTGTGGTCCACTGAGTCCCACTAACCATCAATCACCCATTCACACAAGTTCATTGTTATTATATATCCTACTTTCTCGTTCATGCACTCCCTATACATTAAGGGCAATTTACAGAAGGCCAATTAACCAACAAACCTGCTCGTCTTTGGGATGTGGGAGAAAATCGGAGCACCCGGAGGAAACCCAGTCACCGGGAGAACGTGCAAACTCCTCATAGACAACACCCACGGTTAGGATCCAACCCAGGTCTCTGGCATTGTGAGGCAGCAGCTTTACCAGCTGATTTCATTAATCATGATACTGATTTGCATCGGTACTGCCTTTGTTCAGGATATAAAGAAATGTTTCCATGTACATAACTGATATTTACATTTTTATATGAAAAGGGCCTGTCCCACTTGGCGATTTTTTCAGCGACTGCCGGCATCATTGACTGACGTATCAGGTCACCGAAAAATTTGCGGCGTGATGCGGCGCGATGACGTATTGACGCGCGGTGTTTTTTCAAGTGTCGCAACATTTTTTTGTCGCTGCTGGATTTTGAAATGTTCAGAATCTTTTGGCGACTGATATGACGCCGGCAGTCGCCAAAAAAAATCGCCAAGTGGGACAGGCTCTTTAGATTTTAAAGTAGGGAGACCCTGCCTTCTCTCAATTTTACTTATTAATTACAATGATCTATCAAGGAGCAATATAGCTATGAAATTGAGGAAAATGTATAAATGTGTGTTTAAAAGTTCAAATGATGGCAGGAAAATATGTTTCTCTCTGATTATGTGAACACCATTAATTTCAGAGTTTCTTACTAATGGCTGAAATACAAGTTCATCTCTGATCCTGGGAAGAACAATGAGTTCAAAGTATTAATGACCAAGTACACTTTCACTGATCAAATGCAAGTTTATGTTCATCTCTTCAGAATGCTTATTGCCAGCAGCAGGTTAACTTTCAGTATTAATCCAAATTGGGCACAACAGCAGTGTAGGATTTCCTTGAACGATACCATATAACACAATTCCTGCAGAGCTGTTTGGAAACCCAAGACCTTTGACCAATAAATTGCACGTTAGTCAGGCAGGAGGCGAACCTGGAAGCAGTTAAGGCCACCTAAGCACAAGGCCATTGCCACCAACCTTGCACTGATAGTCCTCAGAACGAGTGACTTGGCAGCCCCTTTATCTGGCACAATGCAACAACCTGAGACCACTAACAAAAAGATACTGTTCAAAAACCAAGCAACTTAAAAAACCCAACAACATTTCATCATCAACCGAGTGGGAGAGGTGATGTGGAATGCGGGATGGAAGAAAGGATGGATTGACTTTATATATCGGAAAGGCCTCAGACAAAGTCAAAGTCAAATTTATTCCTCAAGTGCAACCGAAGGTGCAGTGAAATGAATTTGCCAGCAGCGATACACTTAAAAAAAGAACACACAATACACAATAGAATTTAACACAAACATCCACCACAGCATTCTTCACTGTGGTGGAAGGCAATAAAGTTCAGTCAGTCCTCCTCCTTTGTTCTATCCTATCCCTTTGTACCTCTACCTTACCTTCACGACCATTTCAAGTAATGTTAATTTTTCTGTCTCCCCGAAATGATGCTGGAGGAGGGGTGGGGATGGGGGAGGTGGGGTGTTAAACACTTATAAATGCCAGCTCCACAGGTATCTGGTGTGATTATTATAACTCTGGGTAATCTGATGCATGAATCTCATCTTGATCACCTCAATGACAAAGTTAAATCATAATCCAGTCATTTTATAGGTTTTCATAAGGTTTAAGAAACCCAGCAGCAATAAGGTGATTGGAGAGGTTGGCCTTATAGATAAAGGCTTGGCCTCCACTGTGTCTATCTAGTCTCCCTGTGGCTTCTGGTAAACTCACTAATTCCCCTTTCACCTCGCTGACTACTATCTCTACAGAAACACACAGATAGGTACATGCACATACTCATGTATAATTGCCGCACACATGCACACACTCCCAAATGCACACACACATACACACTCTGGACAAGTAAAAGCAGACAATAGTCAATTAAAAAGCAGGAAGGTTTTCATTCACAAACTATATTATGCAGGTGGGGGACAGAGCAAGCGGGGGGAGCGCTGTCTGAGTGAAATTCACACGGTCTAAAGCCAATGTGATACAGACACACACCACGATGAACAGGAAGGTTGGCGCTGTAATTAAGACGCTGAAAGCACAGTGTACTGGAAGGGTCACATGTCCTTTAAAAAAGGGGGGGGGGGGGAGAGAGGGGAGAGAAGGAGTGGAGACGACTTTTAAGAAGCCAGAGATACAAGGCTGTGAAGCTCGGCGGACTTTTAACATTACCGGTCGGTTATCCTTGGTTCTGAAAACTACTGATTACGTTTTTTTTCTCCAATGAACCAATGAAATTCACCGGTCAGCACCGGCTACAACCTACGACCTGCTGGCAACCCACTACCAATGCACCTACGGCACGAGAATTCTTGTTACTCTCCATGGCGGCTACATTCTGGTCGCGACTAGTTCCCAGAATGCGGGAGCTCCTCACGACCATGAAGGCGACTACCCGGCAACCACCCGCGAACATGTGGCGACCGCATAGCCTCCTGCAGTCGCCTAAAAAGTCGCCTAAGTGGGACAGGCCCATAAGGAAGCTCAGCATGTCCCCTACAACTCTCCACCAACTTCTGCAGATGCACCATAGAAAGCATTTTATCTGGATGTGTCACAGCTTGGTTTGGGAACAGCTCCATCCAAGACCGCAAGAAATTGCAGCAAACTGAACTGAACCGATTTAACTTTTACAATTCTACAAATATCTACACTTGACTACCAGAGTCATTTAGAGAGGTACAGCATGGAAGCAGGTTCTTGGGTCCACCGATCACGTGCTGACCATCAACTTCATAGTGTTCCCCACAGCTATTTTCCTCCAATGAAATCAATAGAGAAGTAGTTTGTGCATTTTTGCACCAGGCTATGTTTATGCCATTATGGGGCATTGCTCCAATTCTCTGCTTCCATGCTGGATTTCAGAGGAATCCTGCATCAATTTGCAATTAGAGATGTTGAAATGTTAAAAAAACTGGTGTCATCTTTCAAGGATGTTGCCCAGACTGGAGGGTCTGAGCTATAGGGAGAGGCTGAGTAGGCTGAGAGACTATTCCTTGGAGCGCAGGAGGGTGAAGGGTGATCTTATAGAGGTGTATAAAATCATGAGAGGAATAGATCGGGTAGAGACACAAAGTCTCTTGCCCAGAGTAGGTGAATCGAGGACCAGAGGACATAGGTTTAAGGTGAAGGGGAAAAGATTTAATAGGAATCTGAGGGGTATCTTTTTCACACAAAGGGTGGTGGGTGTATGGAACAAGCTGCCAGAGGAGGTAGTTGAGGCTGGGACTATCCCAACGGTTAAGAAACAGTTAGATAGGTACATGGATAGGACAGGTTTGGAGGGATATGGACCAAGTGGGACTAGTGTAGCTGGGATATTTTTTCAAGTATGGGCAAGTGGAGCCGAAGGGCCTGTTTCCACGCTGTATCACTATCTTCAGTTTTTGTTGGGAAATCCTGAAGTTGTTCAGTGTTAGGTGGAAAAATGACAGCAATTTCAAACAAAAAACAAGATTGGGAGAGAAGTAAGCTCTGTCAGCACATGTAAAAATAGCAAGTTTTATTAAAGAGTACAGTATTTTCATGTCACAATGAAGATCCAGTCATCACTTAATTTCAAAACTGAAATTTCAACATCAGCCGAATGAGGAAATGTTCTTAAATCCATTTAAAGAGGCAGAATAACGTACCATGTTCTGTCTCTATGTGGTCCATTCATTGATTTGCGCATGTACAACGGTTCATTCCAGATGCTAACTTACAAGTCTCACTTTATCCTTCTTTACTTTAAATGTGGGGTTACAATTTATCTTTTTGATAAAAGTCGCTTGGAGTTCTTCTTCAGATCTATAGTTACTGTCACCAACTTCAGCATAGTACTGCGATAGCACCTGCAAAAGTTTAAATATATTACAAATGAGAGTGTAACGAAGAATAACTACACCAGTTGGGAAGTAACTAAAATAATCAGAAACAGGACTACAGAAATTCAGATTTTGAAAGCTGAAATTATTTCCATTAGTATCCACAATTTCACGTTTTTGGTTTTTATGGTTTCATCACTTCAAAATCATCATCTTATCTCACACTACAGCGTTTCTCAACCTTTTTACCCTTGCGAATAATTTTCATGTCTCAGGGAATCCCTACATAAAAATTATTATATTTCTTTATTAATCTCTTTCTTTCTTTTTCATAAACTTAAAGTTCTTAAGGCAAACATAATATATTTTTTCTGATAACTTGTTTAAGCAAAAAATAACGTACGTTTTTCTCAAGTTTATTGACACTGCAAAAAAAAAACCTGAAATCAAATCGAGGTTTTCATTCACACAAAAAAATCAACCATATCTGTAAACACATAAAATAAACATAAATAACCAACATAATAAATGACACATATACAGACGAAAACAGATAACTACCACAATAACTTAATCGTTTATTGACAATGTTGAAAAGGTATAAGATAAATCAAACAAATAAAACTGAAGCAAATAAAGGCAAACAGAAGAACTAACCTTGGAGGAGAGAGGGAGGAGAGAGAGAGAGAGCGAGAGTGGGAGAGAGAAAACAACACACATAAACTAACAACATACATAAACTTTTGCTAAACTAACAAAAATAAACATAAACATACTTACATTTTTAAAATTCATATAACATCCCTAAATGATGGGTAAAAATGACTAAATAACGAGGGTGAATGAGGGACTGTACCTGCACGCCATGAAGCACAGACAGGACTGATGGAGACCGTGCATGCGTCTGTACTCGAGTGAGTGACTTGATGACACATGAATCTGTCACGTACAGCTCCTGTCCACTGACCACTAAAGGCCGTTTCACACTGGCGCCGTATAGACGTCGTTATATATGACGTCGCTAAATATGCTAAATAGATGTCGCTAAATATGCCGTCCGTGTATAATAAAATTACGAATATGAATTAAACACAAAAATGAATTAAAAATGCATTTACATATGATGAGCCTATTTATCACCATTTCTCTCGGAACCCCTAGCGACCTCTCGCGGGGATCCCCGGTTGAGAAACGCTGCACTACGTGTTTACCTTTTTAAAGCCATGACAAAACATACCTTTTTTCTCAACTTTTTAACTGAGATTTCTTGCTCTGGAGACTGCCGTAGAACCATCTTGATTGTTCTTTTCCAGTTGAACTTCCCTGAAATAAACCAGAACTCACATTGTAGCATCCTCTGGTCTATAAGAAATTATTGATCCAGATTTTGCTGAGTGGCACATAAGTTCACAAGTTCTTGGGGCAGAGTACCACCTCTCACAATACTGTCGAGAAAAATTTGGCAAAGCCATGTGCCAAAGTTGCCGGGTTTTATCAAGGTGACCTGTTATCCCAGACACTGATAAAGATTCAAAATGTGCGGGATCTGTGAACAGGCACACCGTCAAAACACTGGGTAATCTCTGCAAATCACTCATCAATCGCAGCACAGACACAAAATGCTGGAGTAACTCAGTGGGACAGGCAGCATCTCTGGAGAGAAGGAATGGGTGACGTCTCGGGTCAAACTAAAGAAGGGTCTCGACACGAAGCGTCACCCATTCCTTCTCTCCAGAGATGCTGCCTGTCCCGCTGAGTTACTCCAGCATTTTAAGTCTGTCTTCGGTTTAAACCAGCATCTGCAGTTCCTTCCTACACATCAATTGCTGCACACTCACCAACTGAACCCTGATCTCCACACTTGGTTAAGTTGTGAAGTGCTCGTCTTTACACTTTTTTATTGATTTTCATTTACAGTATCACTGTCAAAGCCGGCATTAATGGCCTATCCCTGCTCTTAAGATTTAGGTTTGTATTGCCAGGCGTACTGAAGTACAGTGAAATAGCATTTTGTTTTACATGCTATCCAATCAGGTCAGATAATACTACACATAAATAATAGACAATAGGTGCAGGAGCAGGCCATTTAGACCTTCGAGCCAGCACCGCCATTCAATGTGATCATGGCTGATCATCCCCAATCAGTACCCCGTTCCTGCCTTCTCCCCATGTCCCCGGACTCCGCTATTTTTAAGAGCCCTATCTAGCTCTCTCTTGAAAGCATCCAGAGAACCCACCCCCACCGGCCTCTGAGGCAGAGAATTCCACAGACTCACCACTCTCTGTGAGAAAAAGTGTTTCCTCGTCTCCGTTCTAAATGGCTTACTCCTTATTCTTAAACTGTGGCCCCTGGTTCTGGACTCCCCCAACATCGGGAACATGTTTCCTGCCTCTAGCATGTCCAAACCCTTAATAATCTTATATGTTTCAATGAGATGCCCTCTCATCCTTCTAAACTCCAGAGTGTACAAGCCCAGCTGCTCCATTCTCTCAGCATATGACAGTCATGCCATCCAGGGAATTAACCTTGTAAACCTATGCTGCACTCCCTCAATAGCAAGAATGTCCTTCCTCAAATTAGGGGACCAAAACTGCACACAATACTCCAGGTGTGGTCTCACTAGAGCTCTGTACATCTGCAGAATTACCTCTTTGCTCCTATATTCGATTCCTCTTGTTATAAAGGCCAACATGCCATTCGCTTTCTTCAATGCCTGCTGTACCCGCATGCTTACTTTCATAAAGTGATGAACAAGGACCCCCAGATCCCGTTGTACTTCCCCTTTCCCCAACTTGACGCCATTTAGATAGTAATCTGCCTTCCTGTTTACCAATGTCCACAAAGTCAATGTCCGCAATGGGGTAGAGATCATTCGGAAAGTGCCCGAGCTTATGTTTCCATTAGTGGGAGTGTCTAGGACTAGAGGTCATAGCCTCAGAATTAAAGGACATTCCTTTAGGAAAGGAGATGAGAAGGAATTTCTTTAGTCAGAGGATGGAGAATCTGTGGAATTCTTGGCCACAGAAGGATGTGGAGGGCAAGTCAGTGGATATTTTCAAAGCAGAGATAGATTTTTGATTAGTAGGGGAGTCAGGGGTTATGGAGAGAAGGCAGGAGAATGGGGTTTGGAGCGAGAGACAGATCAGCCATGATTGAATGGTGGAGTAGACTTGATGGGCCGAAAGGCCTAATTCTGCTCCTATTACTTATGACCTTGTGGAAGGACTATTCTGAAACATGATAACACAGGGGAAGAAGCTTCCCCCCCCCCCCCCACCCCCCCTCCACCGAGTGTGGTGGTGCTGCTTACAAGCCTCCGTATCTTATGCTTGACGGGAGCGGGGAGAAGGTGGTTGAACCGGGGTGGGATAACTCTTTGATTATGTTGGCTGCTTTTCTGAGGCAGGATGAAATGTAGATAGAGTCAATGGTGGGGAGTCTGGTCTATGTGATAGACTGGACTACATCTACAACTTCCACATGAGTGGCGATTCGTCTTTTTGAACTGCTGCAGTGAGTGTACTCCCACTATTCAGCAGGGACATGGTGGATTCAGACCCAGGGGCAATGAAGGAATGGTAACAGACTTCCTCATCTCAATGGGACACGACTGACCACTGAGCTTTTCTAGCATTTTATTTAATTGCCCTGCGAGTATAGCCATTGTACTCAAGTGTGTGGTTTCCATTGAGAAATTGAGTTTCTTGTCTGTTGATGGAGAGAGATTTATTGGCGATAAAGCCATTGATAGTCAAGGATAAAAACGAATAAAACAGCATTTCACGTCAGTCCATTTGTCTCACGAATGAAGAAATCCAAGCCTGGGTTTATAGTACAACCTGTTTCAGTTGAGAAATTAAATATTGTAGAAATAAAGAACTGCAGATGCTGGTTTATATCAAAGATAGACACAAAATGCTGGAGTAATTCAGTTGGTCAAGCAGCATCTCTGGAGAGAAGGGATGAGTGATGTTTGGGTCGGGACCCTTCTTTAGACTGAAAGAAGGGGGTGGGGGATGAAGAGCTGGAGGAGAGAACAAATCCAGGACCATTCAGGGCCAGCCACAAATGACCCCAGGCAAGGCGTTTGTCAGGTAGGTTCATTGTTGGTAGGGAAAGTGTGAATTCAAGAGAAACTATTTGGAGAACTGTGGAACTGGTAAAATTACTTTGGAGGAGGAAGGGGCAAGAAGGGGAGGGAGTATTACTTAAACTTAGAGAATATTCATATCGCTGGGTTGTAAACTTCTCAAGTGAAATACAAAGTGGTGTTCCTCCAATTTGCGTGTGGTCTCACTCTGGCAATGGAGGAGGCCCAGGACAGAAAGGTCAGTATGGGAATGGGAAGGGTAGTTGAAATGATTGGCAACTGGGAGGTCCCATAGGACCAAGCTTTCAGTTTTCAGTGAAACAGTCACCAGGTCTACATTTGGTCTCGCTGATGTACCTGAGCCCACGTTGGGAACATTGGATGCATTAGAAGAGGTTAGAGGAGGTACATGTGAACCTCTGTCTCACCTGAAAGGAATGTCAAAGTCCCTAGATGGAGTTGAGGGAGGAGATAAACGATCAGGTGTTGCATCTCTGGTGGTTATAGTGTCATAGAGTGATACAGTGTGGAAACAGGCCTTTCGGCCCAACTTGCCCACACCGGCCAACATGTCCCAGCTACACTGGTCCCACCTGCCTGTGTTTGGCCAATATCGCTCTAAATCTGTCCTATCATTGTACCTGTCTAATTGTTTCTTAAACATTGCGATAGTCCCTGCCTCAACTACCTCCTCTGGCAGCATGTTTCAGTCACCTGCCTTTGTGTGAAAAAGATACCGCTTTGATTCCTATTAAATCTTTTCCCCTTCACCGTAAACCTATGTACTGTGTCCCTGGTTCCTCTATTGTGGGAAGAGACTCTGTGCATCTACCTGATCTATTCCTCCCATGATTTTATACACCTCAATGCAGGGGAAAGTATCTGGGGAGGCGGTGGTCTGGGTGGGAAGGGATGAGTGAACCAAGGAGTTATGGAGTCAGCAGTTAAATATTGTCGTTAGGTCAGCACACTTCAGAAAACATAGAAAATCGGTGCAAGAGTAGGCCATTCTCGAGGCAGCACCGCCATTCAATATGTTCATAGCTGATCATCCAAAATCAGTACCCCTTTCCTGCTTTCTCCCCATATCCCTTGATTCCATTAGCTCCAAGTTATATCTAACTCTCTCTTGAAAACATCCAGTGAATCGGTCTCCACTGCCTTCTGTGGCAGAGAATTCCACAGATTCACAACTTTGGGTGAAAAGGTTTTTCCTCATTTCAGTCCTAAATAGAAACATAGAAACGTAGAAAATAGGTGCAGGAGTAGGCCATTCGGCCCTTCGAGCCTGCACCGCCATTCAATATGATCATGGCTGATCATCCAACTCAGTATCCTGTACCTGCTTTCTCTTCATACCCCCTGATCCCTTTAGCCACAAGGGCCACATCTAACTCCCTCTTAAATATAGCCAATGAACTGGCCTCAACTACCTTCTGTGGCAGAGAATTCCAGAGATTCACCACTCTCTGTGTGAAAAATGTTTTCCTCATCTCGATCCTAAAAGATTTCCCCCTTATCCTTAAACTGTGACCCCTTGTTCTGGACTTCCCCAACATCGGGAACAATCTTCCTGCATCTAGCCTGTCCAACCCCTTAAGAATTTTGTACGTTTCTATAAGATCCCCCCTCAATCTTCTAAATTCTAGCGAGAACAAGCCGAGTCTATCCAGTCTTTCTTCATATGAAAGTCCTGACATCCCAGGAATCAGTCTGGTGAACCTTCTCTGTACTCCCTCTATGGCAAGAATGTCTTTCCTCAGATTAGGAGACCAAAACTGTACGCAATACTCCAGGTGTGGTCTCACCAAGACCCTGTACAACTGCAGTAGAACCTCCCTGCTCCTATACTCAAATCCTTTTGCTATGAATGCTAACATACCATTCGCCTTCTTCACTGCCTGCTGCACGTGCATGCCTACTTTTAATGACTGGTGTACCATGACACCCAGATCTCGTTGCATCTCCCCTTTTCCTAATCGGCCACCATTCAGATAATAGTCTACTTTCCTGTTTTTGCCACCAAAGTGGATAACCTCACATTTATCCACATTATACTGCATCTGCCATGCATTTGCCCACTCACCCAGCCTATCCAAGTCACCTTGCAGCCTCCGAGCATCCTCCTCACAGCTAACACTGCCCCCCAACTTCGTGTCATCCGCAAACTTGGAGATGTTGCATTCAATTCCCTCGTCCAAATCATTAATATATATCGTAAATAGCTGGGGTCCCAGCACTGAGCCTTGCGGTACCCCACCAGTCACTGCCTGCCATTGTGAAAAGGACCCGTTTACTCATTGTGAAAATGACCTACCCCTTATAACAGTGACCCCTGGTTCTGGACTCCCCCAACATCGGGTCCATTATTCCTGCATCTAGCCTGTCCAATCCTTTAAGAATTTTATATGTTTCTATAAGATCCCCTCTCATCCTTCTAAATTCCAGTGAATATAAGCCCAGCCGACCCATTATATCATCATATGTCTGTCCCGCCATCCCGGGAATTAACCTGGTGAACCTACTCTGCACTCCCTCAATAGCAAGAATGCCCTTCCTAAAATTAGGAGACCAAAACTGCACACAATACTCCATGTGCGGTCTCACCAGCGCCCTGAACAACTGCAGTAGGACCTCCTTGCTCCCATACTCAAATCCTCTCGCAATGAAGGCCCACATGCCTTTTGCTTTCTTCACTTCCTGCTGTACCTGCATGCTTTCTTTCCGTGACTCTTGTACAAGGACACCCAGGTCTTGTTGCACCTCCCCTTTTCCGAATCTGACACGATTCAGAAAATGGTAGACACAAAATGCTGGAGTAACAGCGGGACAGGCAGCATCTCTGGAGAGAAGGAATGGGTGATGTTTCGGGTCGAGACCCTTCTTCAGTCTGAGCATTTTGTGTCTACCTTCGATTTAAACCAGCATCAGCAGTTCTTTCCTACACCATTCAGATAATAATCTGCCTTCCTGTTCTTGCCACCAAAGTGGATAACCTCACATTTATCCACATTATACTGCATCTGCCATGCATCAGCCCACTCACCCAACCTATCCAAGTCACCCTGCAGCCTCATAGCATCCTCCTGCAGCTCACACTGCCACCCAGCTTTGTGTCATCCGCAAACTTGGAGATGTTACATTTAATTCCTTCGTCTAAATCTTAATATATATTGTAAATAGCCCAGCACTGAGCCTTACGGCACCCCACTAATCACTGCCTGCCATTCTGAAAAGGACCCGTTAATTCCTACTCTTTGCTTCCTGTCTGCCAACTAGTTCTCTATCGATGTTTATACTCTACCCCCAATTCCATGTGCTCTAATTTTGCACACTAATCTCGTGTGTGACCTTGACAAAGGCTTTTTGAAAGTCCAGATACACCACATCCACTGGCTCTCCCTTATCCATTCTACTTGTTACATCCACAAAAAATAATCAAGCATGATTTTCCCTTCATAAATCCATGCTGACTTTGACTGATCCTGTCACTGCTTTCCAAATGTGCGGCTATTACATCTTTAATAATCGACTCAAGCATCTTCCCCACCGATGTCAGGCTAACTGGTCTATAATTTTGTTTTCTTTCTCCCTCCTTTCTTAAAAAGTGGGATTACATTAGCTACCCTCCAGTCCACAGGAACTGATCTAGTCCATAGAACATTGGAAAATGATCACCAATGCATCCACGATTTCTGGGGCTGCCTCCTTGAGTACTCTGGCCCTGGGGATTTATCTGCCTTCAGTCCCAACAGTTTACCTAACAACATTTCCTGAATAATGTGGATTCCCTTCAGTTCCTCCCTCACACTAGATCCTTGGCCCCCTAGTATTTCTGGGAGATTGCTGGTTCTGTCTTCACTAAGGAAGACACAAAAGTACTTGTTTAACTGGTCAGCCATTTCCTTGTTTCCTATTATAAATTCAGCCATTTCTGATTGTAAGGGACTTCAGAAAACATGCATGCATCAATTTTATTCACTTCTTTGACTTGAATAAAAGGGAGGCCATTTAAGACTGAGGTGAGAAAAAACTTTTTTCACCCAGAGAGTTGTGAATTTGTGGAATTCCCTGCAGAGGGCAGCGGAGGCCAAATCACTGGATGGATTTAAGAGAGAGTTAGATAGAGCTCTAGGGGCTAGTGGAATCAAGGGATACGGGGAGAAGGCAGGCACGGGTTATTGATTGGGGATGATCAGCCATGATCACAATGAATGGCGGTGCTGGCTCGAAGGGCCAAATGGCCTCCTCCTGCACCTATGTTCTATGTTTCCATGTTAACTCTGTTTTTTAGTTTTCATTTGAGAGATACAGCATGGAAGCAGGCCCTTTGGGCCACCGAGTCCACGCTGACCAGTGATCCCCGTATATTAGCACTATCTTTCACACTAGGGACAATATACAATATACAGAAGCTAATTAACCTACAAACCTGTCAGTCTTTGTAGTGTGGGAGGAAACCAGAGCAAAAAACCTGTTCCTCTTCCCAGAGACTCAACTTGATGTGTTGAGTATTTCCACGATTTTCACAAGTCCAAGGAGTAGAATTAGGCCATTCGGCTCATCGAGTCTACTCCGCCATTCAATCATGGCTGATCTCTGCCTCCCAATCCAATTTCTTGCCTTCTCCCCGTTACCCTTGACACCCGTTCTAATCAAGAATTTGTCTATCTCTGCCTTTTCTGATTTTGTTTTGGATTTCTAGATTCTGCAGTTTAGTTTTGAACATTAGTCTCCCTCATGTTGCAGACGGTCACTGCCGTGAATTTTGGGGCACGGGTGTTATTCACCACTCATCAACCCATGCCCGAATATTGATGTATGTCTTGACACATGGATTCGTGGAATTCTGATGTGTTGTGAATGGAATACCTGGCTTTGTCTCATTATTTTCTTCCACAACTTCAGTTTCCGCAATTTTAACTTTCTTTTCTTTCGATTTGGGTTCACCTGTGTGATATGCAAAAAAAAGTATCAGTCAGTAAAAGCTTGTTGCCTTGAATAAAAAGATTGCATAAAAATATTGTAGTTGGCCATGATCAGAATGCAGAAAGCCAAATAGTTCAAAAGTAAATTTAATTCGTATTGTGCACCCAATCCCAAAGTACGTACTTTTGTTTGAATTAATTTTTTAAAATCTGGAAATGAAAGTTTCATTTGACAAAGCGACTTGTTTCAGTATTAAGAAAGTTGAAATATTATAGTTCGATTTTCATCCTTCAACCCACATGCATACATCAAATTTATCCATATCTTTCCTACAGATTTTGCCCTGCTTCATGAGAAATCATCATCATCGGCGGTCACTCGAAACGAGTATGTCTGTCCTCTCATGGAGGACGCCTGTGCGTGACTGTTTAACGTGGGGAGACTGGTGCACAGACAGCCACCACGCCGTCCTTGACAGATCAGGGTCACGATCCAATGGCATGGAATCCAGGACGACCTGAGACACTTTTCTGCTGCAGCCTTCATCTGCCTTCCCAGCCATTGTGACGCTCCACTAAAGTTAGCTATCATCCTCCGCCTGTTCCACCGTTGAGGTCTTGGTTGGATTGCTCTTTGTCAGAGAAATCCCCCTCGACCTTACCGCCATGGGTGGCCCTACCAGGAGCATAACTCCAGACGGCATCGCTCTCAGGATCTCAGGACCACACAAGCTTCTCCACCAGGACAAGGTGACATTCCACGGAGAAGCATGAGAAATATTGACAATGATACAATAAACCCTCGTTTTAACGGTCCGCTTTATAACATATTTCAGATGTAGCAGACAGACCTGCTGATGCTGCCCCTTGCTCCCATCGTCTCCCCGGCAGCTTAGAGCCCCGACTTCTGATCCCACCCATGACTCGCAAGGTGCCACAGTGAACTGTCTGAAGAAGGATCTCCAACATGTCTGAAGGGTCTCGTCCCGAAACATCACCTACTCCTTTTCTCCAGGGATGCTATCTGACCCGCTGAGCTACTCTAGCTTTTTGTGTCAATCTTAGGTGCGCCAATGAATCCTTCTTCACCCACCCCACATTCGGCGACACCTCCTAAAAAAACCTCAACCAAGTTAGTGAGACACGATCTATCACATACAAAGCCGTGCTAGCTATCCCCAATTAGCTCATTCTCTTCCAAATGTGAGTAAATCCTATCTCAAAGAAATCTCTCCAATGATTTCCCTACCACCGAAGTGAGGCTCACTAATTTATAGTTTCCTGGATTCTCGCTACTTCCTTTCTCAAACAAAAGAACAACATTGGACACACTCTCCAGGACCTCACCTGTGGCCAGAGAAGAAGCAAAAATCCTCGTCAAGGCCCACAATCTCCTCGCTTGCCTTCCTCAATAACCTGGGATGAATTCCATCAGGCCCATGGGTCATATCCACGTTAATGCTCTTCAGGAGCCTTAGCACTACCTCCTTCTCGATCTCAAACTGCCCTAGCATATTTGTATTCTCCACACTGATCTCACTGTCCTCCAAGTCCTTCTCCCTGGTGAAAACTGGTGCAGAGTACCCGTTTAGTACCTCACCTACACCCTCCGACTCCAAGCATATATACCCTCCTTTATCCTTGAGTAGTCCCACCTTCTCCCTGGACACCCTCTTCTTTTTAACATATACGTATAAAAAGCCTTGGGATTTTCCTTAATACTTTGCCCCTTCTAATCACTCTTTTGCCCCTTTCAGTGCTTTCCTACGTGTTTTATGTTCTTTGTAAGCTTTGTCAGATGCTACCTTCTTAAACCTAACATATATTTCCTTTTTCCTCCTGACCAAGTTTACAACCTCCTTGATTATCCACAGTTCCCTTACCTCGTCCTCCTTACTAGAACATGCTGATCCGACACTTTGTTCAGCTGGCCTTTAAATGTCCTCTGTGGACTTACCCAATAACAACTGATCCCAATCTATCCTCCTTAGCTCCCGACATGGTAATCTGCCTTGTCCACAATTAAATACTTTCCTCCAACGTCCAGACATGTCCCTATTCAAAACAATCTTAAAACCTATGGCGTTGTGATAATTCATCCCCAAATGTTTCGTACACATCAACACCAGACACTGGCCAGGCTCGTTTCCCAATACCAGGTCCAGTATGGTCCCTCCTCGAGTCGGACTACACACATACTGTTTAAGAAAACCTTCTTGGATGCACCTAACAAATTCTGCCCCATCTATTCCTCTTGCCCTGAGTAAGTCCCAGTCAGTATTGGGGAGGTTAACGTCACCCACCACAACAACCCGATGGTCCTGGCATCCTACCATAATCTGTCTACTTACCTGATCCTCTATCTCCCACTGCCTTATAATGCCTCAGTAGACGTACTTTAGACAATAGACAATAGGTGCAGGAGTAGGCCATTCGGCCCTTCAGCCAGCACCGCCATTCAATGTGATCATGGCTGATTATCCACAATTCCGGAAGTGGCGGCGCCTAACGGCAGCGGCTCAACTGCAGTCCGTCTGTCTTTTTTAAAATTTTTGTCTAGTTAAATGTAGTTGTTTGTGTTTTTTTATATTGTTTTTAACTGTGTATATGTGGGGGGCGGGGGGGGAGGTGGAAACTTAAAAAAATCTCTTCCCTGTATGGAGGACCCGACCTTTCTCGGTCGGGTCTCCGTTGTCGTTGGGGCCTAGCACCGTGGAGACACCTCCAACTGGAACGACCTGGGGCTCCAGTCGCGGAGCCTGCGGACAACTCACCATCGTGGAGCTGGCCGAGTTCGGAGCGTGGAGAGCTGTGGTGACGCGCGGCTGTGACCCGACCCCGGAGATTCGGAGGCTCCAGCCACAGGTCTGGTGGACGGTAACATCGGGAGCTCGCGGGTCCCTGGTGGGAGACCGCTTTTCGGGGCTCCCGCAACGGCAACTTCTCCCGCCCGAGTTGCGGGGTTGAAGATGACCTGGAGCTGGGTCTAACATCGCCCGGCGCGGCTTTAATGGCCGCGGGACTTGCTAGCGCTACCGGGGGCTCCAACATCCAGACCCGGAGGGCGGCCTTGCATCGCCCGGCGCGGCTTTAATGGCCGCGGGACTTATTTTCCATCGCCCGCCGGGGGCTCTGACTCTGACATCGGGAGGAGAATGGGGAGTGCAGGGGAGAGATAAGACTTTGCCTTCCATCACAGCGAGGAGGAGATTCGCTGTGATGGATGTTTGTGTAAATTGTGTTGTGTCTTGGTTCTTTTTACTTGTTTGTATGACTGCAGAAACCAAATGAGGATCAAACGACAATAAATGGTATTGTATTGTATTGTATTGTTGTATCAGTACCCCGTTCCTGCCTTCTCCCCATATCCCCTGACTCCGCTATCTTTAAGAGCTCTATCTAACTCTCTCTTGAAAGCCTCCAGAGAATTGGCCTTCACTGCCTTCTGAGGCAAAGAATTCCACAGATTCACAACTCTATGTGAATTTTTTTTTCCTCATCTCCGTTCTAAATGGCTTACCCCTTATTCTTAAACTGTGGCCCCTGGTTCTGGACTATCCCAACATCGGGAACATGTTTCCTGCCTCTAGCGTGTCCACACCCTTAATAATCTTATATGTTTCAATGAGATCCTCTCATCCTTCTAAACTCCAGAGTATACAAGCCCAGCCGCTCCATTCTATCAACATATGTCCTCTCTGGGTACAGTTGTGACATTATCCCTGATTAGCAAAGCAACTCCTCCGCCTCTTTTACCCCCTTCCCTATCTCATCTGAAATATCAAAACCCAGGCACGTTGAGTTGCCAGTTGTGTCCCACTCACAACGAAGTTTCCGTAATGGGAATAACATCATAATGCCAAGCACTGATCCAGGTTCTATGTTCATCAGCTTTACCGACAATACTCCTTGCATTAAACTAAACACATTTCAGTCCTTTATTATGCCCATATTCATGAACCTCTCCCTACCCGTCCTTCTTATGAGACTTCCTTAACATAATCTCCACTTTAGTTTTAGTTTTAGAGATACAGCGCGGAAACAGGCCCTTTCGGCCCACCGGGTCTGCGCCGACCAGTGATCCCCGCACATTAACACTATCCTACACCCACTAGCGACAATTTTTACATTTACCAAGCCAATTAACCTACATACCTATACGTCTTTGGAGTGTGGGAGGAAGCCAAAGATCTCGGAGAAAACCCACGCAGGTCACGGGGAGAATGTACAAACTCCGTACAGACAGCACCCGTAGTCAGGACTGAACCCGGGTCTCCGGCGCTGTATTCGCTGTCAGGCAGCAACTCTAACGCTGCGCCACCGTGCCCGCCCTGCACTTTCTCATCAGCCCTTCCATTTGCTGACCTGATGCTCTGGTTCCCACCCCACTACCATTTTACATTAAACCCTCCCGATTAGCAGTTTAAATTGGCATTGTGGTGCACACAAACATAGTGGGCGGAAGAGCCTGTTCCTAAGCTGTACAGTTCCATGTACTATCCAAATTAGATGTACTGTCGCTGTATTTCACGTGGGATTTCCATTTTCTCGCAACTTTCACGGAATCTTATGGAGATGGCATAAATGTTGGGTTACATTTCTTGCAGGGTTATTTTTCTCCATGACTTAAGAGTCGCAGAAGTAATCCTCAAAGGAGATTCTTTTGAAAACCACCGAAATGCATTTTTTTTCCTCCTGAACATAACATAATTTTGACCACCCTCATAATGTCGACAATAATGAATAGTCTATTAAATAGTGGTTTTCTCATTCCCATCCAGATTTCATTGATGATTATAAAAACCGATTACCCACCTTCAGTGGATGATTTTGCATGCTTCCGTTTCCCACACTTCACTTTGCTGTGTGAGTTTTCACTGCCCTGCTGCTGGATATCCTGTCCATTTTCTTCCACCGCATGGGCTTCTCCTCTGTCGTTCAATTTCTTCATTTTTTTCTTCTTTTTCTCTTCCATTTTGTAATCCGGTTTATGATCCAACCCATTTTCATCCTCCTGCAAATGTTTCTTTGTTTTTTTGGTTTTGTTTTTTCTTTCTTCCTTTCGTTCCCTTTTGTTCTTCTTCTTCTCGATGTTTTCTGTGACAGGAGCCTGATCCGAGTTTGTTTCTACTGAGTCTGAAGGACCTTCACCATTCTGGGTTTGTTTCTGATATTGTTGCTGGGTATTCTTATCCTTGGCATTAAAAAAAGGCAAGGAATATTAATATCATTTTATGTAATATTAAATTTAATTTATGTAATATTAAGTACAATCGTAGAATTGTCAAGATAAACACCTTACATTTTCTGTGCAACTTCCATATCCCTACCACACAGTAAATAAGTTGTTTTAAACTTTGCTATTAATATCACCTCATGATCCTCTGTATAATATAACACCAAGATTAGGCATTCATCTATCACAATTGTGAAAATTGTAAATGATCCAGCATCCACAAGCTCTTGAGGTACAAGTTCAACTTTCCACTTGCACGTTTCTGTACATGTGTTTCACTCATACACCCTTCTATTGTGAAATAATGCCTCTTTGTCCAGTGTGAAGTTCTGACTTCTTTAATATCCCTTTGTAAACATTTGTTTTCAATGATATTCCTCGGTTGTTGACTCATTCCAATTTCTTCTTTGTTAATTAAAAACTCGAAGATCAACAACCTCCTCCGAAATCAATGGTGTCAAAACTGAAGCAAGTCTCTTTCAAATCACTAATGCCGTGTCGCAGAGTTAAATTACATTTCCAAAGTCTCTCTCAACTCCACCAACTTTCTGCACCCAAAACACTTTGATTCTGGTATTCCTTTCTTGGTTTCCCAATTTCTGCAGGCCATTGTCATCGAGTCATGCAGTGTGGAAACAGGCCCTTCAGCCCAACTCGCCCGCAGCGGCCAACATGTCCCAGCTACATCAGTCCCACGTGCCTGCATTTCGTCCATATCCCTCCAAACCTGTCCTATCCATGTACCTGTCTAACTGTTTCTTAAATGTTGCAATGGTCCCTGCCTCAACTACCACCTCTGGCAGCTTGTTCCATACACCCATCACATTTTGTTTGAAAAAGTTATCCCTCAGATTCCTATTAAATCTTTTCACCTTCACTTTAAACCTATGTCCTCTGCTATTCGATTCACCTACTCTGGGCAAGAGGCTCCGTACATCTACACAATCTATTCCTCTCATGATTTTATACACCTCAATAAGATCACCCCTCATCCTCCTGCGCTCCAAGGAATAGAGTCCCAGCCGACTCAACCTCTCCCTATTGCTCAGACCCTTGAGTCCCAGTAACATCCTCGTAAATCTTCTCTGTACCCTTTCCAGCTTGTCCTATGCCATCCTGTGGTTTCCCAATTCCCAATAATCTGGGAACTCTATTTTCCAAAACCAGATTTCTAATTTTATTGTTCCCCGTTGAAAATATCATGTCTGAAATTATACTTGCTAACCCAAGACATAAGACCAGGGACTGAAATTTTCCCAGACCAGGGGCTGAAAGTTGCTAGTAGCCAGTCCCACTTAGGTGATTTTTCAGCGGACTGCCGGCGATTGTCAAGTTGACGGCAGTCGTGTGAAAAACCGGCAACTGGAACAGCGACTGTCAGAGTGGAACACACACACAAACACATTGCTTCCTTCACTAGCCCGTTATGCAGGCGGGGGACAGGGCAAGCGGGTAGAGCGCTGTGTAAAAAATTCACACGGTGCAAAGCCAAGGTGAAACAGACACACACCGCAATGAACAGGAAGGTTGGCGCTATAAAAAGAGGGCTAAAGCACAGTGTACGGTAAGTCCTTTAAAAAAGGAGGAGAGAGGGGGGGTGGGGGAGAAGGAGTGGAGACAATTTTTAAGGAGCCAGAGATACACGGCTGTGAAGCTCGGTGGACATTAACATTATCGGTCGGTTATCCTTGGTTCTGAAAACTACTGCTTACCTTTTTTTCCCCAATGAGCCAATGAATTTTTTTTCCCAATGAGCCAACCAGTCAGCACCGGCTACAACCTACGAGAACCTCCGAGAACGTTCGACCACCTGGCAACCCATTAGAACCTCCTGGCGACCCACCTATGGCACGAAAATTCTCGCTACTCTCCATGGCGGATTCATTCTAGTCGCTGCTAATTTTTCAACATGTTGAAAAATTCACGACGACCATAAATGAGGTCGCGACTAGTTCCCAGAACGCGGGAACTCCTCACGACCATGAAAGCGACTCCCCGGCAAACACCTGCGAACATGTGGCGACTGCATAGTCTCCTGCAGTCGCCTAAAAAGTCACCTAAGTGGGACAGGCCCATAACAAAGTAAACTGAAATTCAATAGTTTATTTTATCATGCAAATTCATGTTTTATTCACGGTGTTGATCTGGACTCAACAGTTGTAACGGTGTTTTGGAAGTCCTTTTCTATCCTGATCAGTCCACATATTGTGATGTGTTTTGGTCTTGGAACTTGTCAAGTGGTGAGATTTCTTAATATATACCACATACCATTTCTATTAGCTTACAGCTGTGGGGATAGATGGTATGCTTAGTTTAGATATACAGCACGGAAACAGGCCCTTCGGCCCAACGGGTCCGCGCCGACCAGCCATCCTCGCATATTAACACTACCCTACACACACCAGTGTCAATTTGTACATACACCAAGCCAATTAACCTACAAACCTGTACGTCTTTGGAGTGTGGGAGGAAACCGAAGATCTCGGAGATAACTCACGCAGGTCACAGGGAGAATGTACAAACTCCGTACAGACAGCACCCGTAGTCGGGATCGAACCCGGGTCTCTGGCGCTGCAAGCGCTGTAAGGCAGCAAATCTACCGCTGCGCCAATGTGTTACATCCCATTTGGTTATGGTTGAATTACTTTTCTACATGTTCACTTACATTGCTCACAGCAGCAGCAAAGATCTCCCACACCTGTTCCTGTAGGGCCTCGTTTTTGATCCTCAAACTGTTTTTCATCCAGTTCTGAAACAAAATAAATAAGTTTTAAGTGATGGCAATATGTGCCGAAACTGTTAATTACCTCTGAAACACTCTATTCATGTTAGTTATGGCCAGCTTCCTAGGCACCTCTGACAAAGGAATGAGCTGATAAATATAACTCCAGAAGCTGTTCAAAGCAAATAAAAAACTAACTGCTGGCTAATCTAAAATGTGAAGCCTTTCTACAGTTCAGGAATATATTTTTCAGATTATAATTAAAATGTATGATCTTTTTATATACGTAGATTGACTTAGTGACCCAAGTTTCAGATTTCCAACATTTTCGTACACTGGATATAAAGCAAAACAGAGCATTTTGTAGTAGCCATTTAGCTTAACTCAGTATGTTATAACTATAACCTGTTAACTTTAAATTTTATCTGCCTGTAATTAAGTGGGTGGGATTTATTGCGTAGTTGGAAGCGTGTTTGAGGCTGGGATTCTCGCGCAGACGCTAATAGTTTTCTAGTTTTAGTTGGAGGAAGCATGGGGGAGCAGGCACAGCTTTCGACCATGCACGAGTTTGACTACGAGTAAGATCAAAATGTACTTAAACAAGATGAAGTTTGGATGAATATTTTACTGTTTTTACTACGGCAATAAAGAAACTATTAATCAAGAGACTGTGTTTTGAAGATTTATCTTTGGACGGCATTGAATGTCTCGTAGAGAGCTCACATGTGTATCGAAATTATCTTCTTACCCCTGTCTTCAATCATAATGGCTAGAGGAAAGATTCCTTGAACGATATAATAATCTGCCATTACACATCTAGTTTACAAAGTTGTCATTTTGTTAAAGATGCAAACCAGAATTAAAATGCAAAGTATTTTAGATCTGTTGTCTGAAACAGACAACAGATCTGCAAAGTCTCTCAGGCACAGCATAACAAACTACATAGTACATAGTATAAAGACATTTCTCTACAGACAATAATGTGGACCAAAGGAAATCTCTTAACCTTTCTTTCGACGGTAAAAAAATGGTTTCTGTTTTTCGAATACAACCACTCTGAGAAATTTCCAATATACCATTATAAATTATAATGGACAGTCAGTCACTGGTTAAGACCTTGAATTCACAGTAGAACAAGCTTAATATGCAGCAATTATTCAGCAAATACCAATGACACAAATGAAATAATAATAGAGATAAAAATAGAGACAAAGGTGGAAATAAAACAGCTAAACTTTGTGTAGTTGCCATGCTTTATGGAACGAATATTTTATGAAACACAATGGAATATCCCACATTTAGTACAGAGAAGCCCTTTATAGTGTAAAAAAATGTAAATTCCACACAGTTCAAAGGCTCTGAAACTGCACAATCTGATGAAAACTACTCCGTGCAATTTGGAGTAACATTTCAGTCAGATTACTATTATAGAGATAATTCAAAAGGAGAAACAAACCTGAAATTTAGCTTTCTTTCGTGGTATGTTATCATAAGAATCCATTTGCTGTAAAACC
Source organism: Malacoraja senta (assembly GCA_038087875.1). Classification (NCBI taxonomy): domain Eukaryota; kingdom Metazoa; phylum Chordata; class Chondrichthyes; order Rajiformes; family Rajidae; genus Malacoraja; species Malacoraja senta. Next base: position 279,668,288 of record CM075977.1, on the reverse strand, counting down.
TCACGCACCTTTGGACTAACTTTTGAGTCATTCATTGTTTCGTGAATTTTCTGCAGACATGAAAAAAAGGTATTAAATTATGTCACAATAATGGACACTGTTTTATCCTGTGGACATGGTACACTATGAAATGTGTAGTCCGCCTGGACTTACTAGATTCCCGGTTGCCAAACACTTTAATTCCCCTGCCCATTCCCACACGGATATTTCTGTCCTCGGCCTCCTCCATTGTCAGAGTAAGGCGAAACGCAAATTGGAGGAACAGCATCTCATATTTCGTTTGGGCAGCTTACAGCCCAGTGGTATGAATATTGATTTCTCTAACTTCACGTAAGCCCTGCATTCCCCCTCTCTCCATCCCTCCTTCACCCAAGTCGCACCAGCTTCTCGTTTTCAACTAGCACACAGCCAACAATGGCCTGTTTCCTTTATCATCATTACTTTTTTGCATATCTTTCATCCATTTGTTCTATATCTCTCTACATCACCATCTATATCTCTTGGGTAGACAAAAATGCTGGAGAAACTCAGAGGGTGAGGCAGCATCTATGGAGCGAAAGAATAGGTGACATTTCGGGTCAAGACCCTTCTTCAGACTGATGTGGGGGTGCGGGGAGGGCAGGAAGAAGGAAGAGGCGGAGACAGTGAGCTGTGGGAGAGTTGAGAAGGGGAGGGGAGGAGGGAGAAAGCAAGGACTAACTGAAATTGGAGAAGTCAATGTTCATACCACTTGGGTGTAAACTGCCCAAGCGAAATATGAGGTGCTGCTCCTCCAATTTGCGGTGGGACTCACTCTGGCCATGGAGGAGGCCCAGGACACAAAGGTCGGATTCGGAATCGACCCGTATTCATCAAGAATCTATCAATCTATGCCGTAAAAATATCCATTGACTTAGCCTCCACACCGTCTGTGGCAATGAATTCCAGATTCACCACCCTCTGACTAAAGAAATTCCTCCTCATCTTCTTCCTAAAGGAACGTCCTTTTATTCAGAGGCTATGACCTCTAGTCCTAGATTCTCCCACTAGTGGAAACATCCTCTCCACATCCACTCTATCAAAGCCTTTCACTATTCGATACGTTTCAGTGAGGTCCCCCCCCCTCATTCTTCTAAACTCCAGCGAGCAGAGTTGCTTATGATTTTCTGGCTATGACTAGAATGGTAAGAAAGTAACCAGATTGGTTCAGTTGCATCCAACCGGGTGATGGTAGAGAGCCAACAAGGAAGGTCAACCATACTAACAAACAAATGGTAAATTACGCAAAGGTTGCAACACAGCTCAAGATAGAAAGACAAGGAGAAATAGATGACCTTTGTCATGACCACATAGGATGTCTTCAGCAACTTTGATAAAAGCCAGCTCTATATTATGGTAAACAGGAACCAGATTGGTAGGATTCAAACACCGTGTCTTAGGATAGGTATGAAATTGAGACATTTTTGGAGAGGAAAGGAAGATCGGCATTGGGATGACAGTCCACATCAATGGAATATCTTAGATTTGTTTTGAGAGGATGAGGACAACTGTTGTCCTCATCCTCAGTCAACAGGAGGAGAAGGAAAAGCATTTACATTTTTGACTAGCACAGGCACCAATAATTTGCAGTGGCAGATTATTGTCAAAAGGGTCTCATGATGAGCTCAAAGAGAGCACGAGGGAATACCCGAAAGAAGCAATAGAAAGAAGCAAATTCAGAGAAACTAAGAGAAAGTAAAAACAGTAAGAAAGGATTTAATAGGAATCCGAGGGGAAACTTTTTTTACCCTGGGGATGGTGGTTATATGGAACGAGCTGCCAGAGGAAGTAGTTGAAGCAGGTACAATAACAACATTTAAAAGACGCTAACAGGTACATAAATGGAAAGGATTATAAGGATATAGACTAGTCAGGGACAAATGGGACTAGCTTAGATGGGGCATCTTGCTCGGCATGGATGAGTTGGGGCAAAAGGCCTGCTTTCAAGCTGTCTGTTACTACGCCTCTATACATTTAACCAAAAGTAGAACATGATATTCAAGAGATCTCATTTTATTCTATTCACAAAAATCACAAAGAATTCTCCAAAAATTTGCTGATTTCGAGTTGTAGTCTTACTTGATTGTGTTGAAGATAGTATCCAACAATCTGTGGATATTCATCGTGCACATTTATTAATATTAATGATAATATTAATATAAATATTAAAGTGTGAGATCGAAGTTGAGTAGCAGACAACAGCACATGAACACATTGTTTTAATATCTTTAAGAATGAAGTACTCTGCCAACGTGTTCCTTGAAGCACAAAAGTACATAGTAGGTTTTATCTACCTGTATCCACTGTTGCTGTTTCATGTCTCCCTTTTTGGCTTTGCCTTCAAACCCTTTACCGCCATACTTCTGATCTTCTGTAATGCATTTTGTATGGAGTTTATAATCATTTCCCCTGTAAATATTGGCAGAACACCATTAGTAAGAAATGTTAAATGCTACTTCATCTTATCTCAGGCTTGGATAGAGTGGATGTGGAGAGGATGTTCCACTAGTGGGAGAGTCATAGCCTCAGAATTAAAGGGGGTTCTTTTAGATAGGAGATGAAGAAACATTTCTTTAATCTGAGGGTGGTGAATCTGTGGAATTCTTTGCCACAGAAGGCTGTGGAGGCAAAGTCAATGGATATATTTAAGGCAGAGATAGATAGATTCTTGATTAGTATGGGTGTCAGAGGTTATGGGTAGAAGGCAGGATAATTCAATTAGGAGGGAGAGATAGATCAGCCATGACAATGGCAGAGTAGACTTGATGGGCCGAATGGCCTCATTCCTCTCCTATCACTTATGGTAATGCAACCAGAAAAATTACTGGTAAATGTGCATTTCATTCTGTAAAACTAGTAATCCACAACAAACATATGAACCTGTTTCTCTGCAGAATGCAATCAATTTAGTTGCTTTGGAATTCAGTGGAAATACAGGAAGAACTATCCGATTAAAATAGCAAGTCATGAACAAAGGGGCTGCAATAGAAGACTGTTAAAGATAAAGATCACTTAAAACCAGATCACCAATTCACATAGAAATTGTTAGCATCAGGCAGAAATTTCCATAATGGCTTTTCATATTTTTCCATTCGTGTTTTGTATCACTGTTCTTTATATTCCAAAATTTATTTTTTGTTAAAACATGTCCATGACTTTTACCCCCTTAAAGGTTGCGAGCCAGAAATTTCAAACAAAAGAATTCAAGTTTAAATTATATGGGTGGAGAAAATCTATCTGAGACCCATTTTTCTGATCGTGCTGCGATCCTTGTTATATTAATGTGGATGTGAATGTACAGTGCCCTTCATAATGTTTGGGACCAAGACCCATAATTTATTTATTTGCCTCTGTACACAATTTGAGATATGTAATAACAAAAATCACATGTGGTTAAAGTGCACATTGTCAAATTTTATGAAAGGGTATTTTTATACATTTTGGTTTCACCATGTAGAAATTACAGCTGTGTTTATACATAGTTCCCCCATTTCAGGGCACCATAGTGTTTGGGATACATGGCTTCACAGGTGTTTGTAATTGCTCAGGTGTGTTTAATTGCCTCCTTAATGCTGGAATAAGAGAGCTCTCAGCAACTAGTCATTCCTCCACTCTTTCCATCACCTTTGGAAACTTTTATTGCTGTTTATCAACACGAGGATCAAACTTGTGCCAACGAGTCATTATGAGACTGAGACAACAAGAATAAAGTCTGAATGAGTCTGAAAAAGGGTTTCGGCCCGAAACGTTGCCTATTTCCTTCGCTCCATAGATGCTGCCGCACCCGTTGAGTTTCTCCAGCCTTTTTGTCTACAACAAGAATAAAACTGTTAGAGACGTCAGCCAAACCTTAGGCTTACCAAAATCAACTGTTTGGTACATAATTAAGCAGAAAGAGAGCACTGGTGAGCTTACTAATCGCAATGGGACTGGTAGGCCAAGGAAGATCTCCACAGCCGATGACAGAAGAATTCTCTCTATAATAAAGAAAAATCCCCGAACACCTGTCCGACAGATCAGAAACACTCTTTAGGAATCAGGTGTGGATTTGTCAATGACCACTGTCCGCAGAAGACCTCATGAACAGAAATACAGAGGCTACACTGCAAGATCCAAACCACTGGTTAGCCGCATAAATAGGATGGCCAGGTTACAGTTTGCCAAGTACTTAAAATAGCAACCAGAGTTCTGGAAAAAGGTCTTGTGGACAGATGAGACGAATATTAACTTATATCAGAGTGATGGCAAGAGCAAAGTATGGAAGAGAGAAGGAACTGCCCAAGATCCAAAGCATACCACCTCATCTGTGAAACACGGTGGTGGGGGTGTTATGGACTGGGCATGTATGGCTGCTCAAGGTACTGGCTCACCTATCGTCATTGATGATACAACTGCTGATGGTAGTAGCATAATGAATTCTGAAGTGTATAGACACATCCTATCTGCTTAAGTTCAAACAAATGCCTCAAAACTCATTGGCCGGTGGTTCATTCTACAGCAAGACAATGATCCCAAACATACTGCAAAAGCAACAACGGAGTTTTTCAAAGCTAAAAAATGGTCAACTCTTGAGTGGCCAAATCAATCACCTGATCTGAACCCAATTGAGCATCCCTTTTATATGCTGAAGAGAAAACTGAAGGGGACTAGCCCCCAAAACAAGCATAAGCTAAAGATGGCTGCAATACAGGCCTGGCAGAGCATCACCAGAGAAGACACCCAGCAACTGGCGATGTCCATGAATCGCAGACTTCATGCAAAGAATATGCAACTAAATACTAAACATGACTGCTTTCATCTACATGACATTGCTGTGTCCCAAACATTATGGTGCCCTGAAATGGGGGACTATGTATAAACACTGCTGTAATTTCTACATGGTGAATCCAAAATGTATAAAAATGGACTTTATTAAAATCTGACAATGTGCACTTTAACTATATGTGATTTTTTTTCTATTACAAATCTCAAATTGTGGAGTACAGAGACAAATAAATAAATGATGGGTCTTTGTCCTAAACATTATGGAGGGCACTGTAGGTGTGATTAGTAAATCTGCAGATGATATGGAAGTTGGTGTCGTTGTGGATAGTGAGGAAGGTTGTCTAAGGCCATAGCACTATATGATTGAGATTAAAAAAACTGGGCAGAGCTTGACAGAGAGCAGTGCTGAACTACTATCTACCTCTTTGATGACCCTCAGATTATCCTTGATTGGACTTTGCCGGCTTTACTTTGAACTAAACGTTATTCATCGCAATGGATCAATTGTCTTTTTGCTGACTTGTTAGCAGGCAACAAAAGCTTTTCGGTACACACGACATTAAACTAAACTGAACATATGAAATTTAATCCTGAGAGTGCGACATAATGCATTTAGGGAAATCAAATGGGGAAATGACATAGAGGTGCAAGAGATTGTACATTTAGTTTAAATTCTGGAAAACGCTTCCGATGTCTTTAATAGGCCGAATAAACGCAATAAAAATGATCTTTTTACCACAAATTTTATACCTATTTCAATCAATTCCTATATACTTACCTAAGAAGTTTTTTAAAAAACTCGACTCAGATATCACTAATTTTATATGGGACTATAAATCACATAGAATACAAAAAACCCATCTGAATAAATCTAAAGTATTGGGGGGTCTAGCACTACCCAATTTTATGTATTATTATTGGTCAGTAAATATTAAAAACATGATTCAACTGATGGATAACTCCGCCCAGCAAGTAGACTGGATTGTAATGGAGAAAGAGGATTGCTCCTCTAGAAACATTGGAGCGATCCTCCTCTCTCCAATGAAATTGAATAACATAAACTATAATAAGAACCCAATTATTCATAGTACAATCCGTATTTGGAAACAAATAAAACAAAATTTAAAATTAAGAAACTTATCACTTTTATTACCTATAGTCAATAACCCTTCGTTTAGTCCTTCTATTATAGATAAAGCTTATACACAATGGGATAGACTAGGAATTAAAACGCTTGGTGACTTGTATGAAACTGGAAAATTACTTTCATTTCAACAATTACAAATAAAATATAAACTCGGAAATAATCAATATTTTAAATACTTTCAAATATGCGACTATTTGAAAAAATATATAAAAGATCATCATAATAACCCAGCAGATGTACTGGACGAGGCAATGCAGACAAAAGCGGAATCAGCAAACTTAATATCATATTTGTACAATATTATCTTAAATGTACAAATACCATCTACGGAGGGTATCAGAAGAGACTGGGAACAAGAGTTTAAAATTAAAATTTCAAAGGAAAGTTGGAATGAATACTTATTAAAAGTACATAAATGCTCGATTAATGTAAGACACACTTTAATACAATTTAAAATTTTACATAGATTATATTATTCGAAAACTAAAATTCATAAAATTTTCCCAAACGTATCATCTATTTGTGATAAATGTCAATCCCAAGAAGCAACTATAGCGCACTCATTTGTCTTCTGTACAAAAATTCAAAAATTTTGGAATGAAATTTTTGAAATCTTTACAAAGTTATTTAAAACAAGACTGATACCCAAAGCAGAATGGATTATCTTCGGAATAACGGAAGATGATCCAGAACTAAATGTGTTTCAAAAGAAATTAATGGATTATGGGTTAATAACTGGAAAAAAGCTAATTCTAAAATTTTGGAAGAAGGCTCCAATACCAACTATAAATATGTGGATTTCAAATATGTTTGAAACACTACACCTTGAAGAGATAAGACTCCTCCTAGCAGGTAAACCAGATCACTTCCACCTGACGTGGTCTGCATTTATAGAATTATTACAAACATAGGGTGCAAAAGTACTTTAAAAAAATAAAAAATTGAGGTCGGGTAAGGGGGGATGATAGTTGGAAGAGTTGGTATGTCCTATTTACGTGATGCTCAAAAAAAAAAACATTTGTTTTTCTTTTTTTCTCTCTCTCTTTTCTTTTCTTAGGGCCTATTTCTTAACTCTTTTTCTTTTTGTTTTTAATTTCGCTCTCATAGGGTCCTCGTCCTTTTTTTTTGTTGTTACATTTTCTACACTTTTCTACACTTGCACTTTTTCCTTCACTTTCTTCTCTCTTTCAATCTTTTCTTTCTTTAGTGTAAAAAAAATAAATAAAGGGAGTACATTAATTGTAAGAAGATATAAATGACGAGTATCAATGTATGTGGCTGTGATGTAATGTACTTCTAATAAATAAAAATTAAAAAAAAAAAAAAAAAGTTTAGCGATACAGCGCGGAAACAGGCCCTTCGGCCCAGCGAGTGTGGAAGTGAATGGAGTAGGCCAGCATAAAGAGGTGGTGGTGGGAGGGGGGCAAGAGCAGGCAAGCTGTAATAGCGAGTCTGGATGAAAACATGTTTGAAGAATTAGAGAGCAGTGGAAATCATGGAGGGTGGGGGAGGCATCTTACAGAACTCTCCAAAGAGAGAAGGAGAATTTCTTCAAAGGAGGCATGACTTCCCTTCCCCAACCCGTTCTGCTTTCCGTGTAGACCACTCTCCCCATGACGTCTTCATTCGCTCACCCCTCCTCCGTCTCAGGCATTTCCCGTGCAACTGCAGTGGATGCAACACCCGAGCCTATACCTCCGCTCTCATCATCAACCAGGAACCGAAATAGCCCTTCCAGGTGAGGCAGAGAGTCAAATGCACCTTCTCCATCTTGGCTATGGCATTTGGTGGTCTAGATCTGGCCTCCTCCACAGTAAGACCAACGTTGACAAGGCGACTGTCTTGCCAAGCACCTCTTCTCTACCTGACATGGCCAGTTGGAGCTTGCCGTTGCTTCCCATTTTAATTGGCCTCCTCATTCCCACACGATCCTGTCTGTCCTTGGTCTCCTCCACTTTCCACATCATATTCCAGTTGGGTGGTCTATAATCCCATGGCATGGACATTGAATTCTCTAATTTCAGGTAACCTCTCTACCCAGATCCTCTCACATATACCCACCTTTCACACAAGCACCCCACACATTCCATCGTCCACTCTCCCCCATCAAGTTTCTCCCCCTTTTGTTCCAAATTGTCCAATACCATTTAATCCCATACTGCACTTTCATTTCCCATTGGAGTCCATCATTTGCTGCCGCTTGTAATTGTGAACACTGACGCCCCAGCCTCGGTCACTATCTCAGCCCCTTCTTCACCACATGCCTCCATCCATTCAATCCACCCCTTCTCACCTGGTCCCATCTGGGATTTGCAAACTCTTGCCCTCGACTCTTTATATATTGCTATCCTCCCTCCACTCTTTCAGTCCAGAAGGGACTTGACCTGAAATATTGACTGTCCCATTTCCCTTCACAGATGCTGCCTGCCCGACTGGGTTCCTTCGCAATTTGTTTTCTGGGGTAGGATTTACAGAATAAATGGTAAGTTGCTAAGAGACGTTGCTGAACAGAGGGACCTCAGGGTTCGAGTCCATAGTTCTCGGAAAATAGCAACAGAGGTAGATAGGGTGGTGAAGACGGCGCACAGCATGCTTGCATTCATAGATTGGGACATAGAATATAAAAGGTGGAATGCGTATGAAGGAACTGCAGATGCTGATTTAAACCAAAGATAGACACAAAATGCTGGAGTAACTCAGCAGGACAGGCAGCATCTCTGGAGTGAAGGAATGGGTAACGTTTCGGGTCTGAAGAAGGGTCTCGACCCAAAACGTCACCCACTCTTTCTCACCAGAGATGCTGCCTGTCCTGCTGTTACTCTAGTATTTTGTTGCAACTTTATAAAACACTGGTTGGATTGTACATGGGGGTATTGCATGCAGTTCTGATTGCCACACCTTGGAAGGATATGGTTGCACTGGAGAGAGTGTAGAGGAGATTCACAAGTATATTGCGTGGATCAATGACTTTAGTTACTGGGAGAGGATAAATAGGTTGGGTTTGTTTTTCATGGAGCACCAGAGACTGAGGGATGACCCGACAGAAGTTTAGAAAAATATGAGAGGCCAAGGACAGACAGGATGGTGTGGGAATGAGGAGGCCAGGTTAGGTAGTCAGAATTTTATTGCCTAAGTAGTGTGTCAAAAACAACGGGACTAAGATTTAAAGCTAGGGAGAGGGGTTTTAAAGGGTATCTGAAAGTAAGGTTTTTCCACATAGAGAATGGTTCATATCCAGAAATGCACTGCCAGAGTAAGTGATGGAGGCAGTCAATATGGTTGATATATACTTTGACAAGGCATAGAAGTATATGGCCCATTCTTTGGAAAGTGAACCAAAATGTCACACACGTGACCAAACGTCATCACAGAGTGATACATTAAAAAAAATATTGTAAGAGATTAATCTTATTCATTGCTATTTTCCTATCCACAGAACTATAATGCATGTCTGCTAAAGATATGAACATTCTAGCTTTTTAAAATTCACATTGTAAAATGCTTCTGTGTGAGGTCACATACGTGACCAATCATATTTGACCTCTGATCCTAAACAAACATTGTCAGCATAACATGTAAAAAATTTCATCTGATAAACCGAAAAAAATGAATCATATATGCAGTACAAAACAATATACCTGTTATGCTTCCAGAATTAGAAGAGAATTAGAAAAAATTCCACAATTTTTCATCTTTTTGGTCACACACCTGACTAAGAATGGGTCATATGGGCCTAATGTTCAAGTGGGATTAGTGTAGATGCACAAAAAGGATTGGCATGAATATGGACGGTACAAACTCGCTAAAGGGCCTGTCCCACTTTCACGACCTAATTCACGACCGTTTTTTTACTCGTGGACATTTTTCATCAGGCTAGAAAAACGCCCGACCTACTTGATGCCACAAGTACCTACGACTAGCTTCACGACCTACCTACGACCTCCTACGACCTCGTGATGACCATGCTGCAAGTATGAGTCAAGGGCAAACTCGGCAGAGGTCGTGAATTAGGTTGTGAAAGTGGGACAGGCCCTTAACTCATTAAATTATAGCACCAATAAGAGTTTATCATCTCAATTGTACTGTAATGTACTGCAATATACGGCAGCTAAATGAAACCTAGTGCTGTCCCCAAGACTGAAGAATAAATATAGAGCTGTCCACGGTACATTAATATAACCTTTAACACTTAAGGTACCTTATGCAGTAACCTGACTGCTGTTTGTTCCCTCCCTGCTTGATTTGTGGTGCAGGTAAACATAAGAAGAAAGTAGAGGAAATAATAGTAAAAACTTTAAATTCAAACAAAATATAATGTACAAACAAACTATAGTCCCTCTACACCAAATGCTTACCGGAAGTCCTTGCCACAGTCAATACATGACAAACATGAGCAGCTCCGACAGATATTAAAATGTTTTTCCACTTGAGCTTTCTTCACAGACTCTCCACATCCATTGCAGGTAAAGAAGACCATTTTGTTTTATTCTGGATATCAGCTCTAGATTTCGAAACCAACAGGTTCTGTTTTTCACTCCTGTCGAAGCCAAGATATGACATTTTTTGTAAAAAAACAAGTGGATTACCTGGACATTGCAATACCAGGTGAGGAAGAATGGTCAAGTTCAATACTGATTTTAAGGTTGCTTTCAAAATTCTAACCTTCACTTTCAAGATCATGTTGGCAAGGCACATGTAGCCAATTCTCTGGAAGACTGTGTTCACAGCTCATCCCTTCATTTATCAATTTATAACTAATACTAATATTGGCATAAAACAAAGTGCTGAAGGATCTCAGGTAGACAAAAATGCTGGAGAAACTCAGCGGGTGAGGCAGCATCTATGGAGCGAAGGAAATAGGCAACGTTTCGGGTCGAAACCCTTCTTCAGAGGATCTCAGCAAGTCAGGCAGCATCCACGGAGGGAATGGTCAGATGACATTTCAGGTCAGAATGTTATCTGTCCATTCCCTCCACAGAGGCTGCCTCACTTGCTGAGTTCCTTCAGTATTTTACGTTTTGCTCAGGATTCCAGCAACTGTAGTCTCTTGTGCCTCCACTGAGATTAGCATCCAGCTTCCTCTCATATTGCTCAGGGTAATAATCCTTGTCCAGGAAAATGGCACAATTTATAAAGAGAAATGTCACGGATCATTCATGGCAAGCGTCCTTAAACTGTATGGTGCATGCTGTTAAGAATAAGAACATTGCTAAGTATAGAAACATGGAACTGCAGATGCTGCTTATAAAATAAGACACAAAGTGCTGGAGTGGCTCAGCAGGTCAGGCAGTATCTCTGGAGAACATGGTGACGAAGAAGGGTTTATGGGATTAGAGTAATTAAAGGTTGGCAAAGACTTGGTAGGCCAAAGGGTCTATTTTCATGCTTCATGTCTCCAAAACGGTTAGTGGGAGAATTTGTACAGCAAATGGAATTTGTGATTTGTCTTGAAAATAAGGTTTAGTTATACAACATTTCCACTCAGATTCTAGATGTTGCACAAGCAGTCTGATGAGAGGGTTTAAAGAAGTGGCAGTAATCTGTAGCTGAGTGTGAAGGCCATAATCATGGAAAATTATACTTTGGATGATGTTACTGGGGAGCATTATTTGGGCATGGGATGGAGTGAAGTGATGATGGAGGAGGTGGGGTAAAAGGTTTAGGGACATGACAAATGTCCCTCCACATTGTATCCTAGCCAAGCATGCTGTAATCTGGAATCTGCCCCTTTTTTGCATTGCCTTGCAATACAATGAAAAATATTTCTTTGCTATATAGTATATTGGGATACAGCAGGGCCAAATTAATTCAATTCCCCCCCCAAAAGACATCAGCGACAATCCCACCAGCAACCAATCACTCCCCCTCCATAGTTGATGTCTAACACATTCTGAAACCATCCACGAGTTAATACATTTCTGAGCGTTAAGATGAGCATAACATGATGTTCTTGCCTTTATGAAATATCATTCTCTCACTCTGAGCTGCAGCAATAGAATTTTCGAAACTTTCTATTTTCTGATCTTTATTCCAAGCTTACAGATAGACCAAAAAGCAGTGATGAAAAGTTGTGAACACTGCGCAGTCCATCACCGGCTTTGATCTCCCCACCATCGAAGGGATTTATCAGAGTCGCTGCCTCAAAAAGACAGCCAGCATCATCAGAGATCCACATCATCTTGGCCACACACTCATTCCACCCCTTAACGTCCAGGTTCAAGAACAGCTTCTTCCCGACAGCCATCAGGCTATTAAACACTACAACCTCAAATAAGCTCAGAATTTCAATAGACTATTATTATTATTATTATTATTGCACTACTATTATTTGTTTTTTGAGTATGTGTGTGTATGTATATGTGTGTGTGTGTATATATATATGTGTGTGTATGCTGCCTGTCCCGCTGAGTTCCTCCAGCATTTTGTGCCCACCTTCGATTTAAACCAGCATCTGCAGTTATTTCCTGTACAATGTGGATGTGTGTGTGTGTGTACTTGTGTATACACACACACACTTCTGTTCTGTTGTGCTGCAACAATTAAGAATTTCATTGTTCAATTTCTATCTGGGACACTTGACAGTAAAACACTCTTGATTCTTGACAATGCTCCAGAACAACATGTGCCATGATCATATTGAATGGCGGTGCTGGCTGGAATGACCTACTCCTGCACCTATTTTTTCTATGTAACATTCACTCCTACAGCCCCACACACACACACCAAAAAAACAAAAGCAGCAACGACTGGTCTACCCTTACCAGTGGAGCTGCCACCAGCACCTACACCACGTCGTCAGCAGCAGCAGCAGCAGCAGCAATGAACCCGAACACTTTCCACATGTGGCACCGGAACAGAGCACAACGTTGTAATCCTTCCCTCGCCTCCACCCTGCCTGACCCCGGACTCGGGTTCCCGTGTGTGTGTGTTTGGATCTGTGCTGCAAAGGGAGGCAGGCAAGAGCCAGGGATGCTGAAGAAGGGCGAGTCGGGCATAGAAAGTGGAGGCGAGAGGACTTGTCGGCAGCATCTCGGCTGAAGATCGAGCGTGGGCCGCCCCCCATCACCAACGCCACCGCCCTGCTCTTCTCTACAAACCAGGGTGAATTGAACATCATCATCATCAGCAGCAAGCAACTCACTCCAGCTTTGTTTACGTGTTGCTATCTTCTGATTGCACTCGTCCCTTCTCTCCCAGAGATGGGGCCGCCTGTCCCGCTGAGCTACTCCAGCGTTTTGTGTCCATCCACGGTGTAAACCAGCACCTGCAGCCCCTTCCTACCCATTCTGATTGCAGCCGTTGTCGAGAAAGGTGCAGCCAGCTTCCATTGCCACCGTCTTCGTGTTACCATTCGAGTCCCACCATCCACATCTCTGGTGGTGGTGGTGGTGGTCTTCCTTGCTGGTCATCCCAATTGGGCCTCTTTCACAATTGTTGCCCTGGAGGCCCAACCAGAGGAGAAAACCCCTAATCCGAGAGAGGAGAAGATGAAACATGTTTGAGGGTAAGAGACGGGCGCGGAATTAGAACTTGTGAAGAAGAAATGTGAAGTTTAATACATTTAAACCCACCATGCAATGAATCTCATGTCACTGGTTTAAAATGTTGTAATCACTAATTTTGGGCATGATCCTATTCTTGTGGTATTTGGATCTTTTTAATCAATTAAAACGATGTAGCCTTGGGTCCAAAACCAAGAGTCTACAGATGCTGAAAATCTGGAATGAAAACAGTAAATGGTGGATGTACTCATCAGGTCAGACTGCAACTGTGGAGAGAGGAACAGAGTTACTAACATTTTATGACCCATACACAAGAACACGTAGATGTTGTGTAGGAAGGAACTGCAGATGCTGGTTTACACCAAAGATACACACAAAATGTGAGGGTAACTCAGATGGACAGACTTCATCTCTGGATGGAAGGAATGGGTGACGATTAGGGTTGAGACCCTTCTTCACACTGAGAGTCAGAGGAGAGGGAGACAGATATGGAAGGATAAGGTGTGAAAGCAAAGCATCAAAGGAGATGACCGCTGGGGATGAAAAATTAACACACCAGTGGTATGAATATTAACTTATCCCAACTTCAAGTAACCCTTGGTTTTCCTCTCTCCATCCCTCCCCCATCCTAGTTCTCTGACCAGTCTGACTGTCCACCTGACCAAATTTTATCTCCGTATGCTTCGTTGTCACCTTCCCCAAGCTAACAATGATCTATTGTACATTTTCCATGATCCCCATCTCCTTTGATGTCTTGATTTCATACCTCACCCTTCCTTATCTCTGTCCCCTGGCTCTCAGTCTGAAGAAGGGTCTCGACCCGAAACGTCACCCAACACCTAGATCTTTCTGTACTTTGTTCATCTGCAAACTTTGCACATTTAGATTATTTTTATTGAAGAGCATGACCTCATACTTTGCCACATGAAGCTCTATCTGCAGTTTTTGCCCACTCACTCAAGCCCTCTGTATCCTGTTGCTGAGTCCAAACATTTGCATTGCAACATACTCTCCACCTTTTTTCAAATTTGGATACCTTGCACTCTACTTTTTGCTCCAGGATTCAAATATAAATGGTAAAATGTTTAAGAAGGAACTGCAGATGCTGGAAAATCGAAGGGAGACAAAAATGCTGGAGAAACTCAGCGGGTGAGGCAGCATCTATGGAGCGAAGGGAATAGGCAACGTTCAGGGTCGAGACCCTTCTTCAGGTTAAGAGCCAAGAATTGATTCTTGGGGCATTCCACTTGTTGCATCCTTCCAGCCTGATAATGAGATGGTTATTTTAAGTTTGTCTTCTACTTAACACTAGAATTCTCATAAGCAGCACAACTTTATGAATATATACAAAGATCTGATGAATTTCTGGTGACATGCTACTTTAAATGTCATATTTCAATTATCAAGCTTGGGCTTGTATCTGAGATAATTTACTATGCATTCACTAACTGTGATGCCATAACACTCTATTCTGCACTGGTATTTTTCTCTTTGTGCTTGCTGTTGACTTGTGTGTGACTGGACTGCACTTGTGCATTGTATGATTTGCAAGATAGCATGCAAACAAAGTTTTTCGCACTATCTTCATACATATAACCATAATTAAATGATACCAATGTGTTTTCATAGAGCATAAGAAATAGAAAATGGAGCAAATAGACCACTCACACCTGTTCTGCCATTCAACAAAATCGTAGTTGATCCACGCTTGTCCTCATTGCCACCTCTTTCTACTCCACCCTTTGACTGATTCTGGGGATGGCAGAGCAGTCTTACAAGAAGAGGTTGGATGCACTAGATTTATATTTACTCTGCTTTATGTGAAACTTCCAAAATTGGAGAAAGCAGGAACGGGGTACTGATTCTGGATGATCAGCCATGATCATATTGGATGGTGGTGCTGGCTCGAAGGGCCGAATGGCCTGCCCCTGCACCTATTTTATATGTTTCTATGTCTCAGGGTAAAACACTGGATATGGGGAGGATGTTTCCCTGGGCTGCGGTGTTTAGAATGAGGGATGACAGACCAAGTTACACAGAAAAGCATGTAGGACTATGACGAGAAGACTCTTTTTCACTTGGAGAATGGCAACTGTGTGGAATTTTCTACCATTTCTCCTTTCTATTTAAGGTTAGGAGATTTATACATTTCAAGACACAAAAGGCATCAATGTGAATGAAGAGCAAAAATACGGTATTGAGATAGATGATCAGCCATGATTGTGTTGAATGACTCCCTTATAGTTAAAATATGTGTCATATGGTCATGGTGGCGCAGCGGTAGAGTTGCTGCCTTACAGCGAATGCAGCGCCGGAGACCCGGGTTCGATCCCGACTATGGGTGTGCTCTGTACGGAGTTTGTACGTTCTCCCCGTGACCTGCGTGGGTTTTCTCCGAACGGTTTCCTCCCACACTCCAAAGACGTACAGGTTTGTAGGTTAATTGGCTTGGTAAATGTAAAAATTGTCCCTAGTGGGTGTAGGATAGTGTTAATGTGCGGCGATCACTGGTCGGCGCAGACCCGTTGGGCCAAAGGGCCTGTTTCCACGCTGTATCTCTAAAACTAAAAACTAAAAGTCCTGCTCCTTTTTCTGTTTCTCGTATTGTGACCCTGTCTCCTTCCCATATCCATCATGTTAACCACCGAAGAATTGTTACGTTTCGTTAATATCGCCTCTCATTCTTTTATCTACCAGTGCTTATCGGCCCACTTTTCTTCATGCATAAATCTCCTTCCCTAGAATCGACTGAATGAACCTTTCCTGCAGTGCATATCATGTAAGTACATCACTCATTAAGTATGGTGACCAAATCTACACAGCATACTCTAGGTGCAGTCTTATGCAAAACAAAATTGCATATGTCATATGTAACAAAGAGATACTCATTTGAATTGTTATAGCTTGAAAGAAATGCATTTCCAATGTAGAGTACCAATCGGACAGATGGTAGACACAAAATGCTGGAGTTACTCAGCGGGTGAGGCAGCATGTCTGGAGAGAAGGAATGGGCGACGTTTCGGGTCGAGACTCTTCTTCACCCGCTGAGTCACATCAGCATTTTGTGTCTACCTTTGATTTAAACCAGCATCTGCAGTTCTTTCTTACATACCAATCAGACAGATGCTGCCTGGCCTACTGAGTTTCTCCTCCAGAAAGACAAAGGGGTTAATTAAGAGAGGGAAAAAAGAGCATGAAAGAAAGCTTGCAGGGAATATAAAAACTGACTTTAAAAGCTTCTTTTCATATGTTAAAAGGAAAAGATTAGTGAAGACAAATGTAGGTCCCTTAAAGTCAAGAGACAGGTGAATTTATAGGAATGGCAGACCAGTTAGACAAGTACTTTGGTTCAGTCTTCACTAAGGAAGACTCAAAGAATCTCCCAGAAATACAAGGGGACCGAGGATCTAGTGGGAGGGAGGAACTGAAGGGAATCCACAATAGTCAGGAAATGGTAGGTAAATTGTTGGGACTGAAGACAAATAAATCCCCAGGGCCCGATAGTCTGCATCCCAGAGTACTCAAGGAGGTGGTCCTTGAAATCGTGGATGCATTGGTGATCATTTTCCAATGTTCTATGGACTAGATCAGTTCCTGTGGACTGGAGGGTAGCCATTGTAACCCTACTTTTTAAGAAAGGAGGGAGAGAGAAAACGGGGAATTATAGACCAGTTAGCCTGACATCGGTGGTGGGGAAGATGCTTGAGTCGATTATTAAAGATGTAATAGCAGCGCATTTGGAAAGCAGTGACAGGATCGGTCACAATCAGCATGTATTTATGAAGGGGAAATCATGCTTGACTAATTTTCTGGATTTTTTTAAGGATTTAACAAGTAGAATGGATAAGGGAGAGCCAATGGATGTGGTGTATCTGAACTTTCAATAAGCCTTTGACAAGGTCCCACACAGTGTGCAAAATTAGAGCACATGGTATTGGACAGGATAGATGCAGGAAACATGTTCCCGATGTTGGGGGAGTCCAGAACCAGGGGTCACAGTTTATGAATAAGGGGTAGGCCATTTAGGACTGTGATGAGGAAAAATGTTTTCACCCAGAGAGTTGTGAATTTGTGGTATTCTCTGTCACAGAAGTCAGTGGAGGCCACTTCACTGGATGTTTTCAAGAGAGAGTTAGAATTGTCAGGGCTAAAGGACATGGGGAGAAGGCAGGAATGGCAGTGCTGGTTTGAAGGGCCGAATAGCCTAATCCTGAACCTATTTTCTATGTTTCTATTTTCAGTTTTTATTTCAGATCTCTGGCAAATGCAGTTATTTTTAAATGTTCAATTGGAGAAGCTGTGAATTACTTGGAAATCACAAATTAACTTAAAAACAAAGGGGGCAGCCAACTGGGATAAATTCATGGAATGTGCTCTTATGGCCCACCTTGTCCATTGTCAACTGTGCTGCCTATTTACTCTAATCCCATTTGCCTGCATTAGACTCGTATCCCTCTTCTCCTTTCCTATCTAAGTATCCGTAAAACATGAACAGTACAGCACAGGAAAAGGCCCTTTGGCCCATAGTGCTTGTGCCAAACATGATGCCAAGTTAATCTCCTCAGCCTACATGTTATCCATATCCCTTCCTTCCTTTATCAATGGTTTGTACTCCATCGATCCTGACTACGGGTGCTGTCTCTATGGAGTTTGCACGTTCTCCCCGTGACCGCATGGTTTTTCGCCGAGATCTTCGGTTTTCCCCCCACACTCCAAAGACGTACAGGTTTGTAGGCTAATTGGCTTGGTATGAATGTACAAATGTAAAATTGTCCCTAGTGTGTGTAGGTTAGTGTTATTGTGCGGAATCGTGGTCAGAGCGGACATGGTGGGTCAAATAGCCTGTTTCCGTGCTATATCTCTAAACTAAACTAAAGTAAAATACTGTGGATGATACTGTTTTACATTTTAGATGCTGAATAGATTAGAAGCAAGAATTTCATTGTCCTATCTGGGACACATGACCATAAACTCTCTTGACTTGAATATGGATGTAATAGAATAACAGGATAGACCAACAGCATGCACAGTAAAACCGTCATAAGCAGATTTTCTGGACTGTCATTTCTATTAATACACTCAAAACACTTGTAAATGGTTCTTTTCAAGTTGTTGGGCAGAAGTATAATAAATAGGTATGTTTAAAGGGAGCACGGGAACTAAGGTCATGGCCAGTGGGAATTGCAGCCCAGGAACTAGGCCTCAGTGAATAGGAAGGGGTCTGACAAGCACTATACTCTGGCATAAACAAGCACCTAAAAACATATGTTAGGTTTAATAAAGCAATACTGTGCTCACAAATATGTCTTAATGAATTGTGTATGCAAGGTTATTTAATTAGCAAACATTTTATGTGATGGAAGTGGACAAATAATGTGAAATATTTTTATGTGAATATCTTGCAAAAAACCCCCATTGCAAACGGATTCATACTATGCTGCAAATACCTTTCTGCTTGATGTGAGTTTGATTCCTAATGCTATACAAATAAAATCGCCTTCCAATTGGTTCTATATCTTCACTTGCCTCTTGTGAAGTGGTTTATTTTCCTGTTCTAGGTTTACTGAAGGATGGCAGCTGAATCCCTCGGAAGCCACAGCTGCCACCTTTTACAGCAGCTTCATGAACAACGAATCCAGGGCTTTCTCTGTGACTGCATGCTGGTGGTGAAGGGTGTCTGCTTTAAGGCCCATAAGAATGTGCTAGCAGCATTTAGCCAGTACTTCCGGTAGGTATGAACAACTTGTACTTCTTATTTTAAACATATGTGCAGAAGGCATGAATGATTGATTGAAATATGCAGCAGGGAAACAGGAACTGCAACTGCAACTGCAACTGCAACTTTATTTATATAGCACATTTCATACACGAGGCAGACTCAAAGTGCTTCGCATAAAAACATGTCATACAATTCCCTCCCACAACCGGTCCCACAACTGGTCCGAAATTCTGAGTCCCTCACCATCTTCCAGTCCCGCCTCAAGACCCATCTCTTCACCTCTGCATACCCTTAGTCCCATGTTCCCCTCCCCTCTGTCTTACTGCTCTATTTTGTTTTGTTTATTCCTGACTCTCAATTGTAAAGCGACTTTGAGTCCTGAAAAGCGCTATATAAATAAAATCTATTATTATTATTATTAAACAATAAAATGAAATAATAAAATGAAATAAAATAGAAGAATTAAAAGAAAATAAAAGCAAAGTTATAAATGCATAATAGAAAAGTGCAAAAGTTAAAAGTGCAATGTAGTTAAGATTTAGCTGAAAGCTAAAGTAAACATAAAAGTTTTCAGTCTTGTTTTAAAAGTGGTGAAAGTAGGGGCAAGTCTTAAATCTTCAGGAAGTTTATTCCAGCTATTTGTTGCATAGTAACTAAATCCTGCGTTCCCATGTTTTGTATTTACTCTGGAAGGCTTATATAGTGGAAGCATGTCAGTGATATACTTTGGCCCTAAACCATGTAGTGATTTATAGGTGAGCAGCAGGATTTTGAAATCAATTCTCTGACATACAGGGAGCCAATGTAAGGATTTAAGAATGTTGGCCCCACGGAGTCCATGCAGACTATCGATTACCTGCTCACACTAGTTCTATGTTATTGCACTTTCACATCCACTCCCCACACACTAGGGGCAATTAACCTACAAACCCACACGTCTTTGCATATTTTTTTATATAAGCCTGCCTTTGACTATGTTTATATTGTGTCTTCCACACTCCTGAGCATCGTGCTGTCGCCAATTAATAACTTTGGATAACATGTTTACATGTCTCACATTTTCAACTGATGCGAGTAATGTTTTTTCATAAACAAGAGGACACGGGTTGAAAGGTGAAAAGAAAGTGATTTAAAGCAGTTCTGAGGGGCACGGTTTTTTTAATACAAAAAGTGGTTGATATCACGATATCAATTTAACTTATTTAACAATCGGTTAATTTGTCAAACAATACACTAATTTTACCACACCATGCATGTTTCAAACTTTCCAAGGCTTGGTATTTGGTGGGCAAGGAACCTTTCCTCTTACCTGCCTTTCGTTATGAAATCAAAAAGTCATCTTCGCTAACATTCCCTCGCTGGATGGTCTCCAAGGATCTTGATTTGGCCATGATTTTAAGTCACTCTTGTGTTACCCTGGTTGCACTGCATTGAACTGAGATCACTAGAACTAGTGTGTATTGAGACACCTCATAGGATCTTGGAACTGTCTCAGTTTATGCTTTATTCAACAACTGTAAACAACAAAAGTACTGTAGGAACTGCTTTCTCTGTTTTCCTCCTTATCAGCCAAATGGAGACAGAAACAGTTTATTTGGCTCAATGCATTAATTCTGCCCTTTAATCATAATCGTCATTTATTAGCCAAGTATATTTTGCAACTTACAAGGAATTTGATTTGCCATACAGTCATACCAAAAAAGCAACAAGACACACAACTGCATAAAAATTTGACATAAACATCCACCACAGCGGCTCCTCCACATTCCCCTCTGTGATGGAAGGCAATAAAGTCTTATCTTCTTTCCTCCTTTTCTCCTGCAGTCGGGGGAGTCGAACCATCCGCGGTCGGGGCGATTGAAGCTCCCGCAGCCGGCGATCGAAGCTCCCACGTCGGGGCGATCGAAGCTCCCATGATCGGGGCGGTCGAAGCTCCCACGGCTTGTAGCTCCCGAAGCCGGTCCCTAACCAGAGACCGCGAGCTCCACGTTGTTAAAGTCCGCAGGCTCTCGTGGTTGGAGCTCCGAGGTCGATCCCTGACAAAGGGATCGCCAGCTCCAAGATGTTAAGTCCGCAGTGTGGACGGAGATACGACACGGGAAAAGTCGCATCTCCGTCGAGGAAAGAGATAAAAAAAGTTTCCCCCACTCCTACTTTATGACATTCTACATTAGCTTCCATTAGGACCACATCCTTCTGTGCTTTGCCATTTTCTCTGTCTAAATGCTACTTAAACATGCTAATTAGATCTGATTCCATCACTCCCAGTGGCAGTGTATTCCCGATATCAACCACTCTTTGTATATAAAAAACTACTTGCCCCTCTGAACTCCCTTCAATCTCCTTCTTTTCACCTTTCAACCTATGTCCTCTTGTTTTTGAAAGCAGTGCCATGGGAACAAGATTTTACCTTCTCTCATCTATGTCTCCCATAATCTTATACACTTCCATCAGGCCATACCTCAGTCTTCTTCGTTCCAGAGAAATCAAGCCCAGCTGATCCAATGTCTTCCCATAACTAAAGTCGTTCAATCGAAGCAACATCCTGATGAATCTCCTCTGCCCGCTGGCCAGTGCAATCACATCTTTCCAAACGTGTGGCCACCAAAACGCCACATAATACTTCCAAGTATTTCAAGGCTGCACCGGATTTGCATAGATGCAGCATAATGTCCCATCTTTAAAGGCAAGCATCTGTATGCCATTTTCTCCCCTCTTGTTGACCCATATCGCCACTTTCAGGGAATATGAACTTAGATGCCATGTTCTTTCTGTTCATCAATGTTCCTTGGTGCCCTACCATGTACATGTCTGCCTCTATTAGATTTCTCAACATGCATCACCTTGCACGCGGGGATTAATGGTCTACCCAATTTTCTATCTGAATGAACTGGAAGTTTCAGATAACCTTCTTCGTAATCCACTATACCTGCAATTTTTGTGTCATCTGCAAACTTTCTAATAATAATAATAATTCACGTTAAATATGTCCATTGAACGTAGAACACTATAGCACAGGAATGGGCCATTTGGCCCACAATGTTTGTGCTGAACATAACACCAAGTTAAACTGGTCACATCTGCCTATACATGATCCGTATCCCTCAATTCCCTGTACTTCTATGTGCCTGTCCTAAAAGCCCCTCAAACACCACTATTGTATCTGCCTCTACCACCACCCCTGTCAATGTGTGCCAGGCCCCCACCAGTCTCTGTGTAAACAAAAAACTTGCCCCGTACATCTCCATTAAACTTTCACCCCTCATTTCCGCCATGGGAAAAAGTTCTGACTATCTACCTTATCTGTGCCTCTCATTTTGTATACTTCTATCAAGTCTCTTCTGAACTTCCGACATTCCAAAGAAAAAAAATCAAGTTATCCAACCTCTCCCTGTAGCTGGAACTCCAATCCAGGCATTCTGGGAAACCCCCTCTGCACCCAATCCAAAGATTCCACATGCTTCCTTCAAAAGGGTGACCAGAGCTCCACACAGTACCCCAAATGCGGCCTAACCAGTTCCTTTAGAGCTGCATCATGACATACTGAGTCTTGTATTCATTGCCCCTGGCAATGAAGGCAAGCATGCCATACACAAGATCCCTCTGCACATCAATGCTGTTAAGTGTCTCGCCATTAACTGTATACCCCCTCCCCCCCCCCCCCCCCATCCCCGAGTTAGATGTTTAATTTGCAACTCTTCAATCAAGTTAATTTGTGACGTCAATCCTTTTGTCCCTCTCCTTCTGTCTTTTCATCTCCAGCTTTTTCCAACCATCTGCCTATCAAAAACCTCTCATCTCTATCAACCTATTACCTGCCCGGCTTTCTCCAGTACCTCCTCTCTGCCATCTCTCTTACCCTCTCTCTCTCCCCCCCCTCCACACACACACAATCAGTGTGAAGAGACGTTCCGTCCCGAATCGTCACCTATCCATGTTCTCTGGAGATGCTGCCTATGTTTCCTGACGCACTGAGTTACTCCAGCACTTTGTATCTACTTTTGTAAAACAGCGATCAGCAGTTCCTTGTTTCTCATAGTATTAGCGTGTCTCCATTCTTCTGGTGTCTCTGCAGTGGCTACAGAACATGCATAGATCTCCGTCACACTTTGGCCTCCCATGACATCTAACATTGCCACCTTCATAGAACTGAATATGAATATCTAGACTACCAATGTATCCCTCCCTGAACTCATCCTCCACATCTTTCTTCTTAGTTAAAATAGATGAGAAATATACATCTAGGACCATGTCCACACTTCCTGAGCTGCACACAATACTCCAAATACACCCTAACCAAAGTCTTATGAGCTGCATCATGACATACTGTTTCTTGTATTCAATGCCTCTAGCAATGAAAGCAAGCATGCTTTTTTATTTTAATTTAATTTAATTTAATTTTTAAAAAGCACCTTTTTTTATCACCCTATCTACTTGTGCTGCCACCATCAGTGATCTATGAACTTGGACTCCGAGTCCACACTAGGACATTTTCAACCTATCGCTTACAGATCTTTTCCTGCAACCACTGGGTTCTGAACCAACCTACACAACCCTTATCCTATCTTGGCAGAATGCTACAGACCAATCTTGTACAGGTGCACCAACAATTTTCCAGCAATTGATCCTCTTAATCCAAACAAAATCATGAGAGCGCACTTGAAATGCCCTTCAGAGGTCCCCCTGAAAATGTGGCACTTAGGCCGAGTAAGGTGGCCAATCTCCACCTCCGCGCCGATCAGCGAGTCAAAATTATCCCCCTGCGATCGGTTCTCTAGAACTCTGGCAGATCCTTTCTCATAGCCAACTTCTGCGGTCAATCAGCGGGTTGAATTTGCCGCTTGCGGCTGGGGCTCCGGGACTTTGTCTGGACTTTGCCAGCAGATCCGTTCCCATAGCTGACCTCGGCCGATCGACGGGTCGAATTTGCTGCCTCCTCCGGCCAGGGCTAATACAGAGAAGTGTGAGGTGTTGCATTTTGGGACGTCGAACCAGGGCAGGACCTACACAGTAAATGGTAGGCCTCTGGGTAGTGTTGTAGAGGAGAGGGATCTAGGAGTACAAGTGCATGGTTCCTTGAAGGTCGAGTCGCAGGTAGATAAGGTGGTCAAAAAGGCTTTTGGCACTTTGGCCTTCATCAGTCAGAGTATTGAGAATAGAAGTTGGGAGGTCATGTTGCAGTTGTATAAGACGTTGGTGAGACCGTATTTAGAATATAGTGTTCAGTTTTGGGCATCATGTTATAGGAAAGATATTGTCAAGCTTGAAAGAGTTCAGAAAAGATTTATGAATATGTTGCCAGGACTAGAGGGTGTGAGCTATAGGGAGAGGTTGGGTAGGCTGAGTCTCTATTCCATGGAGCGTAGAAGGATGAGGGGAGATCTTATAGAAGTGTACAAAATCATGAGAGGAATAGATCAGGTAGATGCACAGAGACTTTTACCCAGAGTAGGGGAATCGAGGACCAGAGGACATAGGTTCAAGGTGAAGGGGAAAGGATTTAATAGGAATCCGAGGGGTAACTTTTTCACACAGAGGGTGGTGGGTGTATGGAACAAGCTGCCAGAGGAGGTAGTTGAGGCTGGGACTATCCCATCGTTTAAGAAACAGTTAGACAGGTGGTACATGGATAGTGGGTTTCGGCCCGAAACTTTACCTATTTCCTTCGCTCCATAAAGGGTTTCGGCCCGAAACGTTACCTATTTCCTTTGCTCCATACCCCCTATCAGTCTGAAGAAGGGTTTCGGCCCGAAACGTTACCTATTTCCTTCGCTCCATAGATGCTGCTGCACCCGCTGAGTTTCTCCAGCATTTTTGGGTACATGGATAGGACAGGTTTGGAGGGTTACGGACCAAGCGCAGGCAAGTGGGACTAGTGTAGCTGGGACATGTTGGCCGGTGTGGGCAAGTTGGGCCGAAGGGCCTGTTTCCACACTGTATCACTCTATGACTATGGCTCCGGAGCTCCAGCCTGGCTGGAGACGTCAGATCGTTTCCCATAGCCGACTTTGCGGATATAATATCAGTCCTTCGGTGACCTCGATGAACCGTTCCCGGACCGTTGGACTCCTCTAGGAGCCTATAATCTTTGTTGGTCTGGTAAGACGGATAATCCACAAAGGGTCTGGAATTAAAAGTGCCAGAAAATCAGTGGTGGACCTGCACTACCGTGGACTTATTTTCTAATTTTGCATTAATGTCTTGTTTTTTGGACAATCTTTTTCTTTTCATTGATCTTGTAGAATTTGTGTAATTTGTATGTTTTTATGTGTTTATTTGAGTTATCTGTGATGCTGCTGCATGTAATGTTTTACTTACCGGTACGTCACCATACTTGTGCATATGACAATAAAGAACTTGACAACATAGATTATTCTTTTGGTTCTGAAGGGAATCCACCCTTCCTGCTTACATATGTATGGAATGACTTAGAATTCTACGTAATCTTGAAACTTATGGAATAGTGAAAGGCTTGGACAGAGTGGATGTGGAGAGGATGTTTCCACTAGTGGGAGAGTCTAGGACTGGAGGCTCTGGAGAGGGTCCGGAGGAGATTTACAAGAATGATCCCAGGAATGAGTGGGTTAACATGATGAGCGTTTGACGGCACTGGGCCTGTACTCGCTGGAGTTTAGAAGAATGAGGGGGGAGCTCATTGAAACGTACCGAATAGTGAAAGGCTTGGATAGATTACAAGTGGAGAGGATGTTTACACTTGTGGTAAAGTCTAGGACTAAAGGCCATTGCCTCAGAATTAAAGGATGTTCTTTTAGGAAGGAGATGAGGAGGAATTTATTTAGTCAGAGGGTGGTGAATCTGTGGAATTTTTTGCCACAGAAAGCTGTGGAGGCCGTCAGTGGATATATTTAAGGCAGAGATAGATAGATTCTTGATTTGTACTTGTGTCAGAGGTTATGGGGAGAAGGCAGGAGAATGGGGTTAGGAGGGAGAAATAGATCAGCCACGATTGAATGGCGAAGTAGACTTGATGGGCCGAATGGCCTAATTCTGCACCTATCACTATGACCTTATGTTCTTACTTCCCAATAACATTTCATGGTCTTTTTTTGTCCTCCTAATTTCTTTTTGAAGTACCTTCCTACATCCCTACTTAATTGCAACTGCCTCTGCCTACCATGTACATTAGTTTATATCCTGATTAATCCCTAACTAGTGGCCCAACCTATCCCTTTCTAATACCGCCTTGAAACTTACAGAATTGTGATCATCATATCCAAGGTGATTCCAATCTGATATTTTTGTCAGCAGGTCTAACAAACCCACTACTGGAGATATTATTATTAACATTCACTCTTGCCTCGCCAATTTTTAGGCCTCTCTCCTCCTGAGGAGATCTCTTCTTTAGCTCCTTGGCTCTTCTTTCAGCCCGTGTACATTCCTTTCTGGATAGACTGTCATCGAGTTGCATTTTCAATGATGCTGGTCTATTGCCACCATATCCTGATTATTCCACCTGCTCTTGCGGAGAGAGCTGCCTGTCTCATTCTCAGTCATGCATGTCTCACTCTTCCATGTAGATCGTGATCTTTCATTTTCCAAGGGTGAATCAGAGCTTTAGATTTTATCAGTGAATCAGGGTTTATCAGAGCTTCAATCTGTGTCTGGGTTATGTCATCAGGGCATAAGTGATAGGAGCAGAATTAGGCCATTCGGCCCATCAAGTCTACGCCATTCAATCATGGCTAATCTATCTCTCCCTCCTAACCCCATTCTCCTGCCTTCTCCCCATAACTCCTGACACCCTGCAAATGCTTGCTGCCTCTCAAACCTACCTGACTAGTGGGTGGGCCTGTTGCACCCAAGTCAAGAATTAAGTCAAGTTCATTGTCATAAGCACAGAATGGTGAGGTACACCAGCATCATGGCACATAGACTCAACACACTCAAACAGAAACTACATGTTATAAATAAATTACACTCATATTCTATAAAATGGTGAAAAGAAGAAGACTAGATAAACCAGATATTACGGAAAAATACAAGTAGAAAATAAGGACAAAGGAGTGTAAGAGATGCAGGTCCGTAGAGTAGTTGCTGGGGTAGGTTTGGTGTTGTGCAGGTCAGTTCAACAACCTGATGAGTATCGCTGAACCTGATGGTGTTGTGCTTAAGGATTAT
The DNA here is from genome assembly GCA_038087875.1 of Malacoraja senta. Classification (NCBI taxonomy): domain Eukaryota; kingdom Metazoa; phylum Chordata; class Chondrichthyes; order Rajiformes; family Rajidae; genus Malacoraja; species Malacoraja senta. The sequence continues at coordinate 279,640,999 of CM075977.1, read as the reverse complement.
CTACCTCATGCCTGATGGTAGCAGCAATAAGATTAGATTAGATTTTATTCCTTGTCATTTGAACCTCAAAGAGGCTCAAACGAAACTCCGTTTCCACAGCCATACAAACAAAACAATTCCTACACGACACACAAACAATTCAATTTACAGAAAACATCTATCACAGTGAATCTCCTCCTCACTGTGATGGAAGGCAAAGTCTTTTCTCTCCCCTGCACCATTTTTCTCCCGATGTTGAAGCCCCAGGCGGGCAATGTTAAGTCCCACGGCCGTTGAGGCCGCGCCGGGCGGTGTACGGCCTCGCTCCGGGCCCAAAGGTCACAAAGTTGGAGCCCCCGGTGGGCGCTGGAATGTCCCACAGCCATTAAGCCGCGCCGGCCGATTTACGGCCCCGCTCCGGGTCGTTCCAACCCCGCGACACGGGCGGGAGAAGTTGCGTTGCGGGAGCTCCGGAGAGCGGTCTCTCACCCGGACCCGCGAGTTCCCGATATCATAGTCCACGGGTCTGCAGCTGGAGCTGGAGCTGGAGCTCCGGAGTCGGGCCGCAGCAACGAGCCACCACTGCTCCCCCAAGCTCCGAGGACGGCCAGCCTCGGTAAGTCCCCAGCTCCACAGGCTCCGTGACTGGAGCCCCCAGGTCATCCCGGTCGGAGGCTGCCTCACGGAGCTAGGCCCCAACGACAACGGAGACCCGACAGGGAAAAGGTCGGGTCTCCCGTACAGGGAAGAGATTTTTAAAGTTTCCCCCTCCCCCACCGCCGCCCCCCACATATACACAATTAAAAACAGTACAAAAAAACACAAACAACTACATTTAACTAGACAAAAATAAAAAGACAGACAGGCTGCAGGGGCCGCTGCAGTAATCCGCGCCGCCGCACCGCATGTGTGGACAATAAGAGGGCATAGCCTGGATGGAGGGTTTCTTGATGAAAGATACCACCTTCTTGAGGCAGCACCTCGTGTAGATACTATAGATGGTGGAGAAAACTGCTGAGCTGGGCTGAAATGGACTGGGCTAAATCCACTACTCTCAATAACCTCGTGTGTTCCTGTTGGAATTGCTATACCAGGCCATAATGCAACCAGAAAGCCTACATCTAGAAGTTTGTTAAACTGTTCGGCGACATAAATTTTTAATTTAAAAATAGAGGTTGTAGTGCACCTTCGGTACACATGATCATAAACATCTTATACTTAAACCCTTTTATGATCAAGTGAACTTTTAAATTGCCTTGCCATGGTGAAAATTTAAGATCTAATTTTGTACAAGTACATTTCTCCAGGGTTTTATTGTAATAAATAGTTTTGGGAAACCTGATGAAATATTTTAGCTCGATAATTTTGTATTTTATCTATTGCCTTTCAGGGCCTTATTTCAGAATTCTTCAGGCCAGAGTCGTGATGTCTTCCATTTGGACATTAAAAATGTTGGCGGCATTGGGCAGATTCTAGATTTTATGTATACTTCACACCTTGATCTTACCCATGAAAATGTCCAGGCAGTACTAGACATTGCTCAGAGTCTGCAGATTCCAAATGTGCTCAGTATGTGTTACACATTTCTCAAGGTTTCAGCCGGTGTTGTCAATGGGACCAGCAACTTGTCAACGGCTGGGACCATTTCACTACATGGGCCTCTGACAACCGACACCGAGAGTGTGCTGGAGAGCAGCGATGCTACTGAGACAGGCCGTGACTGCTCATTTGGAATACAGAATCATATTCATAAAGCACAGGAATTGGGGCTTTTGTTCAGACCACTCCCAGATATTTCCCCAACTGAGATGTCGGCCTCGTTACAGAACCAAACGCCTGGACCTCCAGATAAAAATGTTTCAGTTTATCCAATGAAGCAAAATGCTCAACAGCCTACCAAGTTGTACAATTGTTATGGTAAAGAGATGTTTAATGAAAAGCTGTCGCATTTTTTAAATAATAGTCAAGGGGAACATGGAAGAGAAGAACTTGATGATGGTTTAGGAGCAACAGTAACTGCCAAGGATGTGTCTTGTCTTGATGATTCTGAATGCACTAATGTTGGTCAGGAACCCTCGTCATCAGCCATGTCCATGCACACAGAAGAAAGGTGGCCCTTTGCTCAGAGTGCCGTGAACGTTGAACCTCAACCTATTAGGCAGTTGCCTCTTTTGAAAAAGACAATCCCTCTGAAGAAGTATGGGTACTTGAGATCCCAGAAGCCGCTTGAATCGGGGTCTGCGCAGCCTAAATTGAACGAAGCAATTGAAATGGCGCAAATGACTGAAGCTGGAGAGAAACAGATGCCTAAAGAGACTCAGAATCGAGGCAGCGAAGCCGGGGGAAAAGACCAAGAACATCTGAGCCAAGCAGACTCGCCTTTGACTGGGGTCGATCTGGAGCAGGCCGGCTGTGTAACAGCGGCAGACTCGGTGGAAGTTCTTGACCACTCAAATACTCAGTCGCAAAAGCAATATTGTTGTGAACTATGTGGGAAAACCTTTAAGCACCCAAGCAATCTCGAGTTACACAAACGTTCACATACAGGTATAGTAAGTGTTTGATTTTTTTTTTTAATTTATCTCTTGAAATTGTTATTTGTATTACTTTACATCATAGCAGGCTTTGTGTTGTGTATGCGAGGTAATCGGAATACCATACAAAATAAATTGCACTTGAGAGAATCCCACACTCCAAAGATGTACAGGCTTGTATGTTAATTGGCTTTGTATAATTGTAAATTATCCCCAGTGTATGCAAGATAGTGTAAGTGTGTGGATCACTTTTTGACACACCTTTTGCCTAGTGCGCAGTTTGGTAAAGTTGTTGAAGCATGTTGACGTGACTGTAGAATGTGTAAGAAGGAACTGCAGATGCTGGTTTAAACCGAAGATAGATACAAAAAGCTGGAGTAACTCAGCGGGACTGGCAGCATCTCTGGAGAAAAGGAATGGGTGATGTTTCGGGCTAAGACCCTTCTTCAGACTGGTTAGGGATAAGGGAAACGAGAGATATAGATGGTGATGTGGAGAGATAAAGAACAACGAAAGACAGATATGCAAAAAAGTAACGATGATAAAGGAAACAGGCCATTGTTAGCTGTTTGAAGGGTGAAACCGAGAAGCTAGTGTGACTTGGGTGAGGGAGGGATAGAGAGAGAGGAAATGCCGGGGCTACCTAACGTGAGAGAAATCAATATTCATACTACTGGCCTGTAAGCTTCCCAAGCGAAATATGAGATGCTGTTCCTCCAGTTTAGCCTCACTGACAATGGAGGAGACCGAGGACAGAAAGGTCTGTGTAGGAATGGGAAGGAGAATTAAAGCAACTGAGAGAATGTTCTTGTCCATGGTTGATTCTCCAAATATGGGAATACTAATCGATTATAGCTTTTTAAAAAAAAGGCAGCTTCCATTGTAGCCCTTGATGGATTTGAAGCTGTCATTGCCTTTTGTAATGGAAGTGCTTCTTATACTTCACATCATTAAATTAGCTTGGTGGTCCGCACCTCCTTTAGTCTGGACAAAATTATGAGAGACACTAGAAATAACCCCCTGAAAGTCCCCCTGAAAATATGGCACCTAGGCTGGGGTGAGGAGGTTGATCTCGACCTCATCGGTGCACAGAACAATGGGTTGAATTTGCCCCCTGCGGCCGAGTCTGCACTTACCACGGATCCCCACACATTAACAGTATCTTACACTAGGACAATTTCTACATATATGCAGGCCAATTAACCTACAAACCTGTACGCCTTTGGAGTATGGGAGGAAACCGAACATCTCGGAGAAAACCCACGCGGTCATGGGGTGAAAGTACAAACTCCGTACAGACAGTCAGGATGGAACCCGGGTCTCCGGCCCTGCAAGCGCTGGAAGGCAGCAACTCTACTGCTGCACCACTGTGTCAGTATCCCATATGCCTTCCTAATTACATTATTTACCTGTGCCACCTGCAGTGATCTATGGACATGCGATCCAAATTTTCTGTGGTCCTCAATACTGCCTGAGAAACCTACTATATATGTCCTAGCCTCATTTGGGCTCCCAATATCCATTACCTCACGTTTGTTTGGATTAAATCCCATTTGACATTTTCAGCCTATTTCGCCAACACATTAATATCTCTGCAGCCGAGGACTACCTCTGTGCTATCAACAAATCCACTCATGTTCATGAGCCCTGCGAACGTGCCGCTGTTGTCTCACATTCACATCCACATATATTAGAAACACCAAGAGTCCCAGCACCATTCGTTGTGGGTCCCACTAATCGCAGGCATGGAATTGCAAAACTATTTGCAAAGACATATTAAAATACAAATAATAGGTGATCAATACATTATCATCTCTTCAATACTTTTAAATGATTTTGTCCGAGTAATGCCACAAGAGATTCATCACATTATATCATTTGCAAGGTATATGTCCACTGTTATTTATAGACTCAATCCCTTACTGTGCACAGAAAGTCATAAAACAAAATAGATTTTTTTTAAGGCTGCCTGTTACCTGCAGGGAGTGTCAATATGAGCAAATGTCATTAGATTAGTACTGAACATGACAGAAGCCTCCTCGTGGCGATCCCCGGAACCGACGACACGATGCACTCTGTGACGCGTCGGGCGACCAATTGTCCACATGTTGGACGACGACAGAAGCCAACAGCGAGCTATACGTCATCTGACACACGAGCGAACGAAGTTCTGAACAGACTTTTTGTCACTAATTGGACCAAAGGGCCTGTTCCAGGCTGTATGACCCAATGACTCTAATTCCTGAAGATGAGATCCATTTTAAAATGCTAAGCTTTCCCAGAGTCAATACTTATAAATAAGGAAATGTGACTAATGTCCTGTTAGTAATTTTGCCTGCCTTACTGATGTAAGTTTCTCATTATATTTAACAGGAGAAAAGCCATTTGAGTGCAACATCTGTGGGAAGCACTTTTCACAGGTAAAATAAAAATTAATAAATGCATGTTCTGTTTGTTTTTGAAATATGTTTATTGATTCCAAATGTTTGGACCTTACCTGTGTGATATTTGAAATTTGAAACAGATATCTGTGTGATAAATTCAGATTTATAGAGTCATACAGCACCGAAACAGGCCCAGCTTGCCCATGCCGACCCGTGTTTGGCCCATATCTCTCTCAACTTTTCCTATCCATGTTCCTGTCCAAATGTCTTTTAAATGTTATAGTTTCTGCCTCAACTACCTCCTCCAGCAGCTCATTCCATATACCTACCACCCTCTGTATGGACAAAGTGGCTTCATAGAAGGAAGCAGAGGGTGATGGTGGAAGGTTGTTTTTCAGATTGGAGGCATGTGACTAGTGGTGTGCCTCAAGGATTTGTGCTGGGCCCATTGCTGTTTGTGGTTTATAACAATGGTTTGAATGAGAATGTACAAGGCATTAACAGTAAGTTCACAGATTACACTAAAGTGGGTGGTATTGTAGATCGCAAAGTTGGTTATCAAAGGTTACAGCAGGATCTTGATCAGTTGGGCAAATGGGCAGAGGAATGGTTAATGGAGCATTGTCCAAGAGTAATTGTCAGATTTTCCAAAACTTGGCAGGGGGCATAGGTGCCTTTGGTTGTGTAATATTGTCCAAGGGTGTTGAGATCTCAGGTGGACAGAACGGGCAGCACGGTGGTGCAATGGTAGAGTTGCTGCATTACAGCGCTTACAGTGCCAGAGACCCGGGTTTGCTCCCGACTACGGCTGCTGTCTGTACTGAGTTTGTACCTTCTCCCCGTGACCGCGTGGGTTTCCTCTGATTTTCGGTTGCCTCCCACACTCCAAAGACGTACAGGTTTGTAGGTCAATTGGCCAGGTATAAATGTAAATTGTCCCTAGTGTGTGTAGGATAGTGTAAGTATGCGGTGGTCGCGGGTTGGTGCGAACTCGGTGGGCAGAAGGGCCTATTTCCGCGCTCTAGCTCTAAACTAAACTAAAATGTTTCTCTAGTCTGAAGAAGGGTCTCGACCCGAAACGTTACCCATTCCTTCTCTCCAGAAATGCTGCCTGTTCTGCTGAGTTACTCCAGTTTGTTGTGTCTATCTTCTCTAAACTACGATATGTCGATAACATTTTGGTAGCACACTCTTGAGGTTGGCCTGGTTGAAGTCTCAGGCTATGATGAACAAGGTATCGGCGAAAACCTTGTATCAAGAAAACAAAATTTCTGTCTTCTAAAACATGCTTTATTATTTCTGGCAGGTCTTGGTAGAAAATGATCTTTAAAAATCACACGTTGTGAAAATGAGGCATTTTATTGCTTAGAGCAAAGGGCCACAACATAATTTATTTGTATTCGATAAGTATGCAGATGCCTTGCTCATTACCACATTTAGTGCATCGGAATTCTAACAACATAATTCATTTGCAGTAGGTAACTTAGGGAGGGATATGGTCAGATGGATGTCCTTTTCACAAAGAGCAGTGGGAATGTGGAACTCTCTGCCAGAGGAATGATTGAGACAGACATAACAGAAGCATGCAAGGGGAGGCTGGGCAAGCATGTGAGAAAAAAGGGAATGGAGTAGATAAGAAAAAAGAGGGGGAGGCTGGAATGGAGCTTAAACACTGGAATGAATTTTGTGAGTGGAACTACTTATTTCCTTATGATGATATTAAATGTACTCCTTCTTGACCAACCTAAATTAACCTAACCACAAGGTTAATTCCCGGGATGGCAGGACTGTCATATGTTGATAGAATGGAGCGACTGGGCTTGTATACACTGGAATTTAGAAGGATGAGAGGGGATCTTATTGAAGCATATAATATTATTAAGGGATTGGACACGCTAGAGGCAGGAAACATGTTCCCGATGTTGGGGGAGTCCAGAACCAGGGGCCACAATTTAAGAATAAGGGGTAGGCCATTTCGGACGGAGATGAGGAAAAACTTTTTCACCCAGAGAGTTGTGAATCTGTGGAATTCTCTGCCTCAGAAGGCGGTGGAGGCCAATTCACTGGATGCTTTCTAGAGAGAGTTAGAGCTCTTAAAGATAGCGGAGTCAAGGGATATGGGGAGAAGGCAGGAACGGGGTACTGATTGTGGATGATCAGCCATGATCACAGTGAATGGCGGTGCTGGCTCGAAGGGCTGAATGGCCTACTCCTGCTCCTATTGTCTATTGTCTATTGTCTAAGTCAAGATGTTGAGCCATAGCTGTTTTAAGTATCTACAAGAACAAGTCTGCCTGACCTGCTGAGTTACGCCAGCACTTTGTGTTATATTTCAAAGTAATTTACTTCACCACCCGAGTCTCTTGTCCGAATAGGTTTAGATGTCAATAATCACTATTTTGAGGTGCACCCCACATCCTTGGTTGGAGAGCTGTAATACCTGATCACGCTCCGTCTTCCAATTTTTCTACTTTCTTTAAGGTGACATCATCTGCATGTGATGATCGCAGCTGCATTGATCAGGTCAAGTGGATGGAGTGACTTAAATAGGCCGTTATAGACCTAGTGTTTCTCTTGATTGCTTCAGTCTTTACAGCATGGAAGCAGGCCCTTCGGCCCACCTTGATTATGGAATTTAATTTAAAATATTAGTCTCATAGGTAATCATGAAACTACTGGAGTATTGTAAAAATCACTGGTTAAACCGAATGTGGAGTATTGTGAGAAATTTTGAGCCCTATATCCAAAGAAGGATGTGCTGGCGCTGGAGTGGGTCCAGAGAAGGTTTACGAGAATGATCCCAGGAATGATTGGGTTAACGAATGATGAGCATTTGAGGGCACTGGACCTGTACTCACTGGAGTTTAGAAGGATGACGGGGGCCTCATTGAACCTTACCAAATAGTGAAAGGCCTGGATAGAGTGGATGTGGAGAGAATGTTTCCACTAGTGGGAGAGTTTAGCACCAGAGTCTACAGCCTCAGAATAAAAATACGTACCTTTAGAAAGGAGATGGATGAGCAGGAACTTCTTTAGTTAGAGGTTGGTGAATCTTCAGTATTCATTGCCACAGACGCCGTGAAGGCCAAGTCAATGGATATTTTTAAGGCGGAGATTGACAGATTCCTGATTAGTAAGGGTGTCAGGGGTTATGGGGAGAAGGCAGGAAAATGGGGTTGAGAGGGAAAGATAGACCAGCAATGTTAGAATGGTGTAGATGTGATGGGCCGATTGGCCTAATTCCGCTCCTATAACTTATGAACTTATAAAACACATTTATTTCAACCAGCATCCTTCAGAGAAGTAAATTTGACATGGTCATGATGGCATATATGTAACTTCACACTTTGCAAAATGGATGAGTCCTAACACGGTTCAGGGGAGGGATAGTAAGTGTCAGCACGTCAACATCCATGTCCTGAAAACCACCAAAGGAAAACTGAAACTTCCACTTTTCCTTCACTGAACGGTTAAGGGCCTGTCCCACTTGGGCGACTTAATTGGCGAGTTTAGAAGAGTTTGAAAAAATGACATGTTGAAGACTTCCTTCGACTATGTAGAAGACCTCCTTCGACCTCCTTCGACTATGTTGAAGACCAGCTTCGACTAGCTTCGGGAAAATTGGACACCGAATAGTGGAGAGTGAAGACGACCTCCTTCGACCTCCCTTCGACCTGCCTTCAACAATGATGAAGACTATCTACGAGTACCCTCGACTACCCTCGATTACCTACGACTAACATGCCGACCTACTACGACCTACTACGACTAAACCTACGCGTAAAAAAAGTATTGATTTTTTTTCCATGGCGACCTTTTTTTACTCGCGGGCATTTTTTAACATATTGAAAAAACCGCCGCAACCTAAGTGAGGCCTCGAGTACGTGGAGACCACTCTTGAGCATGAAGGAGAGTTATGAAGACCTCCTAAGACCTCGTGTCGACCATGCTGCGAGTATGAGTCGAAGGCAAACTCGCCAGAACTCGCAGATTATGTCGCCCAAGTGGGACAGGTCCTTTAGGGTGGAGTATACCTTATTTCCTAATTTGTAAAGATATTTCCATTTTATGGCAGACAATAATTTGGTCTTCTGGAAACTTTGGAGTGAATTGTTTCGATCTTCTCCACTTTTTTGTTCTTGAATTTCTTTACCAAAATCAGTCCTATTGACTTGGGCCCAAAACCTCAATAGCTCCAGATGTACCATACAATAATCAAGACGAGACCAGTTCTTCAAAAGCAATTTGTACCAGCTGTATTTTGTACCACGGGCTCCAATTTCCAACTAGTCAATGGAACATGTCTTGCATTACTATCCATGTTTGGGGAGGCAAACTTTGAAAAATATTAGAAACCTATCACATCACTTCATAATTACTAACTACATTGTGGACAAACCTCCAGATTACCCTGGAAACAACTGGGAAATGTTTTAGAAGTAGTTCCCAGTACTTGGAATATACATTGTTCTTTATAATGGTGAGTGCATAGGATGGGATATGGTATTATTCTGAGGCAACAATGAATCTGAATCCTGTTAATGATGGCTGGATGTTTTACTCACATTCATGTTCATTGCCGATGGCCTCTGCCTTCCGGGCATTAATTATGAAGAGAAATGTTGCTACTATTCATCTATTACACATCAAGTCTACTCCCCCATTCTAATAATGGCTGATCTATCTTTCCCTCTCAACCACATTCTCTTGCCTCCTCCCCACAACCCCCGGACACCCTTCCTAATCAAGAATCTCTCTATCTCTACCTTAAAAATATCCATTGACTTGGCCTCCACAACCGTCTGTGGCAAAGAATTCCCCAGATTCACCACCCTCTGCCTAAAGAAATTCCTCCTCATCCAACCAGAAAAAGCCTCCTTTATTGCCACTCTTTGCCTTCTGCCAACCTGACATCCATGCTAGTATCTTCCCTCTGACACCATGGGCTCTCATCTTTAGCCGCCTCACGTGCGGCATCTTATTAAAGCCTGATAATCCAGGTAAACCATATCCCTCATATCCCACCAAACCACAACCCCATATCCCTCCTTTGTCTATCCTGCTATTTACTTCCTCAAAGAATCCAAACAGGTTAGTCAGGCAAGATTTCCCTTTCACAAACCCTTGCTGACTTCGCTATTTTATCATGTGCTTCTAAGTGCTCAGAAACCTCACCTTTTATAATGGACTCGAAAATCTTACCAACCACTCAAGTCAGGGTAATGGAAGATCTAAACGGGAATACATCAAAAACGTATTCAATTCATCTGCCATTTCTGTATTTCCCAATATCACTTCTCCATTTTCCAGCGGTCCAACTTCCACTCTTGCCTCTTTCTTACTCTACATATCTGAAGAAACATTTCCTATCCCCATTTATATTATTGGCTAGCTTACTTTCGTATTTCATCTTTTCTCTCCATATTGCCTTTTTAGATACCTTCTGTTATTTTTGTTAATAGCTTCCCAATCCTCCATCTTCCCACTAATCTTTACAATGTTATATGCCTTCTCTTTTAGTTTTATGCTGTCTTTAACTTCCCTTGTCAGCCACAGTTGCCTCATTTTCCTCCTAGATTCTTTCTTCCTCTTTGGAATTAAAATATCCTGCATCTTCCGAATTGTTCCCAGAAATTCCTGCCATTGCTGTTCCACCGTCATTCCAGCGGGGAACCCTTTCCAATCAACTTTAGCCAGCTCCTTCTTCCTGACTCTGTATTCCCCTTTGCTTAACAGTAATATCGACATATCTGATTTCATCTCCCTTTCAAATTTCAGGTTGAATTTTATCACATTATGGTCAATACCTCCGAGTGGTTCCTTTACCTTAAGCTCCCTAATCAAATCCCTAGTCAATGTTCATACCCCAGTGGTATGATTGGGCAGCTTACACCCCGGCAGTATGAACATTGACTTCTCTAACTCCAAGAAACCCTTGCTTTCCCTCTGTCCATCCCTCCCCCTTCCCAGTTCTCCGACCAGTCTGACTGTCTCCAACTACATTTTATCTCTGTTTGCTTTGTTGTTACCTTCTCCCGGCTAACAATGATCTATTCTGCATTTTCCTTGATCTCCGTTCCCTTTGCCCTATTTTCACACCTTACACTTCCTTATCTATGTATTTCCCTCCCCCCTGACGTCAGTCTGAAGAAGGGTCTCGACCCGAAACGTCACCCATTCCTTCTCTCCAGAGATGCTGCCTGTCCAGCATTTTGTGTCTATCTTCGGTTTAAACCAGCATCTGCATTTCCTTCATACACATAACCCTTTGAAAGACTTTGCCAGTTGTAAGAGGCTTAAAATGGGTCTGTCTGAGGATTTGTGTCAAGCTATGGAATTCGGCAGAGTTTGCTGTTAGGTGGAAATTTTATTTAATTCAGTTTAAAGATACAGCGTGAAAACAGGACCTTCAGCCCATCGAGTCTGCTGACCAGCGATCCCCGTATACCAACACTATCCGACACACATTAGGGACAATTTACAATTTTTACCAAAGCCAATTAGCCTGCAAACCTGTACGTCTTTGGAGTGTGGGAGGAAACCGGAGCACCAGGAGAAAACCCACGTAGGTCACGGGGCGAATGGACAAACTGTACAGACAGCACCCGTAATCAGGATTGAACCTGGGTCTCTGGTGCTGTAAGTCAGCAACTCTACCGCTGCTCCACCGTCGACAGAGTAGAGAATGGGGTAAGCTTGATCAGACTTATAATTGCCAGTTAAAACCATCTAGAATTATATGGAGTCATGTCAGGGAAGTTAAAACAAGACACCCTGCAGGTCACAGCAGACTGCACCTTATCAGATTTAACTAATCAAAAATGCGTATGTAAATGTATTCGGTGCGGGATGATAGCTGTTACGTGTTTTAATTGGTGGCTGACCTCTGCTATAATGGAACAGTATTTTTGGTACTTTTGTATGTTGCTCAAACACCTTTGCTGGGCAGCGAGGTTATTGCAGTGAATTGCCTTTGATGTGGGCTAGATCAGGTCAATTGCCCTGGGAGAGCATCAAAAGCACCTTAAACCATTATTGCCTTTCTATTAGTCATGGAGTTGTACAGCATAGAAAAAGGAGGTGGTTTATCATAGTGAGCGGCTGCGATGAAAACATCATACTGTTCTTCGAAGATGCGCCACCGCTCTCCGATGTCCGGTTTTTGAAATGCTTCGGCCATATAGAGTCGCGAATAAACTCTGTGAAAACTCATAAAATATCAGCCGATGTCTTTCCAAAAGAACACTTCTGACACCATGTATGAAATAGTGAAACAACAAGTCATTTAACTTCATATAAAGTTCTTTAATATCCATATAGAAGTCAGAGACTACACGAAAGACTCCGCGTAGTTTTACACCCTTTTTAGAACTGACTGCCTTGCCCAGCTAACCGCATTCCACAAGATGGCATTGTGAAAGTTTTGGTCTCCAAATTTGAGGAAGGGCATTCTTGCTATTGAGGGAGTGCAGCGTAGGTTCACAAGGTTAATTCCCGGGATGGTGGGACTGTCATATGTTGATAGAATGGAGCAGCTGGGCTTGCATACTCTGGAATTTAGAAGGATGAGAGGATATCTTATTGAAACATATAAGATTATTAAGGGTTTGGACACGCTAGAGGCAGGAAACATGTTCCCAATGTAGGGGGAGTCCAGAACCAGGGGCCACAGTTTAAGAATAAGGGGAAAGCCATTTAGAACGGAGATGAGGAAATACCTTTTCACTCAAAGAGTTGTGAGTCTGTGAAATTCTTTGCCAGTCGGTGAAGGCCGGTTCTCTGGTTGCTTTCAAGAGAGAGTTAGGTAGAGCTCTTAAAGATTGCGGAGTGAGTAATTACTCAGGGTAGGCAGTCAGTCGACTTTAAAAAAAAACCTTAAACCGCGCATGCGCAGATTGTTCTCTCCGTAAAAATAAAAAATAAAAATAAAGAAAATAACAATTCAATTTGCCCAAGGCTTCTAAGTCTCCTTTATTCTGAATTACTGAATGGGTGGGGAGTGAAGGGTGATGGCAGGTGGAGAGATGGTGGGAAAAATGGGAGTACAGGGAAAAGTTGAATCAGTTGTCATCTTATTGAATGACAACACTTGTTCAAGGGGCCAATTGGGGGGACAGTTCCTTTCACAGCGTTTGGAGAGTCTGTGCCAGGGATAAAGTTGCGGGGAGGGCAGGAGTGTTGAGAAGGAGGGGGTCGGGGATAATGGCAGTAACTCACTCACACACCGCTGCTGTGGCGCTCCGGATGCGGAGCCACCGCATTGTAGCCGGGGATAGAAGCAGCTCGGGTAGCTGCGAGCGGCCGCCGGGACCCGATAGCAGAACTGGCCGCCACTTCAGCGCCTTCTGCCGGCCCGCTCACCTCTGGCAGTGCTCTCCGTCTGAACACCTCTCACCTGCCGCTCGCCGACTTCGCTCATGTCAGCCGCTTCCCGCAAATCCTTAAATTCCCACAGCCGAGTAACCTCAATCGCGCTGTCGGAATTTAAGGATGTGCGGGAAGCAGCTGACATGAGTGAGGCCAGCGAGCGGCAGGAGAGAGGTTTTTAGACGGAGAGCTGCCAGAGGTGAGTGGGGGCTGGCAGAAGGCGCTGAGGTGGCGGCCGGTTCCGCTGTCCGGCCTGGCGGCCGCTCACAGCCACCCGAGCTACTTCTCCCCCCCGGCCTCAATGCGGTGGCATTGCACGCCTCCGTGCAAGGAGCGTCGCAAGTGGCATGATCCCGACACCCTCCTTCACAATACTCCTGCCCTCCCCGCAACTTTACCCTGGGCCAGACTCCCCAAACGCTGTGAAAGGAACTCTCCATCCCCCCACCCCGGGAAATACGGTATTTGAAAACATATAGCACTAAGAAATGTACTTACCACATTCTTCTATCTTTGTTTCCTAAGATACTCTTCAGATAATGGAAAACCCCTCCAAGAAACTAGCGCTGCGCATGCGCGGTAGCTGCTGTGCCTGCGCAGTACCGCAAAGGCAGAATTTCTGCTGCCTTCAGCAAATTGACGGCTTGAAGCAGCGCTGACGGCACGTGGGCTGCACAGACCTTCGCGTGTTGCAAGTGCTGCGGATGAAAGGCACGGAGAATTGTGCCTACCTAAGAGATCGATCTCTTAGATAGGCATAATTCTCCCGTGCTTTTACTATTTATATTTAGTAATTACCATTTTATAATTTTAGTCAGGGTAGGCAGTGCCTACCTTGCCTACCCTGATGGCACGTGCCCGGGGAGGCAGGAACGGGGTACTGATTGTGGATGATCAGCCATGATCACATTGAATAGTGGTGCTGGCTCAAAGGGCCATATGGCCTACTCCTGCACCTATTGTCTGTTGTGTATTGGAAACCCGGCATGGATCATGGATCGGGTCAGCAATATAGTAAAACCGGGCATGGATCTGATCAGTAATATAGTGAATGATCTACAGTTTGGCCCACAACTATGCCAACTACTGTATTTTGTCCATCTCTACTAATCTCATTTTACTACGTGAGGTCAGTATCCTTTCAGTTCAGTTCAGTTTATTGTCACGTGTACCGAGGTACACTAAAAATCTTTTGTAAACCACTCCCAGCAGAAAGACAATAAATGATTACAATCAATCAATTTACAGTGTATAGACACATGATAAGGGAATAATGTTTAGTATAAGGTAAAGCCAGCAAAGTCCGTTCAAGGATAGTCCGAGGGTCACCAAATAGGTAGCAAGCAGTTCAGCACTGCTCTCTGGTTGTGATAGGATGTTTTAGTTGCCTGATAACAGCTGGGAAGAAACTGTCCCTGAATCTGGAGGTGTGTGTTTTCACACTTCTATACCTTTTGCCTGATGGGAGAGGGGAGAAGAGGGAGTGGCCAGGGTGCAACTTGTCCTTGATTATGCTGCTGGCCTTGCCGAGGCAGCGTGAGGTATAAATGGAGTCAATAGGAGGGAGGTTGGTTCGTGTTTGGTCTGGGCTGCATCCATAATTCGCTGCAATTTCTTGCAGTCTTTATGTTTTATGCTTTGCCTATTGAAATGCCCCTTAAACATAGTGATTACACCCAAGTCTACCACCTCCATTGACAGCGAATGCCAGATATCATCCACTCTCAGACAGGGTGTTCTATTTTAAGTGATGTAGTAAAGCATGACGGTGAACAGACAAAGTTGAGAAGCCATCTGTTTGAAATTGTAAACTTCTTTGGACTGTTTGTTTAAGATACATAGGCTTAAAATTTGATTTTTGTTTTAACCAGGCAGGAAATCTGCAAACTCATTTACGACGACATTCTGGTGAAAAGCCATACATTTGTGAAATCTGTGGTAAAAGGTGATGGTAACAACCAATTTTTATACTGGACTGTTGCTAATTATTTATTTCATGGCAACTGTTTATGATTACGGGTGCTTGCCTGTACGGAGTTTGTAGGTTCTCCTTGTGACCTACGTGGGTTTTCTCCGGGTGCTCTGGTACCCTCCCACACCCCAAAGATGTATAGGTTTGTAGGTTAATTGGCTTGCTGTAAATGTAAAATTGTCCCAAGTGGGTGTAGGATAGTGTTAATGTGTGGAGATTGCTGGTTGGCACGGACTCGGTGGGCCGAAGTTTCCGCACTGTATCTCTAAACTAAACTAAACCAAACTAAACTAACATGCAACGGTGTACTGCCTTATTTGGTGAATGTAGGATCCCAATATTTAGAAAGATCATTATCGCAATATAAAAAGAGAGTCCGAGGAAAAGGGAAAGTGACCGGAATATCTTTTGTTTGAAGAATGAGTGTTAAAGTATTGTGCTATATTTCTATCCTGTATGTAGAAATGAGATCTTATAGAAACATATAAAATTATATAAGGACTGGACAAGCTAGATGCAGGAAAAATGTTCCCAATGTTGGGCGAGTCCAGAACCATTGGCCACAGTCTTAGAATAAAGGGGAGGCCATTTAAGATTGAGGTGAGAAAAAACGGTTTCACCCAGAGAGTTGTGAATTTGTGGAATTCCCTGCCACATGGGCAGTGGAGGCCAAATCACTGGATGGATTTAAGAGAGAGTTAGATAAAGCTCTAAGGAATAGTGGAATCAAGGGATATGGGGAGAAGGCAGGCACGGGTTATTGATTTGGGATGATCAGCCATGATCACAATGAATGGCGGTGCTGGCTCGAAGGGCCGAATGGCCTCCTCCTGCACCTATTTTCTATGTTTCTATAATGGGGTAACTATTCAAAGGAAAACATAATCATTATGCTGCAAGCAACTGCAGATGCCAATTTACAAAAACAAAAAGTGCTGGAGTAACTCAGCGGTCAGTCAGCATCTCTGATTTTGATTTGATTTGATTTGATTTATTTCTTGTCATTTGAACCTCAAAGAGGCTCAAACGAAACTCTGTTTCCACAGCCATACAAACAAAACAATTCCTACAAGACACACAAACAATTCAGTTTACAGAAAAACATCCATCACAGTGAATCTCCTCCTCACTGTGATGGAAGGCAAAGTCTTTTCTCTCCCCTGCACCATTTTTCTCCCGATGTTGAAGCCCCAGGCGGGCAATGTTAAGTCCCACGGCCGTTGAGGCCACGCCAGGCGATGTACAGCCTCGCTCCGGGCCCAAAAGTCACAAAGTTGGAGCCCCCGGCGGGCGCTGGATTTACGGCCCCGCTCCGGGTCGTTCCAACCCCGCGACTCGAGCTGGAGAAGTTGCGTTGCGGGAGCTCCGGAAAGCGGTCTCTCACCCGGACCCGCGAACTCCCGATATCATAGTCCACAGGTCTGCAGCTGGAGCTCCGGAGTCGGGCCGCAGCAACGAGCCACCACCGCTCCCCGCGCTCCGAGGCCGGCCAGCCCCACGATGGTGAGTCCGCAGCTCCACAGGCTCCGCGACTGGAGCCCCCAGGTCGTCCCGGTCGGAGGCCGCTCCACGGAGCTAGGCCCCAACGACAGCGGAGACCCGACAGGGAAAAGGTCGGGTCTCCCGTGCAGGGAAGAGATTTTTAAAGTTTCCCCCTCCCCCCCCCCGCCCCCCACATATACACAATTAAAACAGTACAAAAAAAACACAAACAACTACATTTAACTAGACAAAAAATAAAAAAAAGACAGACGGGCTGTAGGGGCCGCTGCAGTAATCCGCGCCGCCGAACATGGGTGGTGAAGTTTTGGGTTGGGGCCCTTCTTCGGACTGAGTGTGGTGGAGGGAAGGAAGCTGAAGGGGGGGGAGGGCAGGACAAAGCCTGCCGTTTGAGAGTTGGATTCAGGTGAGGGGTTTATGATGGGCAGATGGTTGGACAAAGGCCAGAGATGAAAAGACAAATGGTATGAGATAAGAGTAGAAGAGGTGTGAATGATGAAGCCAGAGGAAGGATATAGATAGAAGGGCAGGGGAAGGTTGCAAGTCCAGTTGGGGCACAGAGAAGAGATTGGAAAAAATAATAAATACAAAAAAGGGGTTGTTTGTAGGTAAGTTACCTTAAATTGGAAAATTCAATGTTCATACTGTTAGGTTTTAAGCTACCCAGGCGGAATATGAGGTGCAGTTCCTCCAGTTTGCATATGGCAATCTGCCACTCTAGCAACGGAGAAGACCCAAGACATAAAAATCAGTATGGGAAGAGGAATTAAAATGGTTTACAACTAGGAGATCCAGCACGCCTTGGCAGACCGAGCTCAAGTCTTCGGCGAAATGGTCACTGAGCTTATGCGTGGTCTTGCCGATGTAAAGGAGGGCACTTCAGAGACACCGAATACATTAGATGAGTTTAGAGGACGTGCATGTGCACCTCTGTCTCACCTGGAAGGATTGATGGGGTCCCTGGATGAATGTGAGGGAGATGGTATAGGGACAGTTGTTGCATCTCCTGCGGTTGCAGGAGAAAGTACCGATTGAGAGGAGCTGGTTTGGATGGGAAGGGATGAGTGAACTGAGGAGTTGCGGATGGAACGGTCTTTGCAGAAGGCAGAAAGGAGTGGGGATGGGAAGATGTGAATGGTGGTGAGATCACGTTGATGATGGCGGAAATGTCCGAGAATGATATTGACAGCAAAGGATAGATGGTGGGTTGAAAGATAGTCTGAAGAAGGGTCCAAATCCAAAATGTCACCTATCCATGTTCTTCAGCAGTGCTGCATGACCTGCTGAGTTACTCCAGCACCTTTTGTCTTTTTTTCCACACATCATTATGAATGGTTGGTCCTGCTAGATATTTGCAAGAAGCAGGGAGTTGAACTTTTGCATGTTTTTTTTGGAAGGAAGTGAACCTCCTGCATAAGAGAGTGTAGAAAATTAAAAGTTGAACTTCAATTTTTAAATAAGCAGAATTACTCTTTATTGCTAAACCCTTGTCCTTTTACAGGTTTGCTGCCTCAGGTGATGTGCAACGCCATATTGTTATTCACACAGGCCAGAAGCCTCACTTATGTGACATTTGTGGTCGAGGTTGGTGTTTGCATAATTTAATTTGTATTGATTCTGGTCCCTTTATGCAAAAATAGACATAGTTTTCCCTTTTTGACTTACTAGTCAGCTGCCTTCCATACAATTGGTATTGGTACTGAGTTATTATTATCATGTATACCAAGAGACTGTAAAAAACATGGTCTTGCATACTATTCAGACATATACCATACTTGACTCCAACAGGTAGTGCAAAAGAGCAAATAAACAGTGTAATGTTATTACTACAGAGAAAGTGCGGATTAAAATGTGCAAGAGCCACAACGAGGTAGATTGGAAGATCGGGATTTCATTATTAGCATTTGGAAGGTCCGTTCAAGAATTTGGTAACAGTGGGGAAGAAGCCGTTCTTGAATCTGGTGCTACATGTTTCAAAGAATCTGCCTTGCAAAAGAGGGAAGAAGCGATAAAGACCAGGTGTGAGTGGTCCTTGCTTATGTTAGTTGCTTGCCAAGATGGTGTGTAGATGCATCGAAGGTGGTGGGGGGTGGGGGAGGGCGTTGGGAGAGGAGACTCTTTTATGTGATGAACTCACCACAACTCCTTGAGTTCCTGGTTAGAGCAGTGGCCATACCAAGTTGTGATGCATCCAATAGACCAGGCTGCATCAGTGGAAATTAGTAAGTCATTGGGGTTACACCGAAGTTCATGAGTCTTCTGAGGAAATGGAGGCATTGCTGTGCTTTCTTGGCCATAGCGTCAATGTGGATGGACCAGCACAAATTGTTGGTGATATTTACACCTTGGAACTTGAAGCTTTCAACCATCTCCACTCAGCACCAATGATCCAGAATAGGGTGTGCATTCCACCTGCCTCCTGAAGTTGATGACCAGTTCGCTGATGTCGAGGGGAAAGGTTGTTGTCTAACAGCAAAGACGTGCCACTAAGCTCTTGATCTCTTTCCTGCACTCTTTTCCCTTTGTTTGATATCTGGCAACTATAATGGTGTCATCTGCAAACTTGTAAATGAAGTTAGAGCAGAATTTGGCCACACTGTTGTGAGCATAGGAAGATGTTATACTCTTACTTTGTTAGGCACTGGCATAGAGAATTATGTATGATTTTTCACCTATCCTTATTGATTGCAAGGAAGTAGAGGAACCAGTTGCAGTAGGGCATGCTAAGTTCTAGGTCCTGGAGATGAGTTTGTTTGGAGTTATGGTGTTATCTAGACGTTCCGGGGATAAGCGTAGGTCAGGGAGATGGTGCCTGCTGAGGACCTGTTGCATCAAGAAGCGAAGTGCAGTGGATCAAGGCTACCTGAGAGACTGGAGTTGCCGTGCACCATGAGATGTCTCCTGAAACACTTCATGTTGGTGCAGTGCAGAGCCATCGGCTGTAGACATTACAGCCCACTTCCTTGTTTTGTTTTGGCAACGGGATGAGAGTGGTCTTCTTAAGTACATGGGGCTCTCAGATTGGAGTATGGAGAGGTGTCTGCGATTAGTCTTGCTAGCTGGTCAGCACAGGTTCTGAGTTCCGCTTTCTGCGAGTTCACACTCGGGAAGGCCAATGTGACGTTTGTAACATAGACCATGGATTCAGGTACGCACAACACTGTCAGCACAGTACCCGGACATGGCGCCGACGGACGAGAAGCCGAAGCAAAGAAGTGGAAGCCAAATAACCGATTGGAAACAAAGACGAAATGCCAACTAACCGAAAGGGTGGGACGCCTAAATGCAAACTAACCGAAAGGGCGGGACGATAAAAGTCAACTAACCGAAAGGCTGCGTCACCTAAAAACAAACTCACCGAATGGCCGCGCTGCCGAAACGCCACCTACCCGCCAACGGACCGAATGCTGCTCAACAGAAAAGTCAAATAACAGACATGACGTTGCCGGGGGGCGGGACTTGTCAGCGATTGGTCCAGACCCCCGCGTCCATCACATCACTGTGGAGGGATAAACATTGTCCCACACCTCCACTCCACCCGACCCACAGCCCGCGGAGGGTGGCCGTGGGAGATCGGGGGCTGTCCCGAGGGATGCGCACCTTCGGCCGCTTACAACTTGGTGCTTGGGTTCAGATTGCCCAGTCACCTATGGCTTGTGTGGGAAAATGACCCCCACGCTCCAGTCTCCCCCTTCTCTCCCCCCTCACTCCCTTCTCTCTCTCCCTTCCCTCTCGCTCCCCTTCTCTTTCTCCCCCTTCTCTCTCTCCCCCTTCTCTCTCTCCTCTCTCTCCCCCCTCTCTCTCCCCCCTCCTCTCTCTCCCCCTCTCTCTCCCCTCTCTTTCTCTCCCCTCTTCTGTCTCCCTTCTCTCTCTCCCACCCTCTCTCTCCCCCTCTCTCTCCCTTCTCTCTCCCCTTTCTCTCTCTCCTCTCTCTCCCCTTCCTCTCTCTCCCCCCTCTCTCTACCTTCTCTCTCCCCTTCTCTCCCCTCTTCTCTCTCTCTCTCCCCCTCTCTCTCTCCCGTCTCTCCCTTCCCTCTCTCCCCTTCTCTCTTTCGCTCCCCTCTTCTCTCTCTCCCCCCTCTCTCTCGCCCCCCCCCCCTTCTCTCTCTCCCCCTTCTCTAGTCACTGACCGCGATGCACCGCCATCGGACCCCAACCCCCGGGGGGGGGGGTGAATCACCCTGGTGCGGGGGTTGGGTCCGATGGCTGGTCCCTCTGGGTGGGCGGAGGGACCAGCCTGTCCCACACCTCTGCCCCGCCCGACCCACAGCGGCCACACGGGGGAGATGAGGCGGAGGGTAGCCGTGGGAGAGTGGGGGCTGTCCCGAAGGATGCACACCTTCGGACGCTTACAACTTGGTGCTTGGGTTCAGATTGCCCAGTCACTTATGGCTTGTGTGGGAAAATGACCCCCACCCTCTCGCCGGTGGAGACGGAGGAGAGAGAGAAGGGGGAGAGAGAAGGGGGAGAGAGAGGGGGGAGAGGGAGGGGAGAGAAAGAGAGAGAGGGAGAGAGGAGGAGGAGAGAGAGAAAGGGAGGAGAGAGAAAGAGAGAAGGGGAGAGAGAGAAGGGAGAGGGGGGAGAGGAGGTGGGGAGAGAGAGGAGGAGATGGAGAAGGGGGAGAGAGTGAAGGGAGAGAGTGGAGGGAGAGAGAGAGAAGAGGGAGAGAGGGGGGAGAGAGAAGAGGGGAGAGAAAGAGGGGAGAGAAAGAGAGTAGGGGAGAGAGTGAGGAGGGGGAGAGAGAGAAGAGGGGAGAGAAAGAGAAGGGGAGAGAGGAGGGCAGAGAGAGGAGAGAGAGGGGGAGAAAGAGAGAAGGGGAGAGAGAGAAGGGGGGAGAGAGGAGGAAGAGAAGGGGGAGAGAGAGAGGGGTAGAGAGATTAGACACGTTAGAGGCAGGAAACATGTTCCCGATGTTGGGGTAGTCCAGAACCAGGGACCACAGTTTAAGAATAAGGGGTTAGCCATTTAGAACGGAGATGAGGAAACCATTTTCACCCAGAGAGTTGTGAATCTGTGGAATTCTCTGCCTCGGAGGCAGTGAAGGCCAATATTCTGGATGCTTTCAAGAGAGAGTTAGATAGAGCTCTTAAAGATAGCGGAGTCAGGGGATATGGGGAGAAGGCAGTAACGGGGTACTGATTGTATTATCAGCCATGATCATAGTGAATGGCGGTGTTGACGCGAAGGGCCAAATGGCCTACTCCTGCACCTATTGTCTATTGTCCTCCGCCGACGGTCCACGGCAAGCTATTCTTGCTCCTGGGCCTGGCCATGCATGAATCACGGCGCCAGGTGGAAGAGGGCTCTGCCTGAGCCGGCTGCCGGCTGTCTGCCCCTTATCCGGGCTTACGTCCGCGCCCAGGTGGCTTTAGAGAGGGACTACGCGCTGTCCACGGGCACCCTGGGGGATCTCCGAGACCGCTGGGCACCGCAGGGGGGTTGAATGTATCTTAACAAGGATGGTGAAATAGTTATTTAATATTCAGTATTTAAGAATATTTGGTTTACTTTGTATTCTGGTGGAGGGTGTTGTTTGTATTGTTTTGTATTGTACATATCATTTTTGTAAATAATTGATTACAATTATTTTTGGTAAAACAAAAATAAGGATTGTGAAATAGTTATTTGAGAATATTTGTTCTATTCGTTCTATGGTGATGGGTTTGTTTTAAATTATTTCGTATTGTCAATAGTATTGTAAATACTTGAATAAATTTATATTTTTTGTTTAAAAAAAAAAGCTATTCTTGGTCCGTGGCGGGCTGTCGTCCATCGTCGACGGTCCGCGGCGATCGGCAATGCTTGCCGGGTCCCAGCCGTCGGCGATCTGCCCCGGCTGCCCTGTGGGTTGCCTTGAAATGCAGGCAGCAGCGCTGTTGCGATATTACTATGAAACTACGCCATATATGCTATTTGGACGGCTATATCATTGTTCTGACTTGTTTTTTTGTTTAGGTTTCAGTAACTTCAGCAATTTAAAGGAACACAAGAAGACGCACAGTGCTGATAAATTATTTACTTGCGATCAGTGTGGAAAATCGTTTAACATGCAGAGGAAGCTTGTCAAGCATAGAATCCGCCACACAGGAGAGCGACCGTATAATTGCTTAACATGCGGTGGGTTCACTGATAACATTGGAGATGCACATAAGATCATAAGTGATAGGAGGTTTTAGGCCATTCGGCCCATCAAGTCTAGTCCACCATTCAATCATGATCTATCTCTCCCTCCTAACCCCATTCTCCAGCCTTCTCCCCATAGCCTCAGACACTCGTACTAATCAAGAATCTTATCTACCTCTGGTTTAAAAATATCCATTGACTTGGCCTCCACAGCCTTCTGAGGCAAAGAATTTCACAGATTCACCACCCTCTGACTAAAGAAATTCCTTCTCATCTCCTTCCTAAAGGAACGTCCTTTCATTCTGAGGCTATGACCTCCAGTCCTAGAATCTCCCACTAGTGGAAGCATCCTCTCCACACCCACTCTATCCAAACCTTTCACTATTCTGTATGTTTCAATGAGGTCCCCCCTCATTCTTCTAGATTCCAGTGAGTACAGGCCCAGTGCCGACAAACGCTCATCAAACCCACTCATTCCTGGGATCATTCTTGTAAACCTGCTCTGGACCAACTCCAGAGCCAGCACATCCTTCCTCAGATATGGTGCCCAGAATTGCTCACAATACTCCAAATACGGCCTGGCCAGCACCTTATAGAGCTCAGCATTACATCCCTGATTTTGTATACAAGCCCTCTTGAAATAAATGCTGCCATTGCGTTTGCCTTCTTTACTACCGATTCGACTTCAGATGAACATTTTGGGAATCCTGCACCAGCACTCCCAAGTCACTTTGCTTTGGTTGTTCTCTTTGGTAACAAAAGAATAACAGGAGATTTCATGAGGCCAAAGAAGAGCGGACTGGTTAAGATAGGGTAAAACGGGGCAAAACTGTTCTCAATAATAGAGGGTCTAAGGACCAGGAACAATGATTTCAAGTGAATGGCAGAAAACGTTTATTACTGTGGAGTGGGATTATGTTGAGGAATTCACTGTCTGGAAGGCCGATGAAAACAGTGAGTAAATACTTTTCAAGAGGACATGGACATTCACTTGAGGTAAAATAATTGCATGGAAGAACTGGGAGATCGGGAGGGTCGGATTTGATGGGTTGAATGGTCGCAACAATTCTTTTGAGACAGAGTTGAGACAGCAGGCCCTTCGGCCCAGCGTGTCCATGCCAACCATTCTGGGCTGGTCCCATTCATCTGCATTTGGCCCATATCCCTCCTTAGAGTCATAGAGCTGTGAAGGCTGGATGCTTAATGGGTTTTTTCTGCCGTAAATGTTTATTGGCTCACTGGTTGCTGAAGCCTGTGATGGTGGGTATACCATGGAGTTCATGGATGATTCCTGGTGGTTCTGATTACTTCCACGGGTCAAGTGCCAATAAATTTGTGATGCTGAATATTGTGAGCTGACAGCGAAACGAGTCATTGACGTGCCGTCTTGAGATGCTGGCACATAGCCATATAGTGTGGAACAGGGTTCTTCAGCTCAACTTGTCCATGGCAACCAAGATGCCCGTCTAGTTTAGTTTAGTTCTATACATCTCTATACAGCGTGGAAACAGGCCCTTCGGCCCACCCAGTTCGCGCCCACCAGCGATGCCTGCACACTTAACACTATCTTACAGGGACAATTTCCAATTTTACAAAAGCCAATTAACGTACAAACCTGTACGTCTTTGGAGTGTGGGAGGAAGCCGGAGCACCTGGAGAAAACCCACGCAGGTCACAGGGAGAATGTACAAACTCCGTACAGACAGCTCTCGTGCTCAGGATGGAACCTGGGTCACTGGCGCTTTAAGGCAGCAACTCTACCACTGCGCTACTGTGCTGCCCTCTAAGCTGGTCCTATTTGCCTGTATTTGACCTTTCCATAAAATACGAGCAGCACTATTTCCTTATTTATGATTGCTCCTTCATTGAACACCACAGCTAAACTGATGCCAGTTGTGGAAGGAGGTTTCTTAGAAACATATGAAAAGCAAAGTCAAATAATGTAATATGCTAAGCTATTTTATTTTATCTTGCAGGGAAACGGTTTGCCGGTTCTGGCGACTTGCGTCGCCATGTCCGAACACATACTGGCGAGAGGCCATACAACTGTGAGACGTGTGGTAAATGCTTCACCCGTTCTGCCGTTCTACACCGACACAAACGAATGCATTGCAGATACAACGGAGATCATGAAGTAAGAAACGAGGAAACTGATAGCCCCGATGAAAGTTATGAACAGTCTGCAGAGCAAAGATCTCCAAACTCCGAGCCGCTCAGCCAGGTTATGCAAGTTGACTTGTTGCCTGTATCTCCTTTAGATAAGCTTCGAGATGACCAAGAAGAGCCTTCTATTGGAGCGCCAGACCAGTCAGCACCCGCGCATGAAAGTTCTCATTCTGAATACAATTCGCTTGTGCAGCAAGTGGATGACCATCAAAATAAGATGGTCTTTGGCTCTGCCAAAACACACAAGCCTCCAGTTCCCCAACAGCCCAATGCAGACGCTGTTGACAGTAATCCACGGACTGAAGACTCTTCCCATAACTCCTCGACTGTGCGATCATCACTTACTAGCCTGGACATTCACATCAATGTGCCCTTCGGAAATCACACACCCAGCGTTTCATATCGAGCTAATGAAGGACCTTTCCTCTCTAGCCTGACGCTGTGGGGTTTAGCTATGAAGACTTTACAAAATGATAATGATTTGGATCAATGACAGTCATATGCTTTAGTCCTGCAAATTAAGCGGCAATTTAAAAGCAATTTGATTTTATTTTTGCTGTGATTGATGGCTCAAGAAGAAATGTATTTTTATAAATTTTAATAAATGTAATCTTAGATATTTAATGAAATCTGATCAGTGGGACTGAATGCTAATTGTTGGTTACATTATGTCGAGATGGGTGATTTTATCCTAGAATCAAAAGTGTCCCAATGTAGGCAATAAATTAATTGATGACAGTTTCTCGGCACTTTGCAGCTGGAAATCCAGAGCAGTTTAAAAAAAAAATCATTGGCTGGTCTTCCCTACTGAATCAAAAACACCAGCTCTTCAAAACCTCGACACTTGTCCTTTGTGTCATCTGTTCAGTCTGAAATAAATAATGAACAAAAATATATGGTCGAGAAATGCTTGTATAGAATTTATCTTTTATTGGCTAAGCATCCAGTTGGTAGCAAAAATTTTATTTTGTTTGTATTTCTCTTATGGGACGTGGACATGGTAAACATTCTTAATCAGGGCTCTCACTTAACTTTTTTTCTCTGTTTCCAGCCGGGCAACCTAGGCAGCTTTTCAGGTTGCCAAATAACAGTTTAGGTGGTCATTTGAGACGGCTTGCATGATGCGTGCGATAATGTGCTCAGACAAAGTGCGTAGTTACCAGTCAGAATTATGCTCAATGAAGCATTCACATATTATTTCTGCTTCAAATAAAGTCACAAACTAAACATATTCACCAATCAAGACATGATATATACCACAATGACATGGAACAACATTATAATACAGTATATACAGTATCTCAACTCTTGACACGTTGCAATTAATGCAATTTCTATTATTTCTTTCCACTTCCAAACAAAAATGTGGTTGGATTATTCAGCGTATGATCAACCTCGGTGAGATCAAGTGCAGGCTTGGCGATCGCTTTGCACAACACCTCCACTAAGTTCGCAATAACAAACCTGATCTCCCGGTGGCTCAGCACTTAAACTACCCCTCCCATTCCAAATCCGACCTTTCTGTCCTGGGCCTCCTCCAGGGACAGAGTGAGGCCCACCGGAAATTGGAAGAACAGCACCTCATATTTCGCTTGGGTAGTTTACACCCCAGCGGTATGAACATTGGCTTCTTCAATTTCAGGTAGTCCTTGCTTTCTCCCTCCTTCCCCTTCCATCCCCAGCTCTCCCACAGCCTACTGTCTCCGCCTCTTCCTTTCTTTTTCCCGTCCCCCCCCTACCCGACATCAGTCTGAAAAAGGGTCTCGACCCGAAACGTCGCCTATTCCTTTGCTCCATAAATGCTGCCTCACCCGCTGATCTTCTCCAGCTTTTTTGTCTACCAACGGGATCCCACCACTGGCCACATCTTCCCATCTCCCCTGTTGGCTTTCCGCAGAGACCTCTACCTCCGTAACTCATTGGTCAATTTGTCCCTTCCCACCCAAACCACCCCCTCTCCTGCCACTTTCCCTTGCAACCACAGGAAATGCTACACTTGTCGCTTTACCTCCCCCTTGACTCCATTCAAGGACTCAAGCAGTCTTTCCAGGTGCGGCAGAGGTTCACCTGCACCTCCTCCAACCTCATCTATTGCATCCGCTGCTCTAGGTGTCAGCTGCTCTACATCGCTTCGCCCAACACCTCCGCTCAGTTCGCAATAACCAACCTGATCTCCCGGTGGCTCAGCACTTCAACTCCCCCTCCCATTCCAAATCCGACCTTTCTGCACTGGGCCTCCTCCATGGCCAGAGTGAGGCCCACCGTAAATCATCTCAAATGATTCATATGAGCAGCATCTCATATTTCGCTTGGGCAGTTTACACCACAGCGGTATGAACATTTCAGGTAGTCCCTGCTTTCTCCTCCCCTTCCCAGCTCTCCCTCAGACCACTGTCACCGCCTCTTCCTTTCTTCTTCCCGCCCACCCCCCCCCCCCACCCTCACATCAGTCTGAAGAAGGGTCTCGACCCGAAACGTCGCCTATTTCCTTCGCTCCATAGATGCTGCCTCACCCGCTGAGTTTCTCCAGCATTTTTGTCTACCAATTCACACAAGTTCTGTTATCCCACTTTCCTCACCCACTCCTTACACGTTAGGGGCAATTTTACAGAGACAAGTTAACCTACAAAGACAATGCGTCTTTGGGATGTGGGAGGAAACCCACACGCTTGCAGGGAGAATGTGCAAATTCAACACACAGTGCCCGAGGACAGGATCGAACACAGATCCCTGGCGTGTGAGGCAGCAAGTCCACTGTATTTTGTTTTCCAACACACAAAAAATTATACGTTGATAACTTTGGTTACAAAAAAAAAAGAAGAAACTATCCATTTTCAGCCTTAAATCTCCAAGTGACGCTATGTCCCCCTTTACAGCTACTGTATGTTTTAATTCAGTTCAAGACTATGGGGCAGTACATTGGCCATAAAGTTGCTGCCTAAAAATGCCAGAGACACGGAATCGATCCTGAATATGGGTGCTGTCTGTATGGAGTTTGCTCCTTTTCCCTTTGATCCCATGGGTTTTCTCCGGGTGCTCTTGTTTCCTTCCACATTCCAAAGGAGTGCAGGAACCTTTTTCAGACCCAAACCAAAACGTAATATTTTCCTTTTGACCAGAGATTCTTCCTTGGTGAGACCAAGCGGAGGCTTGGCGATCGTTTCGCCGAACACCTCCGGTCGGTCCGCAATAACCAACCTGAACTCCCGGTGGCTCAGCACTTCAACTCCCCCTCCCATTCCGTATCTGACCTCTCTGTCCTGGGTCTCCTCCATGGCCACAGCGAGCAACACCGTAAATTGGAGGAAATGCACCTCATATTCCGCTTGGGCAGTCTACATCCTGGTGGCCTGAATGTTGAATTCTCCCAATTCTGCTAGCCCTGGCTGTCCCCTCCCCTTCATCAGCCATCTGGTTGTCTCCTCCCCTCCCCCAGCCCTCGGGCTCCTCCTCCGCCTTTTCCTTTTTTCCTTTCTTCTCCCCACCCCCTATCAGTCTGAAGAAGGGTTTCGGCCCGAAACGTTACCTATTTCCTTCGCTCCATAGATGCTGCTGCACCCGCTGAGTTTCTCCAGCATTTTTGTGTACCTTCTGACTGACCTGTTGAATTACTCCAGCTTTTTGTGTCTATCTTCAGTTTAAACCTGCATCTGCAGTTCCTTCCTACACACACGATACTATACGATAGAACTTTATTAATCCCAGGACGGAAATTGTGTGTGTGTGTGTGGGTATATATATTATACACACACACACACACACACACACACACACACACACACACACACACACACACACACACACACACACATATATATATATACATATATTTTTTAAAATATAGTTACATATTCATATATAAATATACACTTTTGTTTACTCGTTTATAACATTATTTACAGAGTACTATGTTTACTTATTCTGTTGTGCTGCTGCTGCAAGTAAGGATTTTATTGTTCTAACTGGGACGTGAGAGAATAAAACACTCTTGACTCTTGGCTTACGTCGCTAATGTGTGGGATAGAACTAGTGTAGCGGTGATCGGTGGACTCGGTGGGCCGAAGGGCCTGTTTCCACGCTCTATCTTTAAATGAAACTAAAAACACTAAAACCAGAGGAAATCTAAAGAAGGGTCTCTACCCGAAACGTCACCCAATTTCTTCTATCCAGAGATGCTGGCTGCTCCATGGAGTTCCCCCGCACAATTAAAGCATGGAATAGTCTTCACCCTTCCATAGTTACCCAACCAGACACAACTAAATTTAAGGTAGCTCTTTTTTCCCAAGAACCCTTTTTTGCTTGTCCAAGTCAAGCGTCAAGAATATTTTATTGTCATGTGTCCCAGATAGGACAATTAAATTCTTGCTTGCTGCGGCACAACAAAATATGTAAACATAATACAGAACAGGAGATAAAAGTTCAGTGTGTCTATATACCATAGACCATATGTATACACAATAAATAAACAAATAATGTGCAGTAGGCTGTTATTTTTCAGAGTTTGCTGGTGGAGGGTCCACTCCAGTTTAAATTCCATTTAGAATATTTTTGGAGGACCAAGGAATTAAAAGTAAGGAATTAAAAGTATTGTATATGAATGCGCGGTATAAGAAGTAAAGTAAATGAGTTTGAGGCTCAGTTAGAGGTTGGTAGATATGACATTGTAGGGATTACTGAGACGTGGCTGCAGGAGGATCGGGCCTGGGAACTTAATATTCAGGGTTATACGTCCTATAGAAAGGACAGGCAGGTGGGCAGAGGAGGGGGGGGGGTAGCTCTGCTGGTGAGGGATGGAATTCAGTCCCTTGCGAGGGAAGACATAGGGACTGACGAGGTAGAGTCACTGTGGATTAAGTTGAGGAATTGTAAAGGCAAGAAGACACTAATTGGTGTTATTTACAGACCCCCAAATAGTAGCCCGGATGTAGGGTGTAAGTTGCAGGAGGAGTTAAAACTGGCATGTAACAAAGGTAATGCCACTGTGGTGATGGGGGATTTCAATATGCAGGTAGACTGGGAAAATCAGGTTGGTTCAGGACCCCAAGAAAGAGAGTTTGTAGAATGCCTCCGAGATGGATTCTTAGAGCAGCTTGTAATGGAGTCGACCAGAGAAAAGGCAATTCTGGATTTAGTGTTGTCCAATGAACCAGATATGATAAGAGAACTCGAGGTAAAGGAACCGCTTGGAGGTAATGATCATAATATGATTAGTTTTAACCTGCAATTTGAGAAGGAGAACGTTAAATCGGAAGTGTCAGTGATGCAGTTGAACAAAGGGGACTGTGAAGGCATGAGAGGGGAGCTGGCCAAGGTAGACTGGAAAGGGATCCTAGCAGGAATGACGGTGGGACAGCAATGGCAGGAATTTCTGGGCATAATAAAGACAGTCTAAGACTTTTGCCTCCATCACAGTGAGGAGGTGCCTGGTGAACTCACTGTGGTGGATGTTCATTTGTGTTTATTGTGTGTTTTGTTATTTATTATATGTATGACTGCAGGCAACGAAATTTCGTTCAGACCGAAAGGTCTGAATGACAATAAAGGAATCTAAGTCTAAGTCTAAGACGCAGGATCATTTCATTCCAAAAAGGAAGAAAGATTCTAAGGGGAGATGGAGGTAACCGTGGCTGACAAGAGAAGTTAGGGATAGAACAAAACTAAAAGAAAAGATGTATAACACAGCAAAGAGTAGCCGGAAGCCAGAGGATTGGGAAACTTTCATAGGACAACAGAAGGAAACAAAACGGGCAATACGGGCTGAAAAGATGAAGTATGAAGGGAAGCTGGCCAGGAATATAAAGAAGGACAGTAAAAGCTTCTTTAGATATGTTAAGGGAAAAAAAGTAGCAAAATCAAATGTGGGTCCCTTGAAGGCAGACACGGGTAAAATTATTATGGTCAACAAGGAAATGGCAGAAGAGTTGAATAGGTACTTTGGATCTGTCTTCACTAAGGAAGACACAAACAATCTCCCAGATGTACTGGAGGACAGAGGATCTAAGGGGGTAGAGGAACTGAAAGAAATTTTCATTAGGCGAGAAATAGTATTGGGTAGGCTAATGGGACTGAAAGATGATAAATCCCCTGGGCCTGATGGTCTGCATCCCAGGGTCCTCAGGGAGGTGGCTCTAGAAATAGTGGACGCATTGGTGATCATTTTCCAATGTTCAATAGATTCAGGATCAGTTCCTGTGGATTGGAGGATAGCTAATGTTATTCCACTTTTCAAGAAAGGAGCGAGACAGAAAACGGGGAATTACAGACCAGTTAAAGAGGTAATAATGGGGCATTTGGATAGCAGTAAAAGGATTAGTCCAAGTCAACATGGATTTATGAAAGGGAAATCATGCTTGACTAATCTACTGGAATTTTTTGAGGATGTGACAAGTAAAATGGATGAAGGGGTGCCAGTGGATGTAGTGTATCTAGACTTTCAGAAAGCCTCTGATAAGGTCCCGCACGGGAGACTGGTGACTAAAATTGGTTGGCAGACCGGAAGCAAAGAGTAGTAGTGAACGGGTCCTTTTCATAATGGTAGGCAGTGGCGAGTGGAGTGCCGCAAGGCTCGGTGTTGGGGCCGCAACTGTTTACCATATATATTAATGATTTGGAAGAGGGAATTAGGAGCAACACTAGCAAGTTTGCGGATGACACAAAGCTGGGTGGCAGTGTGAACTGTGAAGAGGATGTTAGGAGGTTGCAGGGTGACCTGGACAGGTTGAGTGAGTGGGCAGATGCGTGGCAGATGCAGTATAATATAGATAAATGTGAGGTTATCCACTTTGGCGGCAAAAACAAGGGGGCAGATTATTATCTCAATGGGGTTAGGTTAGGTAAGGAGGAGGTGCAGCGAGAGCTGGGCGTCCTTGTACACTGAAAGTTGGCTTACAGGCAGTGAAGAAAGCTAATCGAATGTTGGCCTTCATAACAAGAGGATTTCAGTATAGGAGTAAAGAGATGTTGTATAGGGCTCTGGTGAGACCACATCTGGAGTATTGTGTACAGTTTTGGTCTCCTAATTTGAGGAAGGACATCCTTGTGATTGACGCAGTGCAGCGTAGGTTCACGAGATTGATCCCTGGGATGGCGGGACTGTCATATGAGGAAAGATTGAAAAGACTAGGCTTGTATTCACTGGAGTTTAGAAGGATGAGGGGGGATCTTATATGAACATATAAAATTATAAAAGGACTGGACAAACTAGATGCAGGAAAAATGTTCCCAATGTTGGGCGAGTCCAGAACCAGGGGCCACAGTCTTAGAATAAAGGAGAATTCATTTAAGACTGAGGTGAAAAAAAACGTTTTCACCTAGAGAGTTGTGAATTTATGGAATTCCCTGCCACAGAGGACAGTGGAGGCCAAATCACTGGATGGATTTAAGAGAGAGTTAGATAGAGATCTAGGGGCTAGTGGAATCAAGGGATATGGGGAGAAGGCAGGTACGGGTTATTGATAGGGGACGATCAGCCATGATCACAATGAATGGCGGTGCTGGCTCGAAGGGCCGAATGGCCTCCTCCTGCACCTATTTTCTATGTTTCTATGTTTCTATGACCAGGAAACCAAGAAGCAAGAGTTACTCCAGGGAGTTACTCCAGCTCCAGGGAGTGATTCTGCGTTGGTTTTCAGCGATCGCGGTGAGGCGGCGACCAGTCAGCAATGGCGGCCAGATCTCCCACAATGCAAAGGGAGGGAGAAAGTGCCCAGCGCCGACCGGTTGCCGTGGCGGTGCGCATGTGCAGGGCGACCGATGATGTGTTGGCCGTGGTTGTGCGCATGTGCAGGGGGAGGATGTGCATGCCGTGGCAGTGTGCATGTGCAAGGCGGCCGGCCGTGCCGGCAGATGAGGAGCGGGTGGAGAGCGGAGAACCGGCAGCCCAGACATGGATACGGATGGCGGGCGGAAACGAAGAGTGACAGAGAGAGAGATAGAGAGCGGGGCCCACTCAGAGTTGAACAATAGGTGCTTGCTAAGCCGGGCAAAATGGCACGGCTTTTAGGTTGCCCGGCGGGACTTTAGGTCGCCATTGGCACCCAGGCAACCGTTAATTTCGAGCCCTGCTAATTGTGCTAGAGAGGGGGGAGATGATGGTGAGAAGTTTTATTGAACCGTACTTTGTACTGATGGTATAACTACATTGCCTTTATGCAACCGTTTTAGAATTTTGACCTCCTGAGAATAAAAGGAATATATTTCCTTGCGCAGGTAGGAACTGCAGATGCTGGTTTAAACCGCAGATAGACACAAAATGCTGGAGTAACTCAGCGGGACAGGCAGCATCTCTGGAGAGAAGGAATGGGTGATGTTTTGGATCAAGACCCTTCTTCAGACTGACGTCAGGGGAGAGGGAGATACGTAGATAAGGAAGTGTAAGGTGTGAAAACAGGACAAAGGGGGAGATCAAGGAAAATGTAGAATAGATCATTGTTAGCTGGGAGAAGGTAACAACAAAGCAAACAGAAATAAAATGTAGTCGGAGACAGTCAGACTGGTCGGAGAACTGGGAAGGAAGAGGGATGGATAGAGAGGGAAAGCAAAGGTTACTTGAAGTTAGAGATGTCAATGTTCATATGGCTGGGGTGTAAGCTGCCCAAGCAAAATATGAGGTGCTGTTCCTCCAATTGGCGCTGGGCCTCACTCTGAGAATGGAGGAGGCCCAGGACAGAAAGGTCAGTGTGTAACTGGGAGGGGATAGTTAAAGGGTTTAGGATGGTATGTGGATTGGGGAGGGATCTTTCAAATGGTGCCAGTCTCATTGTTCTTACTGTCCTTGTTCTTTTAGGTGGTAGGTGGAGGTCTTTGGGTGGAACTGATTTAAAAAATGCACTTAGCAATGCATTTGTTGACTTTGTTGATTGTGCCCACTGCAGCAGCTGTGTGTCCACAGGAGTGAATGTCCACATTCATAGATGTACTAATTGCAGTTTGCTTTGTCTCGGATTGCCTGGGGTGTTGTAACAGAGTCGCTCTAGTCCAAGAAAGTAGATTGTATAAAGGGCCTAATTGTCGAGTTTAGAAGAGTTTCTTCTCGACTCATACTCGCAGCATGGTCAACACAAGGTCCTAGGAGGTCTTTGTAACTCTCCTTCATGCTCGAGAGTAGTCCCCGCGTACTCGAGGCCTCAGTTAGGTCGTGTTTTTTTTTAGCATGCTGAAAAATGCCCGCGAGTAGAAAAAGGTCCGCATGGAAAAAATCGATATTTTTTTTACTCGTAGGTTTTGTCGAAGTAGGTCGTAGTAGGTCGGCATGTTAGTCGTAGGTAATCGAGGGTAGTCGAAGGTAGTCGTAGATAGTCTTCAACATAGTCGAAGGAGATCGAAGGAGGTCGTCTTCACTCTCCACTATTCGGTGTCCAATTTTCCCGAAGCTAGTCGAAGCTAGTCTTCAACATAGTCGAAGGAGGTCGAAGGAGATCTTCAACATATTCGTAGGAGGTTCGACCATCACACTTTTTCATACTCTCCTAAACTCTTCTACACTCGCAAAATAGGTCGCCGCAGTGTGACAGCCCCTTTACAATGCAAGAATAAAAATAACAATATGCTGGAAACACTCAGCAGGTCAGGCAGCATTTATGGAAAGAGAAACTGTGCTACCTTTTCGGTTTGAAATAAATTCTGCTGAGTAATTCCAGCATTTTATATATTTATTTCAAATTTTCTACATCTGCATTTTGTTGATTTTCATTTCAGTACAATCTCAGCTCCTGTCTTAAGGAGTCAGGGGAGGAACTTGCAAGTGGGAAGTAGTGGTGGAATTACAAATGTTACAGAATATTACAAATGTTTACTTATATGATAATGAAATGCTTAGCCGCTTTACTTCAACTCCAAAGATAGACACTAAATGCTGGAGTAACTCAACTGAACAGGCAGCATCTCTGGAGGGACGGAAAGGTGATGTTTTGGGTCAAGACCCTTCTTCAGACTGAAACGTCAGCCATTTCTTCTATCCAGAGATGCCACCTGTTCCGCTGAGTTACTCCAGCATTTTGTGTCTATCTTCGATATGAACAGGCATCTGCAGTTCCTTTCTACACATTACTTCAACTCCACACTAACATATACAGGTCCTTCCCAAGTGATGAACGCCCAACATATGTATGGGCCCGATGAGTGATTGGGAGAACATGGACTGGTTGGGAGACCATGGAATATGGATTCTCCAGCTGCCGTGGAGCTGCAAGCATCTTTTGCCGTGTGCAAACTCGTTTCTCGGCATTTCCAGATTAGTTCACAGGATAGGAACATTATTGTAACCTGGGGATAGCATATGTTTGGGTGGAGATAGACACAAAAAGCTGGAGTAACTCAGTAGAACAGGCAGCATCTCCGGATAGAAGGAATGGGTGACGTTTCGGGTCGAGACCCTAGAAGGGTTTAGAACGGGGGGGGGGGGGGGGGATTTAGAAGGGGGGGGATTAATTCTACGTGATTACCACGAGTTTGATTTGTTTTAAACTCGGGATCACTCGTGGGTGGACTCGCACCGTGACACAGGGCCATTACTCCAGCATTTTGTGTCTATCTTTTGGTGGCATGGGCCTGCTTTGCAATCACTGCCCTCACTTATCCTTTACTGGTGTTCTCCTCCACATCTCGATCAGATCAATCTTCTAACCAAAGGGTATCAGAGTCAGACAACACCTCTGAAGAAAAGGAATGGGTGACGCTTCGGGTCGAGACCCTTCTTCAGACTTTCCGAATATTCTTCAGAATATTCCAATTTCAGGTTACCCACCACCCCAGGCTCTTCCCACACAAATTCAGCTGTTCACTTACTATAGGTTTCTTCACCCTTTGTTTAGCTTTCCCATACCCCTTTCCCCTCCACCACTTGGTTCTAAATGCCCATTGCTCCCCTTCGGCCAATCAAGTCCATGCCCACCATCGATCACCTGTTCATACCAGTTTAGTTTAGTTTTGAGATACAGGGCGGAAACAGGCCCTTCGGCCCACTGAGTCCACACCGACCAGCGATCCCGCACATTAACACTATCCTACACACACTAGGGACAATTTACATTTATACCAAGCCGATTACCTACAAACCTGTACATCTTTGGAGTGTGGGAGGACACCGAAGATCTAGAATAAAACCTGCGCAGGTCACGGGGAGAACGTGCAAACTTCATACAGACAGCACCCGTAGTCGGGATCGAACCCGGCGCTGGCGCTGTAAGGCAGTGGCTGTACAGCTGTGCCACCGTGCCTTTGTTATCCCACTTCTGCATCAACTCCCAATTTACAGAGATCAATTAAAGGGCCTGTCCCACTTGGGTGACCTAATCTGCGAGTTCTGGTGAGTTTGCCCTCGACTCATACTCGCAGCATGGTCGACACGAGGTCGTAGAAGGTCTTCGTAACTCTCCTTCATGCTCAAGAGTGGTCTCCGCGTACTTGAGGCCTCAGCTAGGTCGCGGCGTTTTTTTCAATATGTTAAAAAATGCCCGCGAGTAAAAAAAGGTCACCATGGAAAAAATCGATACATTTTTTACTCGTAGGTTCAGTCGTAGTAAGTCGTAGTAGGTCGTAGTAGGTCGGCATGTTAGTCGTAGGTAATCGAGGGTAGTCAAAGGTGGTCGAAGGTAGTCGTAGATAATCTTCATCTTAGTCAAAGGGAGGTCGAAGGGATGTCGAAGGAGATCGAAAGAGGTCGTCTTCACTCTCCATTATTCGGTGTCCAATTTTCCCGAAGTTAGTCGTAGCTCGTCGAAGCTGGTTTTCAACATAGTCGAAGGAGGTCTTCAACATCTCATTTTTTCAAACTCTTCTAAACTCACCAATTAGGTCGCCCAAGTGGGACAGCCCCATAAGGCACAAACTCACACATCTTTGTGATGTGGGAAGAGACTGGAGCACCTGGAAAGTGTGGGAGGAAACCGAAGATCTTGGAGAAAACCCACGCAGGTCACGGGGAGAATGTACAAATTCCATACAGAGAGCACCCGTAGCCAGGATCGAATCCGGGTCTCTGGTGCTGCAAGGGCTGTAATGGCCCTGTCTCACGGTGCGAGTTGACCCATGAGTGACCCCGAGTGAAAGACTCGTGGTTGTGTACGAGATTCCAAGTTTATGATCAAGAGTTTAACCGAGTTCCCACGGGTATGACTAAGTTTGCCGTTTACTTGTCATTTCTGCGATGTTCCAAGTTCGTCTCCCGAGTTACCAAGTTCCTCTCCCGAGTTAAAGGCCTGTCTCACGAGTCTGCGGTCATTGGCGGCGAAACAGGAAGAATCTACCGCTCCTGGGCTGCCATAGACCGCGCACTCGGTCAAGCGCACAATTCCGGGGCCGTGCGCCGTTGTTCCCAACACCGCACGGTGCTAAAATAAAACCAACACTGTTCAAACATATGTCCCTACCGCACAGCCTCCGCCAGTGAGGCACGAGTGCGGCACGGCCGCCGCCACAGCCGCCGCCAGTGTGGCACGAGCGCCGTGCGTCGAACTTGCACCGCCACAGCCTCCGCCAGTGAGGCACTACCGCCGGCACGGCCGCCGCCACAGCTGCTGCTACAGCGCCGCGATCAGCACAGCCGCCGCCACAGCCGCCGCTAGTGAGTCACGTGTGCGGCACAGCCGCCGCCACAGCCACCGCTACAGCACCGCGATCAGCACGGCCGCTGCCACAGCCCCGCAGATCCAAAATGACGTCATCGCAGTCGGCCCGCCCTTTTTATTAACTTACCGCAAGCACGTGGGACTAGCCGTATTTAAATCACTCGGCCCCCGCGCAGCATCCGTGTGGCGCTCCCGTGGCATAGGCTCGGCGCTCTCGCCATTGCCGTGCGGTCCCCTCTACTGGCGACGCCGCGCTTCACCGCCGATGACCGCAACACCGTAAGACAGAGCCTTTACTCTTGAGCCAACAATGTCTACCGACGTGTTGAAAAATCATCACATGGTAAAAATGACTTTGTTTTATTTAACTTTAAGTGTGGATTTATTTTTTCATTTTAGTGTAAGTAATTTAATTGCATCTGTCTTTTCTTTAAAAAGTGGTTATCATGCATCTGCTTATCTGATGGTAGATCTCAAAACTTGCCATTGAGTGCTTTGCATTGTCTCTTTTATTGCCTGAATTTAGGCTTGTGCTCCATTTCTCAGCTGAATGAGAGTATATAGTGGAAATACTTATTTGTGCTTCATTTGTTGATTTACATGTTTGAGAAGCCGTTTTTCAGACCACTGTGTTGTTTGCTGTGGTGTTCCTTTTCTCAATATGTGCAAAAAAGCGTTTTTTATATTGAACAAGATGAATAAAGACTTTGTTTCACATTCACCGTGCTGTTTGTCTTATTTTCTGATCTACTGAGAGGACCCAATTTTTAACATTTAAAAAGCACAGCATATGAGGGACCTGAGTCCTTAACTCTCACAAATGATTGTGAGAATCAAGATGTGAATATATTGTGCCACTTCCTCAATTTTGTGTTGTATGATGAAAGGAATATTACATTCAAGTCATGAGACTTTGTAGTGATATTCAAATGAAGACTTCCATTCATCAATTTGATCTTGATAACAAAGAACTCTCTTTTATTGTGCAATGAAGTAAACAAACAGTGAGAATCAAACGGATTAGTAAAAAGCGTTTCAACACTTTAAGCTATTAGAAAAAGTGGGAGTATCCAAAAGAAACTAAAACATGCTCAAACAGGCAAAAAACAACATAAACATACAGATAAGAATCAACATCAGAGGGATAATGGAACTAATCTCCCAGGTCACTGTTCTCTGTCTAGCTGCCGAGTTCAGAGTGCCCACGAGTTACCACGGTAGACTCAAGAGTAACTAAGGTAAACTCACGGGCCACCAAGTTCTTACAACGAGTTTAAATGTTTCAATTTTTAACTTCAACAGTAAATTTGACTCGTGGAAAACTTTAAACATGTTTGACATTTTTAAATAGTTAACAAGTTTCACGGGTACCTGCCTTAAGCGCCACGAGTCGCTAAGTTGCGTCCACGAGTTCCGACGTTCCCGCTACGTTAATCGTACGTGATTACCACGAGTTTAATTTGTTTTAAACTCGGGGTCACTCGTGGGTCGACTCGCACCGTGAGACAAGGGTTTAAGGCAGCAACTCTGCCGCTGCACCACCGTGCCGCATTATTACAGTTGATTGGAGTCGGTTGTTTGCGGGGCAAAGGGATGAGTGGAAAGTGGGATATCTTTGAAAGTGAGATGGTGAGAGTTGACACCATGTTCTTGTTAGAATGAAGGGCAAGGTAACTGGAAAGAAGGTAGCCTGGAAGATGAGAGAAATTGAGGCTCTGATCTTGAAAAAGAAAGAGGCAGGAGCCAGGTATAGACAGCCATGATCAAGTGTATCCCTCGAGGAGTTTAGTCGACTGAGGAGATACTTAAGAAGGAAATCAGGAGGGCTAAAAGGGAATGAGAGAGAGCTCTGGCAGTAAAGATTAAGGAGATTCCAAAGATATTTGAAGAAGGGTGTCGGCCAGAAACGTCACCCATTCCTTCTCTCCAGAGATGCTGCCTGTCCCGCAGAGTTACTTCAGCATTTTGTGTCTACCTCCGATTTAAAGCATCTGCAGTTCTTTCCTACACCAAAGATGTTGGAGCCATTAAGCTTAAGTAAGTTTATTATAGTCATGTCTAGTTAAGGGCCTGTCCCACTTGGACAGCCTAATCTACGAGTTTAGAAGACCCTGGATGAGTTGAAAAAAATGGCAAGGTCTTGTTGACTCGCTGAAGTAAAAGACCTCCTACGACTATGGCTACGACCTCCTACGACCCCCCTCGACCTCAGTCTTCCACACCTAAGACTAGCTACGAATGAAAAATGATCACGATAAAATGATGTCATGTTTGCATTTTTTTTCTCAGGCCAGTTACCGACCTACGACTATCTACGACTACCATCACGACCTATCTATGACTTACCAACGGGTAAAAAAGTATCAATTTTTTCCATGCCGACCTTTTGTTTACTCGTGGACATTTTTTATCAGACTGGAAAAAACGCCGCGACCTACTTGAGGCCACGAGTACGCGGAGACCACTCACGAGCATGAGGAAGAGTTACGAAGACCTCCTACGACCTCCTACGACCTCGTGGCGACCATGCTGCGAGTACGAGTCAAGGGCAAACTCGGCAGAGGTCGCCTATTCGGTCGTGAAAGTGGGACAGGGGCTTTACCGTTAATTATTATCTGCCTGTATTAATGTGGGTGGGATTTTATACGTAGTCTGGGCGTGTTTTTGGCTAGAGGAGTCTGGCGCAGACGCTCAGATGATTAGTTTCAGTTTGATGTCGGGCATGGATTGAAACAGTTTTGCTACCATGACCACGAGCATGATCGGGACATATATATGTTGTCAGATATATATTGTCACATATATATGTTGTCAGACGAGGTCCTTCTACAGGAAGAAGTTTTTATGATTTATATGACATGAATGGAATGACGATTAGGAAAGGAAAGTTGTGAGTTATTTCATTGTTTTGTATTACTACATTAAAGAAGCTATTAATCAAAGAGATTACTTCTGGTAGATTCATCTTTGCTGTTTCAAATGTATCGTGGAGTCCGTGAGACTACTTTTCTAATCATCCCCAACAACTTAGTGGCTGTCGAAATTGGATTTTGAGAAGTTGTAAAAGCCACTGCTACAAAAGATATTTAATGTGCATTCAAGAGAAGAAGGTAACTTGAGAAAGAATAGGAGAATACGCTGATTGGAAAAGCAACAAAAAACCTCTTGCCAATGCAAAACTGGCTATGCCAACTAGCGCCATCGTGATGGCCGTGGTAACGAGACGCTGAAAGCACCACCCAAGGGATAATGGGCCACTGAGAATAAATGTACCAGGAGGAGAAGGAGAATGTCATAGACAGATGCCAGCAATCTCAACTCATCCCAGAGTGAAACCCATAAGGGGAAACATAGACAGAGGAAACATCAACATTGAGGGGAATAAAAACAATTAGAGCCACCAGGCACCCACGTGTGGGGAAGGAAACACACTTGTCACTCCCCAGGTCCAGGAGACCAAGAACAATGCACTGCTCAAAGTACCCAAACACCAGGAAATGGAGAGTATAACACACACAAATAGTTGCCTGAATTGGGCACCATCTTGCACAGATGCAAAGTAATTGTATAATTCCTCTGCTCATTATTATTATTATTATTATTATTTTTTTTCTTGTTTTTTTCTCTTTTTTTGTATGGCTTTGTAAATATTTGATTAGTGTATAAATGTAAATAATTTGGTGTACATATGGAAATAGCTGCTAAATTTGTATAAGATAATTATAAGCAGTTGAATAAGGGGTGGGAATTAATAAACTTTGGCTTCTTCCTGCTCCTTTTCGGACACATACGATTCATTTATTTAT
The DNA here is from genome assembly GCA_038087875.1 of Malacoraja senta. Classification (NCBI taxonomy): domain Eukaryota; kingdom Metazoa; phylum Chordata; class Chondrichthyes; order Rajiformes; family Rajidae; genus Malacoraja; species Malacoraja senta. Next base: position 279,599,602 of record CM075977.1, on the reverse strand, counting down.
AAATATTGTTTATGACACTTTATAAATATTCTTGTTTTTTTTTTGTATGCTGTTTCACACTTGCTTTTTATTCTTTTATTCAGTTCGAAATAAATAATTAAATAAATAAATCAATTATAAATAACATGTGGCTACCTCAACTCCTCAAAGGGCGGCACGGTGGCGCAGCGGTAGAGTTGCTGCCTTACGGCGCTTACAGCGTCGGAGACCCGGTTTCGATCCCGACTGCGGGTGCTGTCTGTACAGATTTTGTACGTTCTCCCCGTGACCGCATGGGTTTTCTCCGAGATCTTCAGTTCCCTCCCACACTCCAAAGACGTACAAGATTGTAGGTTAATTGGCTTGGTAAATGTAAAAATTGTCCCTAGTGGCGACCGCGCTTTTGCGGTTGAAGCACCTAGTCTACGGAACAGCATCCCTCTTCCAATCAGAACTGCCACCTCCATCAACTCTTTTAAGTCTAGACTTAAAATTTATTTCAACTCTCAAGCCTTTCTTGAGGTCCTCTGAGGGAGCGCTGTATGTATGTATTTATGTATGTATTGTTAATCTATGTACCACTGTTTGTAGCACGTTAGTACCTGCACTAATGTAAAGCACTTTGGTCAACGAGAGTTGTTTTTAAATGTGCTACAGAAATAAAATTGACTTGACTTGACTTGACTAGTGTGTGTAGCATAGTGTTAATATATGGGGATTGCTGGTCGGCATGGACCCGGTGGGCCGAAGGGCCTATTTCCGCGCTGTATCTCCAATCTAAATAATAATCGAAACTGTCAAAGGCCTGAGGAACAGGAATACAGAATAACCATCTTCCAACGACACCATTAGCTTCAATGCAAGGATCCCACTCCCTGGAGAAGACCGCTCCCAGTACCTGAACTCTAATACAGTACTGCAGTTCACCAAAGCTGTGGGTATGAGGGCTCAGGCCAATTGGCAGTGGGCTCTGCGTTTGTGAATCCCGAATTGCAAAATGACCTATGGAGATAACATTTTTCATCATTCAATGTGGGCAATGTACGGTTGTGGGGAGAAGGCAGGAGAATGGGGTTATGAGGGAAAGATTGATCAGGCATGATTGAATGGCGGAGTAGACTTGATGGGCTGAATGGCCTAATTCTGCTCCTATCACTTATGTGCAATGCACTATTCAATGTGTTAATGCCTTGCCAACACAAAGGCTCAATTGTTGAGCTCCTTATCCAAAGCACAAAGGCAGTAGTTGGCTCAGTAATATCCTCGGGAAACAGACATAGTGACGGCCTGTAGATTCTTCTATTTCAGTCTGTACAGTAGATTGGACACAGAGAACACTGCCTTCCAGAGCTTCCTGAACTGTACCATCGACGTCTTAGACCACGGCAAGTGGGAGAGTGTGGACCAGCCACTGACCCTGGAGGATCTGGCATTCAATTCATTCCTTTGACTCAAATAAAAGGTTTATAGCCTGAGTTGTACTTAGCTCTATGGGCCTGGACAGGTCCAGAGCTGCCGGAAATATATAATGCTTCTGGCAAGCAGCATGTCAGAATCCATGCTAAAAGGCACATCATCTTCATCTGCAAGCAGATGGGGGAGAAATAAGACATCAGGAATTGGAGAACCATCTTACTGTTGAATGTTTAGCTTTAGTTTTTAGTTTACAATAGACAGTAGACAATAGGTGCAGGAGTAGGCCATTCGGCCCTTCGAGCCAGCACCACTATTCACTGTGATCATGGCTGATCATCCACAATCAGTACCCCGTTCCTGCCTTCTCCCCATATCCCTTGACTCCGCTATCTTTAAGAGCCCTATCAAACTCTCTCTTGAAAGCATCCAGAGAATTGGCCTCCATTGCCTTCTGAGGCAGAGAATTCCACAGACTCTCAACTCTCTGGGTGAAAATGTTTTTCCTCACCTCCGTTCAAAATGGCCTACCCCTTATTCTTAAACTGTAGCCCCTGGTTCTGGACTCCCCCAACATCGGGAACATATTTCCTGCCTCCAGAGTGTCCAATCGCTTAATAAACATATGTTTCAATAAGATCCCCTCTCACCCTTCTTGAGATACAGCATGGAAACAGGGAATTCGGTCCACCATGGCCGGGTGACCAGCGATCCCCATACACTAGATCTATCCTACACACTCGGGGCAATTTACAGAAGCCAATTAACCTACAGATCTGCACGTCTATGGAATGTGGGAAGAAATTAGAAAACCCGGAGAAGACCCATGCGGCCACAGGGAGAACGTACAGACAGCCCATAGTCAGGATCAAACCCAGGTCTCTGATGCTGTAAGGCAGCAACTGTACCATTATGTCACTGTGCACTAAGGCCATCATTAAACTAGGTTAAGTCTGGAATGGGTGATCCACCCAGACCAAAACTGTGTGGTATGTGGCAGGAAAATCTTTGACAGCCTTGTGCTAGTCAGAGTGGACAACTCCCTGTTCAGATCGGATCTGGTGGACAACATATACAACCTCATTGAAACTTACCGAATAGTGAAAGGCTGGGATAAAGTGGATGTGAAGAGGATGTTTCCACTCGTGGTAGAGTCTAGGACTAGAGTTTACAGCCTCAGAATTAAAGGACGTTCCATAAGGAAGGAGATAAGGAGGAATTTCTTCAGTCAGAGGGTGGTGAATCTGTGGAATTCTTTGCCACAGAAGTCTGTGGTGGCCAATTAAGTCTATATTTTTAAGGCAGAGATAGATTATTGATTAGTACGGGTGTCAGGGGTTATGGGGAGAAGGCAGGAGAATGGGGTTAGGAGGGAGAGATAGATCAGCCACTATTGAATGGCGGAGTAGACTTGATGGGCCAAATGGCCCAATTCTCCACCTATTACATGCCTCTAAATTCCAAATTACTTAAATGTATTATTTTTTATTTCATTTTTGTGTAATATTACATATGTGCTGTGCAATAACTGGTCACTTAAATTTCATTATTATTATAATACACATCACACTTTCAATGCCTTATAACTGCAACTTTTGGCTGGATGCAGTTACAAGGCATTGAAAGTGTCATGTGCACTTTCAATGGGCCGAAGGAACCAGGCCCTTTGTCCCACCGGGTCTGCGCCGACCGGCGATCCCCGCATAGTAACATTATCCTACATCCACTAAGGACAATTTTTTACATTTAACAAGCCAATTAACCCACAAACCTGTATGTCTTTTGAAGTGTGGGAGGAAACCGAAGATCGCAGAACTCTGTTCAGATAGTACGAACTCCGTTCAGACAGCACCCGTAGTCAGGATTGAACTAGGGTATCCGACGCTGCATTCACTTTGAGGCAGCAACTCTACCGCTGCGCCACCGTGCCGCCACTAGGTCACTACACCATAAATCTGTCTGTTGGTTCAATAATTTAGCTGCAACACGACCACAGCACTCACTAGGGTTGCCAACTGTCCCGTATTAGCCAGGACATCCCATATATTGGGCTAAATTGGTTTGTCCCATACGGGACATCCCTTGTCCCGTATTTGACTGCTACTACTCGGGTCGAGGGGACTGTCGGGTCGGAGCGCCGCGTCCGGCCCCGCCTCACCCATCCCAATGTAGTGCAGCCCGTGGAGTGCAGCAGCAGCGCCTCGCCCGTGGCCCCGTCGGTCGGCAGCTCGGCCAGCTGTCCGACCTTCGGACCTTCGCTTACCGCTGACACCACCACCACCCCTCCTTCTCGTGGCAGATCATCGGTTCATGAGTTGGATGGGGCGCGGGATTTTGCTTGCGACGTCGCGCGAGCCAAGACTCCTCAGCTGGCCCGCCGGCTGGGCTTTGTGTGCTGTCCAGCACCCGGCCCAACTCATCATTCACCCAGCCACAGCCGAGCCAGTCAACAAATTGCCGTCGGGAATTTGTCCCTTATTTTGACCTTTTGTCCCTTATTTGGGAGTGAGAAAGTTGGCAACCCTAGCACTCACTAATGTACTGCACATGTGGCCTCATGCTATTTTCAATATGAAACTGGTTGATGAGATTTCTGCGACGTTGACTTTCATTCAGTTGAACGTGCACCCATCTGCAAAACTGTCAGTAAGGAAACTTATTCAGTTCAACATTTCTGACGATAGACACAAAATGCTGGACTAACTCAGCGGGACAGGCAGCATCTCTGAAGAGAAAGAATGGGCGACGTTTCGGGTCGACATCCTTCTTCAGACAAAGATTCAGGGGAGTGGGAGTCGCAGGGATATGGAAGGACAAGGTGTGACAACGAGACACCAAAGGGGACGAAGGTCAAGGAAAATGTAGATTAGATCATTGTTATCAAGGGGAAGATGACAACGAAGCATACAAAGATAACATTTAATCAGGAAGACAGTCAGACTGGTCGGAGAACTAGGATAGGAGAGGGATGGAGAAAGAGGGAAAGCAAGGGTTACTTGAAGTTAGAGAAGTCAATGTTCATACCACTGCGGTGTAAGCTGCCCAGGCGATATATAAAGTGCTGTTACTCCAATTTGCGTTGGGCCTCATTCTGACAATGGAGAGAAAGGACAGAAAGGTCAGTGTGGGAATGGAAGGGGGAGTTAAAGGGTTGAGCTGCTGGGAGATCATGTAGGTTTAGGTGGACTGAGCGGAGGTGTTCAGCGAAACGATCGCCGAGCCTGTGCTTGCTCTCGCCGATGTACAGCGGTCCAACATTTCTTCCTTCCTTCATTGACTGTAATGTGCTCCGGAACTCCTTGCAGTTGTGTAAGGCACCAGATAATTACAAGTTTATTCGATCATTCATTTGTTGCATTGATGTGAGAACTTAGTAAATGAATGTTTTCATTTTCTAAATGCTTCTCCCTCTGAGGTGCAGCTCGCAGCTCTAATCACTCAGCTATTCACTCTGGAGCGGAGGAAATTGGCAACGTTTCGGCCTGAAACGTTGCCTATTTCCTTCGCTCCATAGATGCTGCCTCACCCGCTGAGTTTCTCCAGCATTTTTGTCTACCTTCGATTTTCCAGCATCTGCAGTTGCTTCTTAAACAGCCATTCACTCTATTCACTCAACTAACAAACTAACAAGTGGCATTGCCACTTTCATTTCACTGTACATCTTGACTTGACGACTATCCTTTTGCCTCTCATCCAGGAAGCTTACTCGGGAATACTCACAGGAAGGTGAGGGGAAAGTATGTGGATAAAGTGCCACAGAATTTTGAGCGTGTCTGAATTTCAATTACTGCCTGCATTTTGTTTCTGCTCACAGAGCGAATGGGATTTATCTGTTTCCAGTCACTGGGCTTCACACAGGATGTGTTTCAATCATAATTAGTAGGCTTCGGGACTGCAATCATAATTAGTAGGCTTCAACAGCTGTTGGAATGTGAACCACACATCCTGGCAAGCAGATGCACCTGGAGTATTGGAAACGTTGGCAGAGAATCTGGATGAACAGGTTTGAGTGCCGGTGGTCTAAGAAGAGTATTTGAATTGAATGAATTGTGGAGTTTCCAAGTATAGACTGCACTAGAAATTGAGCAGCATTTTGTGACTAGATTTGTCCAAAGGCTGACTGTTGCAGTGTCCTAACCATTTGTCAATCTATGAGAAGAACAAGTAGACAACTCCTCCTCCATCGACTCTGTCTAAGGACCCTGACAGTCTTTTCAGGTGAGGCAGTGGTTCACTTGCACCTCCTCCAACCTCAACTACTGTATCTACTTTTCCAGGTGGGGACTCCTATATATCAGCGAGACCAATTGCAGGCTCGGCGATCATTTTGCTGAACATCTTCGCTCAGTCCGCCTAAAACCTACCTGATCTCCCGGTTGCTAAAACATGTAACTACCCCTCCCATTCCCACACTGACCTTTCAGTCCTGGGCCTCCTCCATTGTCAGAGTGAGGCCCAGCGCAAATTGTAGAAACAGCACCTCATATTTCAATTGGGCAGTTTACACCCCAGCGGTATGAATATTGACTTCTCTAACTTCAAGTAACCCTTGCTTTCCCTCTCTCTCCATCCCTCCCCTTCCCAGTTCTCCAACCAGGCTGACTGTCCTGCTTACATTCTATCTCTGATTGTTTTGTTGTCACAGTCTCCTAGCTAACAATGATCGCGATTCTACATTTTCCTTGATTTTCATCTTTTGATCTCTTGCACTTTTTTATCTCTGTGATTCCCTCTCCCCTGACTCAGTCTGAAGAAAGGTCTCGAACCGAAACGTCACCCGTTCCTTCTAACCAGAGTTGCTACCTGTCCCGCTGAGTTACTCCAGCATTTTGTGTTCTAGCATCTGCAGATCCTTCCTACTCTAGACAATAGTAAATCAGCTTTCTGTTTGACAATATTTTGATTTCTATTCCTATTGAAATTATCAGTAATAAAATTTGGGAAGATATATGTTGGCTGTCTGTGAACCTTTTTATATAATTATCACTGTGACTGCATTTTGAAAACAACAATAATAATCTTTTATCAAGACTATTTACACTTGCTGGAATATCAAAGTAATTAAAATGAATTGGAAAGAATTATAATTATGTATCTCATCAAAAAAGTGTTTCATTTTGGGCTTACATATCTTCATAAAAGAATGCACCTGTGCTACTTCATTGCATGGGATTCTTCGCAAGTATGAACAAGCTTAACGTCTGTCTAAACTACTGCTCTGGGCATAGTTTGGTACGGAATGATTTTGAGTGCCACATGATGGGTCACTGAACATATTCTTGTGAATGTTGTTGAAGGCTGCATCTGCCCTAATGTGAATAAAACCGCAAGGCTTTCCTTATCTCGCCGTCAACAAAGAAATGAGGAATATCGCAATCCAGGAAAAAGAATCTGGAGTATGTTCTCCCCAAACTAACAATGAAACCAGGCTAAATGAGTACATTTAGTTTGTGTGATAGGCTTCAGGTATTGCTGAGGTTGAAAAGGTTATCGTATACATTGTCAACATTTCTTGATTAATAGCCAATAATTGACATAAACCACAACTATGTTATGACCACTGCCCAGTCCATCACTGGCTTTGACCTCCCCACCATCAAAGGGATCTATTGAAGTTGCTGCCTCAAAAAGGCAGTCAACATCATCAAAGACCCACACAATCCTGGCCACACACTCACCATTACCATCGGGAAGAAGGAACAGGAGCCTGAAAACTATAATGTCCAGGTTCAGGAACAGCTTCTTCCCTACAGCCATCAAGCTATTAAACACAACAAACTTAAATAAGCTCTGAACTGCAGCAGACTATTATTATTATTATTGCACTATATTTGTTATTTATTGAGTGTGTGTGAATGTGTATGTATACACACTGAACTTTTTTCTTCTCCCGTTATGTACTATGTTTACTTATTCTGTTGTGCTGCAGCAAGCAAGAATTTCATTGTCCTATCTGAGACATATGACAATAAAACACTCTTGGAAACTAAATAGGAAAATCTTCTTATTCTTGGACAGTCCTTTGAGATTCCCTTCCATTCTATTTCTGTGTTCATAGGTGGCTGACCAGGCTAATGTGTGATCTGAAAATGTTGCTTTGGAATCAAGGTGCGTAGAAAAGAACTGCAGATGCTGGTTTATACTGAAGATAGACACAAAGTGCTGGAGTAACTCCGCATGTCAGGCAGCATGTCTGGAGAAAAAGGACGGGTGACATTTCAGGTCGGAACTCTTCTTCAGTTAGGCAAACTTGTTAACTCCCCTTCCCACCCGAAACGTCACCGATTCCTTCTCTCCAGAGATGCTGTCTATCCCGCTGAGTTACTCTAGCATTTTGTGTCAATCTTCGGTTTAAACCAGGATCTGCAATTCCTTCCCACACCTACTAACCTTTCTGTCCTGGGCCTCCTCCACTGTCAGAGTGAGGCCACACACAAATTGGAGGAATGGCACCTCATATTTTGCTTGGGCAGCTTACGACCCAGGAGAATGAACGTTGATTTCTGTAACTTCAAGCAACCACTGCATACCCCCTCTGCTCCTCCCCCATCTAGTTCCATTGTTCACATCCCTGTATCCTTTCTTCATCACCTCAGCCTCAGGCAACAATGAGCCATTCTGGGCTCCACCCTTCCTTGATCATTTGTTCACCGGCTCTGATTTGTTCTGGCCTTTTCCTACCTCTAATTCCCACTCCTCCTCACCACCTCTAGTCCCCACCCCCTCCATCCCCTCCCTTCCCCCCCACCTCTCTACTTTCACTCTGAAGATGGGTTCTGACCCAAAACTTCATCCATCCTTTTTCGCCAGAAACGTTGCCTGACCCGCTGAGTGATTCCAGCACTCAGTGTCGAACTGGATTCAAGGTTTTCAGTGTCATCCTTCTCCTTCTCCAATTTGATTGGTTTTGAGATTTGTAGGAGTCAGTGGGGATTTTGCATTTTCTTCCGAATGGTTTTTGAAAACATTTTTGGAGCCATTTCCACTGTTTACCTGCTAACCTCTTGCCATAACAGAGCTCAGCACAGTGAATGTTTTGGAACTCTGGTGTTGAGATTGCTAACCATGGGGCCTGTCCAATAGAGCCAAATGTGTGTCATTCATTGTGTTTGCAAATATATATATATGTGTGTGTGTGTATGTGTGTGTATTAAAAAAGTGCTGTATCTATATAATACTTAAAGTCTTGTCTTGTTTGTCCGTCTGTGATCTCAGGAGCTATGCCAAAATCGTACACAATAGCGCGAACATTTTTGCAGAATCTTACTCAGCTTTTTCCTGTGGTCATTCGTATCAAGTTTCTTCAAGTTATTGATATTAAAGTTTTTAAAAAAGCCAACTTTGAGAATAATAACTGCCTGTGAGAGTGAGACTTTTCTAGCAGCTTCCAGTGATGATGTCATAATGGCATCTCACACTCCTCCATTCACAATGGGATCTCATTTACACAAGCTGCCGTGAACATTCCGACAACCGAAAATGACATCACAATGTGATCTCTGCTGCCAATACACAAGCTACGAGAGTTGACAGAGTGGGGATGGGAGGAAAATAAATGTTATTTAAACATTGTCTTTAGTGGGGGAGTGCCAAACGGGAGAGATGAGGGAGGGAGTGACTGTGGTTCAGGAAAAGGAGAGGGAGAGGTGACAGAGAGACAATGGGATCAGCAGCTTCAAGGGGAGTAAGGAGAGAGTGAGATTCCCACCCCCCCCCCCACGTGAGAAGGATTGATTGGCTCAAGGGAGAGACGACGCCGTCCCAAAGGTCGAGTCCATTCATTGGCTCCAGGAAGCGCCGACTGCCCCCTTCCCCCCCCTACATGGGAAGGATTGATTGCGTTGGGGGAACAGGTTGCGTTGGGGAATGGGCGAGTGGTGGAAATGGGTTGCGTTGGGGGAACGGGTGAGTGGTGGAATATTGCGTTGGGGAAATGTGACCCAGTGGGCCAGGGGGGTAGGGAGGGGAGAGGGTTATGGAGGGTGCGAGTAACTGAGGGTAAGGAGTGACTGAGGCTAGGGGAAAGTAGAGGAAGGGAGAGGTGAAGAAGGGAGTGGAGGAGGGGAGGAAGTGAAGGGAGAGAAGAGGGAGGGTGAAGAGGAGGGGGTGGAAGTGTTGGGGGATGAGAGGAAATGAGCCGCGCCTGCGCGGTTGGGGGCTATAGGTGAGTGGTGAAATATTGCGTTGAGCAAACGGGTTACATTGGGGGAATGGGTGATTGGCTCCGGGGGGCGCCTGTCTCCGGGGCGAGCGTCGACGCCGTGTTCGGTGACCAACCCTCCCGTGTGATGCCATCCCCTCCCTCCCCACGTTGGGGGATGGGGCCCAACGGGTCCCATTTGGTCTAGTATATACTAGACTAAGTGGGACCCGTTGGGTCCCATATTCACACGGGAGGCCTGGTCCCCCAAAGCAATATTCCACCTCTCCACCAATTCCAATATTGGTGGCCAGTGGGGGAGGGTTTCTGGAGCGCTAGTATTAGTGTTGTGGGCCAAAGGGACTGGTTTCCAGAGGGCTACTATGGACATTGTGGGCCGGATGGATTCTTGGGCTGACAGCTCAGTCACTCAGGCCTGGTAGGCTGGCAGCTCAGTCACTCAGGCCTGGTGGGCTGGCAGCTCAGTCACTCAGGCCTGGTGGGCTGGCAGCTCAGAAACTGCCAGAAAGTCTGCCCAAAACAGGTGAAAGACTCTGTGAGATAGAAAGGGGAGATGGTGGAGAATCAATTTTTAGACATTTTTCATCTTTTTCTGCAGATCACAGCAATGAAGGAGGAAAGACTATCCTAACCTGGATCTGACAGGGAGCCAATGAAGGGAGGGAGAAAAATACCGGGGTGAGGTTTAATACTTGCAGGGGAAATACTTACTGATGGGCCGAAGGGACTCCTCCTGGGCTAGTACAGGCCTGATGGGCTGAAGGGGCTCTTTAAAAAAATCTGAGTGAAATCACAGTGAAAGGCACTTTTTCTGGACTTTTCCTGGCATGGCACGGGCCTTTTGGGCCAAAATGCTCCTCCTAAGCTAATACGGGCATTTTGGGCAAAAGGGACTGGTTTCTCCGCTAATAGGGGCATTGTGGGCCAAAATCAGTGGTTTCATGCAGGCCAAACAACTCATTTGATTTCATTTCCATTTCAATTTCAAGCACAGGGCAAGCCAAACAGCTCATTGCATTTTCATTTCATTTCCATTGCCATTGCAGTTTCAAAGCACAGGGTAGGCCAAACAGCTCATTGCATTTTCATTTCATTTCCATTGCCATTGCACTTTCAAAGCACAGGGGAGGCCAAACAGCTGATTGCATTTTCATTTCATTTCCATTGCCATTGCAGTTTCAAAGCACAGGGCAGGCCAAACAGCTCGTTGCGTTTTCATTTCATTTCCATTGCCATTGCCATTGCAGTTTCAAAGCACAGGGCAGGCCAAACAGCTCATTTCATTTTCATTAAGGGCTAACAAATCATTTATTCAAGTACATTGCAGACTTACATTTCAGTTGATTTGCAGCAGAATGAGAGTCATGGCCTCTCCCTCGCGATCTTGCAGAGAGACTGAGTCATGTCCAGGCATCCGGGGTTTTATAGTCCTAATAACTCTTTTATTTTTCATCGATGGGAAAAATCCTCGGCACCTGATGAGTGGAGGGGGACTATAAGTAAGATGGCCAAAAATCACAGCCGTAAGTGGTAGCGTTTTTTCTAAAATCAAAGCACAGTGCAAACAGGAAGTGGTCAAGATGAGACTTTTAATTATATAGATATATTTTTAAATATACACACATAACTTTTTAACACACACACACACACACACACACACACACACACACACACACACACACACACACACACACACACACACACACACACACACACACACACACACACACACACACACACACACACACACACACACACACACACACACACACACACACACACACACACATATATATATATATACACTTAACTTTTTTTTCCATTTATTATATCATTTACAGGGTACTATGTTTATATATTCTGTTGTGCTAAAGTAAGAATTTCAGTGTTCTGCTTGGGAATAGACAATAACAATAAACCCCCTTGGCTCTCTTGACTCTTGACTTGCTTATCTTGTCATTGGCTTTGCAATACTTTAAAGAAGAAGCATTGCTAGCATCTTTCCAGTGCTTTGAGGTGCCTGCCTTAAACATTCTGTTGTCAGATGCATGTCAGATGGAGGTTAAGGATCATTACTGTCTAATAGTCTAACCATGGCATGGCCAGCAGCAAAATCAAGGACCCTGGCCACTCCCTCTTCTCGCCTCTCCCATCAGGCAAAATGTCTCGAAGTGTGAAAACACACACCTCCAGATTCAGGGATAGTTTCTTCCCAGCTGTTATCAGGCATCTGAATCATCCTACCACAACCAGAGATCAGTGCTGAACTACTAGCTACCTTTTTGATGACCCTCAGACTATCCTTGATCGGACTTTGCTGGCTTTACCTTGCACTAAACGTCATTCCCTTATCATGTTTCTATAAACTGTAAATGGCTTGATTGTAATCCTGTTTTGTCTTTCTGCTGACTGGATAGCACGCAACAAAAGCTTTCCACTGTACCTCAGTACACGTGACAATAAACTAAACTAAACTAATAGACTGTGGGCTTAGTGACAGTTTGAAGTCTTGACCCTCAAATCTGTTTCTTCAGTCGTCCTAAGGCTGTATTGGCACAATGAAGGAGAAGGTGAACTTCATCATCAATGTATGGCTTTGTTGTGATATGGGAAGTAGTCCATCTTTTCCAGGTCTTGCTGTGGTTGTTTGTAAGAGGATGCAGTTGTACTCTGGTTTGACAGAGGACCTTAACATGTGGATACTTCCATCCGCTTCCGTGAATGAATGGACAATGACTTGAAGCTCAGACTCTGCAACATGCGCATTTGCATGCTGCAATGACTGATGTTGGGATGACCTTTGTCCTGGAGTCGATCATTTGAGTCAAACAGTTTCCCATTAGTGCAGCAGATTGGAGTGTGGGAGGAAACCAATGATCTTGGAGAAGACTCACGCAGGTCACGGGGGGGAACGTACAAATTCCGTACAGACAAGCACCCGTAGTCGGGATCGAACCCGGGGCTCTACCGTTGCGTCACCTTGCTACCCACTAAACTAAACTAAACTAAACTAAACTAAACTGAACTAAATGTTTCAGATTGGGACCCTTTTTTAGAATGATTGTAGCAGGGAGAAAAAAAATTGAGGGGAGGGAGAGAAAGGCAGATGCTGGCAGGACAAAGCCTGGCAAATGATAGATGTGGGGTGGGGGGGGAGGGTTGATTGGAAGATGTGTGGAGTAAGTGACAAAGGCTAGGGATGAAAAGGAGACTACAGGGTGTCTGAAGAGGAAAAAAGATGGATGGAATGTAAAGGCAGAGGGAGGGATGTAGGCGGAAGGGGACGGGGGGACGGGGGGGGGGGGGTAGGAAAGAGGGGAGGGATTGAAGTGAAATGATGGACTGGGGGTGGGAGATGAGTATAGGAAAGAGGGGAAAGGAGCAGGATGGGGTAGTGGGAGAAATTGGTGTGTGCCAGGGTGGACACAGGGAAGAGAGATTATTTACCATTGGATTATTTACCACTATGTCCATATCTTCGGGGTGTAAGATACCCAAACAGATTATGAGATTCCTTGTGTTTCCATCATTACCACAATGCTACCTTACCCAACCCAACGAATGGACTGCCAATTCATAAACATCAGCATCAACAATGGTAAATACTGGTTTGAGTAATTTAATAATTAAACATATATTTGAGGACCTCCTGTGCATTGCAAATGAATCATCCTACCACAACCAGAGAGCAGTGCTGAACTACTATCTACCTCTTTGATGATCCTCAGACTATCTTTGATCAAACTTTGCTGGCCTTACCTTGCACTAAATATTATTCCCTTATCATGTATCTATACACTGTAAATGGATTGATTGTAATCATGTATTGTCTTTCTGCTGACTGGATAGCACGTAACAAAAGCTTTTCACTGTACCTCGGTATACATGACAATAAACTAAACTATGCTGAACTAAACTTGCAGGAATCACACAATCAGTAAAATGCAGTTAATGTATCAGTTGTATAGTTTAAAGATCGCAAAGTTTTATTGTTATTTGAACTGTTTTTAATATATATTTACTTTGCAAACTGTAAATGTGAATGTTAGAAATGTAGAACGGAGACGAGGAAACACTTTTTCTCACAGAGAGTGGTGAGTCTGTGGAATTCTCTGCCTCAGAGGGCGGTGGAGGCAGGTTCTCTGGATGCTTTCAAGAGAGAGCTAGATAGGGCTCTTAAAAATAGCGGAGTCAGGGGATATGGGGAGAAGGCAGGAACGGGCTACTGATTGGGGATGATCAGCCATGATCACATTGAATGGCGGTGCTGGCTTGAAGGGCCGAATGGCCTACTCCTGCACCTATTGTCTATTGTCTATAAGCATCGACCATTGTTCCAGTGGAGTGGGCTAGGAAGGAACCGCAGATGCTGGTTTACACCGAAGATAGACACAAAATGCTGGAGTGACTCAGCGGGACAGGCAGCATCTCTGGAGAGAAGGAACAATGGGTGATGTTTTGGGTCGAGACCCTTCTTAAGAATTCACCCATTCCTTCTCTCCAGAGATGCTGCCTGTCCCACTGAGTTACTCCAGCTTTTTTGTGTGTCACTCTGATAGATTAGTGGAATTGTTTTATAGGGCTTTTTGTTGTTCTTACAAGAAGTCCCTGGAAGCCGCCTCGCAGAAGGGACGGCGAATGCCTTGTCTGAGTTGCTTGCCCTCTGGACCCGGACAACGTTCAAACCAGGAGGGGGCGGAGATACGTGAACTAAATGTAACATCTCCAAGTTTGCGGATGACACAAAGTTGGGTGGCAGTGTGAGGTGCGTGGAGGATGCGATGAGGCTGCAGGGTGACTTGGATAGGTTGGGTGAGTGGGCAGATGCATGGCAGATGCATAATGTGGATAAATAGACAATAGGCAATAGGTGCAGGAGGAGGCCATTCAGCCCTTCGAGCCAGCACCGCCATTCAATGTGATCATGGCTGATCATCCCCAATCAGTACCCCGTTCCTGCCTTCTCCCCATATCCCCTGACTCCACTATCTTTAAGAGCCCTAACTAGCTCTCTCTTGAAAGTATCCAGAGAGCTGCCCTCTGAGGCAGAGAATTCCACAACTCTGTGTGAAAATGTGTTTCCTCATCTCCATTCCAAATGGCTTACCCTTTATTCTTAAAATGTGGTGCCTGGTTCTGGACTCCCCGAATGTGAGATTCACTTTGGTGGCAAAAACAGGAAGGCACATTATTATCTGAATGGTAGACACAAAATGCTGGAGTAACTCAGCGGCTCAGGCAGCATCTCTGGAGAGAAGGAATGGGTGACGTTTTGGGTCGAGACCCTTCAGACTGATGTCAGGGGAGGGGGTGGGACAAAGATAGAATGTAGTTGGAGACAGTAAGACTGGTCAGAGAACTGGGAAGGGGGAGGGGATGGAGAGAGAGGGAAAACAAGGGCTATCTGAAGTTAGAGAAGTCAATGTTCCTACCGCTGGGGTGTAAGCTACCCTAGCGAAATATGAGGTACTGTTCCTCCAATTTGCGATGGGCCTCACTCTGACAATGGAGAAGGCCCAGGACACAAAGGTCAGATTGGGAATGGGAGGGGAAGTTGAAGTGCTGAGCAACCCTGAGATCAGGACTGAGCGGAGGTGTTCAGCGAAACGATCGCCGAGCCTGCGCTTGGTCTTGCCGATGTAGAGAAGTTGACACCTAGGAAAGAGGGGAAAGGAGCAGGATGATTGGGATGGGGTAGTGGGAGAAATTGGTGTGTGCCAGGTTGGGCACAGGGAAGAGAGATTATTTACCATTGGATTATTTACCACTATGTCCATATCTTCGGGGTGTAAGATACCCAAACAGATTATGAGATTCCTTGTGTTTCCATCATTACCACAATGCTACCTTACCCAACCCAACGAATGGACTGCCAATTCATAAACAACAGCATCAACAATGGTAAATACTGGTTTGAGTAATTTAATAATTAAACATATATTTGAGGACCTCCTGTGCATTGCAAATGAATCATCCTACCACAACCAGAGAGCAGTGCTGAACTACTATCTACCTCTTTGATGATCCTCAGACTATCGTTGATCAAACTTTGCTGGCCTTACCTTGCACTAAATATTATTCCCTTATCATGTATCTATACACTGTAAATGGATTGATTGTAATCATGTATTGTCTTTCTGCTGACTGGATAGCACGTAACAAAAGCTTTTCACTGTACCTCGGTATACATGACAATAAACTAAACGATGCTGAACTAAACTTGCAGGAATCACACAATCAGTAAAATGCAGTTAATGTATCAGTTGTATAGTTTAAAGATCGCAAAGTTTTATTGTTATTTGAACTGTTTTTAATATATATTTACTTTGCAAACTGTAAATGTGAATGTTAGAAATGTAGAACGGAGACGAGGAAACACTTTTTCTCACAGAGAGTGGTGAGTCTGTGGAATTCTCTGCCTCAGAGGGCGGTGGAGGCAGGTTCTCTGGATGCTTTCAAGAGAGAGCTAGATAGGGCTCTTAAAAATAGCGGAGTCAGGGGATATGGGGAGAAGGCAGGAACAGGCTACTGATTGGGGATGATCAGCCATGATCACATTGAATGGCGGTGCTGGCTTGAAGGGCCGAATGGCCTACTCCTGCACCTATTGTCTATTGTCTATAAGCATTGACCATTGTTCCAGTGGAGTGGGCTAGGAAGGAACTGCAGATGCTGGGTTTCACCGAAGATATACACAAAATGCCGGAGTTACTCAGCGGGACTGGCAGCATCTCTGGAGAGAAGGAATGGGTGACGTTTTCGGGTCGAGACCCTTCTTCAGACTGAGAGTAACTCTCTCCCCTGACTCTCAGTCTGAAGAATAGTCTCAATATTATGGGTGTCAGGGGTTATGGGGAGAGGGCAGGGGAATGGGGTTAGGAGGAAGAGATAGATCAACCATGATTGAATGGTGGAGTAGACTTGATGGGCTGATTGGCCTAATTCTGCTTCTATCACTTATGACCTTATGAATTTATAACCCGAAACATCACTTATTCCTTCTGCCTGACCCACTGAGTCACTCCAGCATTTTGTGTCTATCCCCAGCAGAATGGGGTACGGATTTAGATTTTTCACCCACCTCGATTTTCCTTTCAGATGTTCTTTTTTTCTCTCAGTGTATGTAATCTCTGGGCGTGGTTAAAGGATGTATAGTTTAGGCATGTGTGTCTGGGGGGAGACTATGACGGGTGGGATCTGAGCTGCAGATTACGCTAGCCGGAACGTGGGGTTGGTTGTCCTTGGTTGCATTGGCGTCGCAAGATCTACCCTAATGAACCTGCATGCTAGAGATTTCATTCTCCACCACCTAATCCGTCTCCCCGAACTAGCGAGGTAAGCCTCAACCCTTAACCCTTAACGTTTCCAGGGACATGCTCAATCGTGTGTAGGGAGGAACTGCAGATGCTGGTTTACACCGAAGATAGATACAAAAATACTGGAGTAACTCAGCGGGACAGGCAGCATCTCTGGAGAGAAGGAACGGGTGGCGTTTCAAATCGAGACCCTTCTTCGGAATTCACCCAGTCCTCTCATCCAGAGATGCTGCTTGTCCCCCTGAGTTACTCCAGCATTTTGTGTCTATGCTCGATCATTTGTTCAGTCTTTACTGCGCTTTCCAGAAGTACGTCGCGTTGCTCTTCAGTTATGAATGAAAAATCCTGAGTCAACGACGCAAGTTTAGCCAATGGTCTGAATTGCAACAAAAACAGCAGGACGCGTTATTTCATGTGCAGGAAGGAACTGCAGATGCTGGTATAAACTGATCATAGACACAAAATGCTGGAGTAACTCAGCGGGACTTATTTCAGTTGTTATTTCATTCTGGCTTTACCCGTCTCCCAAAGTACATCAGCCTGAGTGAGGCACGATCTGTTATTTTGGCAGCCGGTTTCCTAAACCTTGCTGTAGTTTAAGTGACAAAGAGCGTTGACGGCGAGGGACAGCTAAAGTCCATTTAAATCTGCAGCGTCTCAGTTCCCAGCTCCAAGACCAGACTCTCAGTCTGAAGAAGGGTCTCGACCCGAAACGTCGCCTATTGCTTTTCTCCAGAGATGCTGCCTGTCCCGCCGAGTTACTCCAGCTTTTTGTGTCTATCTTCGGTTCCTTCCTAAACAGCCTCACCTTTGGTGTTCCCGGCCTGCGCGTTTTTTCCCCCCTACTTTCAAAGTTTATTTTTGGAAATAATCGCATCAGAAATTATTCACAACGGGCAGTCACTCTGATAGATTGTGTAGGAAGGAACTGCAGATGCTAGTTTAAACCGAAGATAGACACAAAACGCTGGAGTGACTCAGCGGGACAGGCAGCATCTCTGGAGAGAAGGAATAATGGGTGATGTTTCGGGTCGAGACCCTTCTTAAGAATTCACCCATTCCTTCTCTCCAGAGATGCTGCCTGTCCCACTGAGTTACTCCAGCTTTTTTGTGTGTCACTCTGATAGATTAGTGGAATTGTTTTATAGGGCTTTTTGTTGTTCTTACAAGAAGTCCCTGGAAGCCGCCTCGCAGAAGGGATGGCGAATGCCTTGTCTGAGTTGCTTGCCCTCTGGACCCGGACAACGTTCAAACCAGGAGGGGGCGGAGATACGTGAACTAAATGTAACATCTCCAAGTTTCCGGATGACACAAAGTTGGGTGGCAGTGTGAGGTGCGTGGAGGATGCGATGAGGCTGCAGGGTGACTTGGATAGGTTGGGTGAGTGGGCAGATGCATGGCAGATGCAGTATAATGTGGATAAATAGACAATAGACAATAGGGGCAGGAGGAGGCCATTCGGCCCTTCGAGCCAGCACCGCCATTCAATGTGATCATGGCTGATCATCCCCAATCAGTACCCCGTTCCTGCCTTCTCCCCATATCCCCTGACTCCACTATCTTTAAGAGCCCTATCTAGCTCTCTCTTGAAAGTATCCAGAGAGCCGCCCTGTGAGGCAGAGAATTCCACAACTGTGTGAAAACGTGTTTCCTCATCTCCATTCCAAATGGCTTACCCTTTATTCTTAAACTGTGGTGCCTGGTTCTGGACTCTCCGAATGTGAGATTCACTTTGGTCGCAAAAACAGGAAGGCACATTATTATCTGAATGGTAGACACAAAATGCTGGAGTAACTCAGCGGCTCAGGCAGCATCTCTGGAGAGAAGGAATGGGTGATGTTTTGGGTCGAGACCCTTCAGACTGATGTCAGGGGAGGGGGTGGGACAAAGATAGAATGTAGTTGGAGACAGTAAGACTGGTCAGAGAACTGGGAAGGGGGAGGGGATGGAGAGAGAGGGAAAGCAAGGGCTATCTGAAGTTAGAGAAGTCAATGTTCCTACCGCTGGGGTGTAAGCTACCCTGGGGTGTAAGCGAAATATGAGGTACTGTTCCTCCAATTTGCGCTGGGCCTCACTCTGACAATGGAGGAGGCCCAGGACAGAAAGGTCAGATTGGGAATGGGAGGGGAAGTTGAAGTGCTGAGCAACCGGGAGATCAGGACTGAGCGGAGGTGTTCAGCGAAACGATCGCCGAGCCTGCGCTTGGTCTTGCCGATGTAGAGAAGTTGACACCTGGAACAGCAGATACAGTAGATGAGGTTGGAGGAGGTGCAAGTGAACCTCTGCCTCGCCTAGAAAGACTGATTGGGTCCTTGAATGGAGTCGAGGGGGGAGGTAAAGGGACATCTCCTGCGTTTGAAGGGAAAGTACCTGGGGAGGGGGTGGTTTGAGTGGGAAGGGACAAGTTGACCAGGGAGTTTCAGAGGGAATGGTCTCTGCAGAAAGCAGAAAGGGGTGGAGATGGGAAGATGTGGCCAGTAGTGGGATCCCGATGGAGATGGCGAAAATGTTGGAGGATTATATGCTGTATGTATATTATCTGAATGGTGTCAGATTAGGAAAAGGGTGGTGCAACGAGACCTGGGTGTGCTTGCACATCAGTCACTGCAAGTAAGCATGCAGGTACAGCAGGCAGTGAATAAAGCTAATGGCATGTTGGCCTTCATTGCGAGAGGATTTGAGTTTAGGAGCAAGGAGATCCTACTGCAGTTATACAGGGCTGTGGTGAGACCACACCTGGGGTATTATGTGCAATTTTAGTCTCCTAATTTAAGGACATTATTGCTATTGAGGGAATGCAGCGTAGGTTCACCAGGTTAATTCCCAGGATGGCGGGACTGACATATGATGAAAGAATGGGTCGACTGGGCTTGTCTTCACTAGAATTTAGAAGGTTGAGAGGAGATCTTATGGAATCAGATAAAATTCTTAAGGGATTGGACAGGCTAGATGCAGGAAAATTGTTCCCGATGTTGGGGGAGTCCAGAATCAGGGTGTCACAGTTTAAGAATAATGGGTAGGCCATTTATGACTGAGGGGGAAAAACGTTTTCACCCAGAAAGTTGTGAATTTGTGTTATTCTCTGCCACAGAAGGCAGTGGAGGCCAATTCACTGAATGTTTTCAAGAAGGAGATAGATTTAGCTCTTAGAATCAAGGGATATGGGGAAAAAGCAGGAACCGGGTACTGATTTTAAATGATCAGCCATGATCGTATTGAATGGCGGTGCTGCCTCGAAGGGCCGAATGGCCTACTCCTGCACTTATTTTTCTATGTTTTCTATGTTCTATGGACCTGTTGTGGTGGTAGACGGACTGTGCTGGGTCAAGGCCACTGGGTAGACTGGATTTAATGCGTTCCATAACCAGCCTCTCAAAACATTTCATGATGGTGGATGTCAAGGCCAAAGGACAGTAGTTATAGAGGCATGAGGTTTTTTTCTTCGGCACCGGGATGATAGTGGTCTTCTTGAAGCAGGTGGGTACCTCAGAACAGAGTAGGGAGAGATTAAAGATGTCCGTGAACATTCCCGTTAGTTGGTCAAGCGCAGTTCCTAAGGAATCGGCCAGAGACTCCATCTGGGCCAGTTGCTTCCCATGGGTTCACCATTATGAAAGCCGATCTAACCTCTGCAACCGTGACCCTAGGAATAGGCACACTTATGTCTGATGGGACAAATGGCGTTGTCTCATTGGCCTTCTGCACAAAGCGAGCATAGGATACATCAAGTTCATCAGGTAGGGCTGCACTATCACCAGCAATGTTGCCTGACATCGCTTTGCAGTCAGTTATAGTATTCAGACCATGTCACATTCTGCGGGTGTCCGAATTTAATTTAGTTTTAGTCTAGAGATACAGCGTGGAAACAGGCCCTTTGGCCCACCGAGTCCGCGCCGCCCAGCGATCCCCGCACATTAACACTATCTTACACACACGAGGGACAATTTACATTTACACCAACAAACCTGTATGTCTTTGGAGTGTGGGAGGAAACAGACGATCTCAAAGAAGACCAATGCGGTCACGGGGAGAACATACAAACTCAGTACAGACAGCACCCGTAGTCAGGATCGAACCCGGGTCTCCGGTGCTGCAAGTGCTGTGAGGCAGCAACTTTACCGCTGGCGCCACCGTGCCGACCTTTTGTTTACACTGGGACTCAAGTTTGTCCCGGTATTGTCTCTTGCTATTCTTGATGGCTTTGCAAAGATCATAGCGAGCTTTCTTGAACCCCTCTGGAGTGTCCATTTTATTCTTGTGCCTCCTCTTCTCTTTGCACTATCCTGCCACCCATCTTATTTAGCTCAGTATTTAGGGCCCAACGGGTTGCAGTTTTCCCATCTCAGTCTCCTGCTGATCCAAGCTTGAGCCAGAATAACTATTGCAACTCTTTTGTCAGCAGCAAAACTACCGCACGGTGGCGCAGCGGTAAAGCCTCATTCTCCAAATATCCTGCCACCCACTGCACACAGCCAAGCCAATTGCTTGCTTGTCCAAGTAATCCTGATATCCATGTTTTCCATGTTTTCTTGTGGCTCCCCTTGTCTTGACACAAGAGTGGCCGTGCTGGTTAGGATTACTGGGAGCAAGAAAACATGCAAGAAAGATTACAAGCAAGAAAGCTCGCTATGATCTTTGCAAAGCCATCAAGAATACCAAGTCAATATCGGGACAAACTTGAGTCCCAGTCTAATGTCGCTTGTTCCACAACTTTTTCTCTGCTTTAACACCAGTACGCTCCACTCCAGACAAATCCACCCTCAGTTGATTACCAAGGTCCCTGCAATTATGCTACATGTAGTGCAGTGTAGAATCCTCCAATGGCAAAACTGCCTGAATTGCAGGATTTTAGTAGTAAGGAGAGACTGGAAAGGCTAGATTTGATTTCCCTCGGGTGAAGGATGCTGAAGAGAGACATGCTGGAGTGTATAACATATGAGAGGCCTAGACAGAGGAAATAATCAAAATCTTTTCCCATGGTAGGAACATCAAGAACAAGGTGGTGAAAGTTTAATGTGAAAGGGGAGAGATCGAAAAGAGGTGTTACAGGTAGTTTTTTCACACAGACAGTGGGTAATAACTGTGTGTGATCTCCAGAGGAGATGGTGGAGACAGATACAATAACTTGGAATTTAAGAGGCATTTAGACTGTCACTTGCGTAGGCAAGATACAGAAGGATTATAGACCCAATTCAGACAAATGGAATAAGTGTATTGAGCAAAATGGTTGGCATGGACATGGTGGGCTGTAAGATCTGTTTCTCCTGTATGTCCCTATGACTATTATTCTAAGTGTGCACGCTGACACATACTGTACATACATACAAATTCACAGCGTCTCTTTAGCTGCAAAGGACCTGCTAGGCTTGACTTATGTTTTAGAAGAGTTTCTGAGGCAGAAAAAAATCCCCAACATGTCTTTTTTGTTGATGTACCTCAGGGCCGGCCCTGGATGTACCTCAGCACTTTTGCATCTTTTCCTGCGATGAAAATATAAAATACTAGAGGGCATAGTTTCAAGATAGGAGGGGGGAAGTTTAAAGGAGATTTGTCAGGCAGGTTTTATTCCACAGAGAATAGTAGGCGCCTGGAAGACACTGCCGGAGGTGATGGTGGAAGCAGATACGAAAGCAACATTTAAGAGGTATTTAGACAAGTACATGACAGGCAGCTGAAAAGAGGTATATGGAGTTTAAATTGGCACCATGATTGGCACAGACGTAATGGGCTGCAGAGCCTGTTTCTCTGCTGTACTGATGTGTCTAAATTGAGAAAGTCCAGATGGTAGTGAGGTGCCAACTTAATTTTAGTTTAGTTTTAGTTTAATTTAACGATAAGGTGCAGAAACAGGCCCTTCGGCCCACCGAGTCCACACCGACCAGCGATCCCCGCACATTAACCCTATCCTACACACACTAGGGGCAATTTTACATTCATACCAA
Organism: Malacoraja senta; assembly: GCA_038087875.1. Lineage (NCBI taxonomy): Eukaryota > Metazoa > Chordata > Chondrichthyes > Rajiformes > Rajidae > Malacoraja > Malacoraja senta. The sequence goes on along the minus strand of CM075977.1, from coordinate 279,576,791 downwards.
GCCGATGAACCTTCAGACCTGTATGTCTTTGGAGTGTGGGAGGAAACCGAAGATCTTGGGGAGAAGGTACAAACTCCATACAGACAGCACCTGTGGTCGGGATCGAACCCGGGTCTCTGGTGCTTTAAGGCAGCAACTCTACCGCTGCGCCACTGTGCTGCCCTCTAACTATGCATGCTGCGCCACTGTGCTGCCCTCTAAATTGGTTTAAAAGAATTATAGAATATTTATTTCTACATGTTTCAATTAATTATAATAACACCCATAACTAGGTATTATCTTTGAATGTATCGCACATATGATTTTCAAGGTGCAAATATTTATGGCTGTTCTTATCCTGGAAATATTGAATAATGTTCTATAGATGTTGGAGCCTACCTGCTACCTTGGCGTGTTTATAAACATTAACCTGATAAAAAAGTTCTAAATGACAGTTCTACCATTTAGAATGGAATAATTGCTTTGAACATTAATTTATATTGCTCTGCCTTTGATTAAACTTTCCCTTTGTTTCTCTTTCTTAGGTCACCTCAGGATGAGATCCATCAATGAAAATTTTTATTGTTTGCTTTTTCTTGTGATTTTTGGTAGGAAGTTCTTCCCATACTTTCTTTACTAAAAACGTAAAAGCGTGTGTTTGTTCAGATGAAAGCTGGCAGTTATAGTGCAGTTTAGTTTAGTTTGGCGATACAGGCCCTTCAGCCCACTGAATCCGCATCGACCAGCGATCCACACTAACATTATCCTACACAAACTCAGGACAATTTCCACTTATACCAAGTCAGTTAGCCTACAAACCTCTTTGGAGTACATCTTTGGAGTGTGGTAGGAAACAGAAGATCTCAGATAAAACCTACGCAGTCATGGGGAGAGCGTACAAACTCCGTACGGACAGCACCCGTAGTCAGGATCGAACCTGGGTCTCTGGCGCTGCATGCGCTGTAAGGCAGCAACTCTACCGCTGCCCATGACCATATACAGAAATAAATAATTGTCTCACTTTGTCCTATGTTTTAGACTTGGCAAAGTGACTTGGGCATGCTGGTGCAGGATTCCCAAAAAGTTAATCTGTTGACAAGTTTGCAGGAAATCCTTGAAGAAGTCAGTAGCAGGACAGACAAAGGAGAGTCAGTGGATGTTGTATACCTAGATTTTCAGAAAGCCTTTGATAAGGTGCCACACAGGAGGCTGTTAAGGAAGCTGAGAGCCCATGGTATCAAATGGCAGATACTAGCATGGATAGCAGGTTGGCTGGATTGGAGAAGCCAAAGAGTGGCAATAAAGGGTTTTTTTTCTGGTTGGCTGCCAGTGACTGGCAGAGTTCCGTAGGGGTCGGTGCTGGGGCCGCTGCTCTTCACGTTGTATATTAATGATTTGGATGAGGGGATTAAAGGCTTTGTGGCCACGTTTGCGGATGATACAAAAATAGGTTGAGGGGGTGGTAGTGTAGCGAAAACAGGGACCTTGTAGAAGGATTTGGATGGGTAGGGAGAGTGGGCAGAGAAGTGGCAGATGGAATACAGTGTAGCAAAGTGTGGCGTCATGCATGTTGGTAGGAATAAAGGCATAGACTATTTTCTAAATGGGAAGAGAATCCAGAAATTGGAGGTGCTGGTGCACGATTCCCAAAAAGTTAATCCTCGAGTCGAATTGGAAGTAAAGAAAGCAATCGCAATGCTAGCATTTATTTCGAGAGGGCTTGTATACAAAAACAGGGGTGTAATGCTGAGGCTCTATGAGGCGCTGGTCAGGCCACATTTGGAATATTGTGAGCAATTTTGGGCACCATATCAAGAACCATAGTCAGCACCATATCAATCTGGGCACCATATCAATCAAGAACGCATATTGCTCTGTTCCCCGGGCGGGTCTGGGTCTCTCTGATCATTGTCTAGTTCACCTTATTCCGACCTACAGGCAAAAACTAAAATCTGCTAGGCCTGTGGTCAGAACAACGAAAAGGTGGACAAGCGAGGCCATTGAGAACCTACAATCCTGCTTTGACTGCGCGGATTGGAATGTGTTCAGGGAAGCAACCACAAGCCTCGATGAGTATACAGACACTGTATCATCATATGTCAGCTTTTGTGAGGACAGTTGCATTCCCACTCGGACCTGGACCTGGTTCAACAACGACAAGCCCTGGTTTACAGCAGAACTCAGACAGCTCCGACAGTCTAAAGAGGAAGCCTTTTATGTCAAAGCTGCCACAGCCAGACATAAAAACAGCTTTTTTCCACGAGTAGTAGCTCTACTCAATAACCAAAAATCTGTAGCTTCCTTTTGCTCTGGTATTTTATTTAATGCACATGTTTAATCAATAATGTTTATTATTAATGTTTCATGTTCTATGCATCATTCCTAACTGTCACCATATGTCATGTTGTCACTTGTGGGCAGAGCACCAAGGCAAATTCCTTGTATGTGAATACTTGGCCAATAAACTTATTCATTCATTCATTCATATCTGAGGAAGGATGTGCTGGCTCTGGAGAGGGTCCAGAGGAGGTTTACAAGAATGATCCCTGGAATGAGTAGGTTAAGATATGATGAACGTTTGACCTTAATGGGCCTGTACACACTGGAGTTTAGAAGAATGAGGGGAAACCTCATTAAAACGTACCGAATAGTAAAAGGCTTGTATAGAGTGGATGTAGAGAGGATGGTTCCACTAGTGGGAGAGTCTAGGACTAGATATCAGAATAAAAGGATGTTCTTTTAGGAAGGAGATGAGGAGGAATTTCTTTAGTCAGAGGGTGGTGAATCTGTGGAATTCTTTGCCGCAAACGGCTGTGGAGGCCAAGTCAGTGGATATATTTATGGCTGAGATTGATAGATTCTTGATTAGTGCAGATGTCAGAAGTTATGGGGAGAAGGCAAGAGAATGGGGTTAGGAGGGAGAGATAGATCAGCCATGATTGAATGGCGGAGAAGACTTTAAGGGCCGAATGGCCTAATTCTGTTCTTATCACTTATGATCTTATGACCCTATGATCCTGTGTGATCACATTGCATGTACCTCAAACAGTTACATTTTAGATTTTTGACGTTATAAAAAACATACCACAGTTCAAAGAAAACATTTCATATAGCAGTAACCTGATGATTTCATGCTACTAGTAATATTATTTTATTATTCTAATATTATTATATTATTCTAAATAAAATTGAAGCACTTGAATTCACTGGCACTGAGCATCCAGTAGCATTGCTGCCTCTAAGCTTCATCTTCCAAACTGCATGACTCTATTGCACTGGAAACTAAACTGAGGCTTAAAGTGCTTTTAATTTAGCATCATCGACAGGAAAGGGTACAGAGTAGGAAAGCTGAAAAGGGTACAGAGCAGATTTAAGAGGATGTTGACAGGACTGGAGGGTCTGAGTTATAGGGTTGAGTAGGCTGGGAATATTCGTTGGAGCTCAGGAGGATGATGGATGATCTTATAGAGGTGTATAAGATCATGAGAGGAATGGAATGGATAGATTTCCAGAGTGTCTTGCCCAGAGCAGGTGAATCTAGGACCAGAGGACATGGGTTTAAGGTGAAGGGGGAAAGAATAGGAATCAACAAATGGTGGTGGGTGTTTGGAACAAGCTGCCAGAGGAGGTAGTTGAGGCTGGGACTATCCCAACATTTAAGAAACAGTGTAGCTGGGACATGTTGGCCGGTGTGGGCAAGTTTCCACACTGTATCACTCTGCCTGTGCGACTAATCTTTGTTCATTCCTTGGATAGGTTTCACAGGTTCATTCAACGGACAGGGCAGTTTGTCCAGTGTACACGGGCAATCCAGTGTGCCAAGCCTTGAGGCAACATGGAGTGACCTAATAACGACTCCAATTATGAGAGTGCTCACAAGGCTGCCAGGGTTCCCTTTGTAGCGGCACCAAACGTGGTGAACAAACACTTGCTTTATTCAGACATTACATGGTTGGTGTTTGGTCCTCTAACATACTGAGTCATTGCAGCTGAGCGAGGATGTTGACTCGAGCTCAGCTACCTGTCGACTCCTGATCTCAAGGTGAGATTTGCTTATGTAGCAGGACCCTCCCCTTAACCCTTGACGTCACGTGACAGCCCTCGTAACCACTGACGAGGGTTTGACCGTAAGTGGCCTGACCATCATTCTCCAGTAACTTGCCTACCACAGACGTTTGGCTCATTGGTCTATAGTTCCCAGGTTTTTGCTTACAAACCTTCTTCAGTAGGGGCACAACATTAGCCACCCTCCAGTCTTCCAGCACCTCACCTGAATCTAACGATGATTCATGTATCTCAGCCAGGGTGCCTGCAATTTTTTTCTCTAGCTTCCCACAGTGACCTCGGATGTATCTGATCAGGCCCGGGAGATTTATCCACCTTCATACGCCCTAAGACATTCAGTACCTCCTCGAGTGTAATAACAACTATCCTCAAGACACTTCCATTCTCTGTGCCAAGTTCCCCAGACTTTACATCTTTCTCCACAGTAAACACAGAGGAGGAATAAGCATTGAGGATCTTGTCCACCTCCTTCTGCTCTGCACAGAGATGATGGCTTTGATTTCTAAGGGGCCCCATTCTCTCCCTAGTCACCCTCTTTCCCTGAATATACGTAACAGCTCTTTGGATTTCTCTTAATATTATCAGCCAGAGCTATCTCCTGCTTCCTTTATGCCTTCCTTATTTCCTTCTTAAGTATGCTTCTCAGTTTCCCTGGATACACTAAATCCCAGCTGCCTATACCTGTCGCATGTCACTTTCTTTTTCCTGACCTGAGCCACAATCTCTCTCGTCATCCAAGCTTCCTTACTCCCATCTGCTTTGCCCTTCACTCTAACAGGAACATACAAGCCCTGAACTCTTCCACCAAACATCCCATTTACCAGACATTCCTTTGCCAGCAAACAACCTACTCCTATCAACTTGAGCAAATTCCTATCTAATACCATCAAAATTGGTCTTGCCCCAATTCAGAATTTTAACTCATGGGTCCACCCTGTTTTTATCCATAACTATCATAAAACTAATAGAATAGTGATCGCTTGTCCACTTAGTTTGTCCACCAACAACTCAGTAACTTTCCCTTCCCAATTTCCTAAGATCAGATGTGTAGGGAAGAACTGCAGATGCTGGTTTACACCGAAGATATACACAAAATGCTGGAGTAACTCAGCAGGACTGGCAACATCTCTGGATAGAAGGAATGGGTGATGTTTCGAGTCGATACCCTACATCAGACTGTCTCGGTTTCACATCTTATCTCTGTGTCTCCCTCTCCCCTGATTGAGTCTGAAGAAGCGTCTCGACCCGAAATATCACCCATTCCTGCTCTCGAGAGATGCTGCCTGTCCCGCTGAGTTACTCCAGCATTTTGTGTCTATCTTCCTCAGATCAGATTCAGTTTTGGCCTCTCCCACGCAGGGTTCTCTACATATTGCCTGAGGAAACTTTCCTGAACATATTTCACAAATTCAAGCCCGTCCAAGTTTAATTGTGTTCAATTACATCGGAACTAAACCCTTCCATTGATTTATTTTTAAGGGTCGCAAGGAAGTGGCTTGCAACAGTTTATGGCTGACAAGGAAACAATAGTGAAGATATTGTCTTCAGGAAAGTGTAAGTTGCGTTTATCAAACTTAAACCTTAAATACTTAATTTTTTGCTGAAACTAAATCTACAAATTATGTAAAAAATGCACCCTGACCAAATAATTTAGTGAATATACTCTGAATGGTTCTGTTGCATCTCATTCATGAATATCAGCATAACTTGTGAGAACATTTCAGAACAGTTGTAGAAGCCATCTAAAGGGCCTGTCCCACTGTACGAGGTAATTCAAGAGTTCTCCCGAGTTTTCCCCTGATTCGAACTCGGAGAATGTCCGTAGTGGGTCCGTAGGAGTTTGTGGATGTCTCGTAGCGGCTAGTACGAGTAAAAAGTTTTAAAAAATTTCATCACGAGTATTTTTTTACTCGTGGACATTTTTCAGTGTTGAAAAAACGTCACGAGTTTACCGGATTTCCCGAGTACCTACCGTTACTCGTACGAGCCGTTACGAGACATCCACGAACTCCAACGGACCCGCTACGGACATTCTCCGAGTTCGAATCAGGGGAAAACTTGGGAGAACTCTTGAATTACCACGTACAGTGGGACAGGCCGTTAAGTCAATATCAAGCAATTTAAGGTTTTAAATATCTTAACATGTGTATTTTTGTTTTATCATATTTTTTTATCATATCATATCATTGTTTTATCATATCGTAACGTGTATTTTTGTTTGTTTTAATCATTTACACAATCTTAGAAATACAACTGCTACTGTACTATGATTAGACGCAAAATGCTGGAGTAACTCAGTGGGACAGGAAGCATCTCCGGAGAGAAAGCCATGGGTGATGTTTCGGGTCGAGACCCTAGAGTCAGGGGGAAGGGTAATGAGAGACAGTGATTAGAGAGATATAGAACAAATTAGTGAAAAATTTGACTAGATATCTCGACCCGAGAGGTCTGAAGTTAAAGGTCTCGACCCGAAACATCTCCCATTCCTTCTCTCCATCATTTTGTGTCTATCATTGCACAGTAGCAGTTGTATCTCTAAGATTGTGTAAATGATTAAAACAAACATTCTCTTACACTAGTTTAGTGCGTGTACAGATGGAGTGAAGCTGTCTCTGTTCAGAGCATATTGTACACCACTCTATACTGCACATTTGTGGTCAAACTACAGAAAAGCAAGCTTACAGAGACTTTAAGAAGCTTATAATGATGCCATGAGAATATTACTTAAGAGACCTAGATGGTGTAGTGCAAGTGAAATGTTTGTGGCTGCAGGAGTCAATACTTTACAAAATGTCTTAAGAAATCTTATGTATACATTTATTTGCCGGATTAATGACTTTGAAAATGAAACCATCTTGGCCTTATCAAACATAAGGTTTAGCACTACACGCAACCAATTGGTATTGAGATTGGCATTGTTGTCTCGTTGTGGGACACTGATTTTTTAAATTCTTGATCTTAAACCATGTATTGTGCTTTTGTATGTAATTTATTGTGCCTTTGTATGCAATTTATTCTATATAATGTCGTGATTTATCTGAACCTTGAGTCGGTAATAAAAAGTAAGTAAGTAAACAAAAATAAGTTCAAGTTCAAGTTCAAGTTGCATTTATTGTCACATACACCAATTGGTACAGTGAGATTTGAGTTACCACACAGCCATACGAATAAAAAGAACACAATACACGATAGAATTTAACATGAACATCCCCACACAGCGGAATCAGCATTTCCCACTGTGAGGGAAGGCAATAAAGTTCAGTCATCTTCCTCTTTGTTCACCCGTGGACGTGGCCTTTGAACCCTCCGCAGTCGCCGCTATGGGCGGCCCGATGTTCAGGCCCTCTCGCCGGGATGATCGGAACTCCGGCGTCGGAACGGAAGAACATTCTCAGCGGCTTGGAGTTTCCGAATCGGCCACTTCCTACCGGAGACCACGGCTTTCAAAGTCCACAGGCCGAGCTGGGCGGAGATTCAACACTGGCGACCCTCGGCAAAGGATCCCAGGGCTCCGTGATGTTAAAGTCAATGCCGCCCGCGGCTAGAAGCTCCGCAAACCAGAGCTCCACGGTGTTCAGGTCAGCAGGCCCAACACTCCGGAGCTTCAACATAGGCTATTCCCGGTAAGACATCGTCCCGCTCCGCGATGGAATTCAGTGCAGCGTCGCTGCTGAAGCTCTGGTCGGTCTCCGGCAGGAACGGCTGCGCCAATCTAGTTGGTAGACCGCGAGGGGGGGACGAAGATGCGACTTGGAGAAAAGAAGCATCTCCGTTCAGGTAAGTGACTGGGAAATGGTTTCCCATTATCCACCCCCCCCCACCCACACCACATAAAAAAGACTAAGAAACCTTTTTAAAAACATACTTTTTAACATACTAAAAATAACAAAAAAGGGTGAAAGGACGAACAGTTGCTGGCGAGGCTGCCATAATCAATGGTGCCACCCGATGGACCCGATATGTTAAGATATGAAACCAACATCTGCAGTTCCTCCCTACACATTTAAAAGAGACTAGACTAAGTGGGACCCATCGGGTCCCATGTTCACACGGGAGGGCTGGTCCCCCAACGCAATATTCCACCTCTCCACCAATTCCAATATTGGAGGCCAGTGGGGGGGGGGGGGGGGATTTCTGGAGCGCTAGTATGGGTGTTGTGGGCCGAAGGAACTTGTTTCCAGAGGGCTAGTATGGAGTTTGTGGGCCGAATGGATTCTTGGACTGGCACTCAGGCCTAGTGGGCGGGCAGCTCAGTCAGTCAGGCCTGGTGGGCTGGCAGCTCAGTCCTCTGGCCTGGTGGGCTGGCAGCTCAGTCACTCAGGCCTGGTGGGCTGGCAGCTCAGTCACTCAGGGCTGGTGGGCTGACAGCTCAGAAACTGCCAGAAATTCTGCCCAAAACAGGTGATAGTCTCTGTGAGAGAGAACGGGGAGAGGGTGGAGAATCAATTTTGGACATTTTTCATCTTTTTCTGCAGATCCCAGCAATGAAGGAGGAAAGCCTATCCTTGTCTGGATCTCACAGGGAGCCAATGAAGGGAGGGAGAAAATACTGGGGTGAGGTTTAATACTTGCAGGGGAATACTTAATGATAGGCCATAGGGACTCCTCCTGGGCTAGTACATGCATGATGGGCCGAAGGAGCTCTTTTAAAAAAAATATCTGAGTGAAATCTCAGTGAAAGGCACTTTTTCTGGACTTTTCCTGGACTGGCACGGGCCTTTTGGCTAAAATCAATATACAGCGTGGACGGGAAGTGGTCAAGATGAGACTTTTAGTTATATAGATGTGTGGGACACATTTTTTAACACAGATTGATGATGGAGGCTGGTAAAATAATAGGATTGGAGGTTTTTAGATAGGCGCATGGAAGTGTTGGGAATTGCTAGAGTTGCAGAATGTGAGAAAGGCAGTCAAAGTATACAGGACAGGTTACTGCAGGCATATGAGATTAGTTTAGCTTGGCATCATGTTCGGCACTGTTATTGTGGGCTGAAGGGCCTGTTCCTATGCTGTACTTTTCTATGTTCTACTTTCATGGGGGCATGGGGTCAGGATTCATTGGAGGTGGTTTTGTAGTGGAGGATGCTCTTCAAATTGCGGAGCATCCTGTACAATACAGCTCACCCCCTCCATGACACACTGGTCAACCGGAGAAGCACCTTCAGCAACAGACTGGTTCCGTCAAGATGCAGGACAGAACACCACAGGAGATCCTTTTTCCCTGTGGCTATCAAACTGTACAACTCTTCCCCCTTCTGTCTTGGGGTAGACTGAGTGACTCTCCTCCCCCCCCAATCTTTGCATGTCCCCAATCCTGGACTTTCGACTCGGCATTTCAATTTCATGTTTCATGTATCTTGTTGTGTTTTATGACAGTTGGCAGACCAATTTTCCTCCTGGGATAAATAAAGTTATTTCGTATCATATCATATCATATTGTCTTGAATGTTGATGCTCTACATTGCAGCAACTGCGGAAATTGACATGACTTTGATATCTTTAGCAAAATTCAGCCAATTCACAAAACCCCTGATCATGCAGTGTGAAAATTGCACTTTCACATATGCTTATATGAAATGATTCCCTTTACAATCTGGACACAGCATCAACAGTTACATTTTGGTTTGAAAAATGACATTCCAATTATATAATTGCAATGTAATAGCAAACTTCCCAACTATCTGTCCCATTGGAATTGCTGCTATTGGACTAGAATTGCCAAATAATAATTGTAAGAAGAACAAAGGTTTTTCAAGAGTCAAGAGTGTTTTCTTTCTTTCTTTTAAAATCTTTTTATTAGCTTTTTATTCAAAACAACAACAAAAAAGAATAATGATAAAGATAACAATGATATTGATACATAGGGATCAGGATTACATTAATAACAGGTATAACCTAAATATCAGTCCAGTGTCAAAATACACATTGAATATGGACCTCCCCGGTCTCTATGTAAATATAGTTAAATGTTTAAAAGAAAACTTATATTAAAAAAAAACAAAAAAATAAAAAGAAGAACAATTTTAAAGAGAAAAAAGGAAAATACAAAACCCCCCTAAACTAGAGAAAAAAAAAGCAAAACAGAATCTCGGCTGCAAAGAAATTCAACAATTTAAGTCCCTGTTTGTCGTCAAGTCCGTTCCACCGTATAAAGGTAAAATAATTTTTATAACGGTTGGAGAGGGGACAATTTATGTTGTGTGAAAATGTTGAATAAATCTTCCCCAAGTCCTATCAAATTTAACCAAGGGTTCAACAATGTCACTCCTGATTTTTTCTAAATTTAAACATGATATCGTTTCAGAATACCAATGGAGTGTGGTCGGAGGGTTAGAGTCTTTCCATTTAAATAAAATAGATCTTCTGGCAATTAATGTAGTAAAAGCAATCAGCCGATGGGCGGAACGGGACAACTGAATAGAATCTAACATTGGTAACCCAAACATTGCAGTAATAGAATGAGGTTGTAAATCTATACCTAAAACTACAGAAATAGTATCAAAAATGTATTTCCAATATTTTTCCAAAAGTGGGCAGGACCAAAACATATGGGTCAGTGAGGCCACTTCAGAGTTACATCTGTCACAGGTAGGATTTATATGACCATAAAAACGAGCTAACTTATCTTTTGACATATGAACTCTGTGAACCACCTTGAATTGTATCAGAGCGTGTCTTGCACACATTGAGGAAGTATTAACTAATTGAAGAGTCCTCTCCCATTTCTCTATAGATAGAGACATTTGGAGTTCTCTTTCCCAGTCATTCTTAATTTTATCAAATGTACCTATTTGTAATTTCAAAATCAACTCATAAATAGTCATTATTAAGCCTTTCTGATAAGGGTTCAAATGTAAAAAAGTTTCCAAAATTTCGGTTTGATGTGGTAATGGAAAAAAGGGTAAAGTAGCCTTCAAAAAATGTCTTTCTAAATATCTAAAAAAGTGTGAGTTTAGGTAAATTATATTTATTGGAGAGTTGTTCAAAAGACATAAAACAACCATCCAAAAACAAATCACGAAAAGCTACTAATCCCTTCCTCTTCCATAACAGAAAGGCTTGATCAGTACTAGAAGGTTGGAAGAGAAAATTAGATATGTTAGGACTCGATAAGATAAAATCATTCAATCCAAAATACTTACGAAATTGAAACCATATTCGAAATGTATCTCTTATTATTGGATTAGTTGTATATTTATTCAATCTCGTAATTGTAAAAGGTAACGAGGTCCCTAGAATAGAAGCCAATGATAGCCCTTGCATAGAATCACGTTCAAGATTTATCCATCCTGGGCATTGGGAATCTTCTAGATCTTTTATCCAAAACGTTAAATAACGAACATTAACTGCCCAATAGTAGAATCTGAGGTTCGGCCAAACCACCGTCTTTTTTTGATTTCTGTAAGTATTTTTTACTTAGTCTGGGATTTTTATTCTGCCATATATATGAAGAAATTTTGGAGTCGATAATATCAAAGAAAGATTTAGCAATAAAAATTGGTATCGTCTGAAATAAATTCAAAAATTTAGGTAAGATAAACATTTTAATAGCATTGATTCGGCCGATTAAAGATAAGGACATTGGTGACCATTTAGTAAACTGTTGTTTGATATGGTCAATTAAAGGCATAAAATTAGCTTTAAATAAATCCTTATGTTTCTTGGTAATCTTAATACCTAAATAAGTAAAACATTCGGTAGTCAATCAAAATGGAAACTGTCCATAATTCGAAACTAGATTGTTTAATGGAAAAAGCTCACTCTTACTAAGATTTAGTTTATAACCAGAAAAACTACTGAATTGATCAATCGTGTTTAATAGTAAGATTAAACGAGAACTTACCAGTTTGAAGTTTGATCTGTATTTTATGAGGAGTTACGATGAGGGATTACGTGAAGACCCCGTCCAGCACGCATGCGCGACATTCTTCAAAGCAGCGGTGTGGAATCACAGGAAACACAATAATTGAAATAAACATAGTAAAGAAAAGGAGAACTAAGATACCTGTTGATCTATATATTTGAGGGTGGGAGCGGAGGGCACGTAATCCCTCATCGTAACTCCTCATAAAATACAGATCAAACTTCAAACTGGTAAGTTCTCGTTTAATCTTACTATTTTACTTCGGAGTCACGTGAGTGACTAGGTGAAGATTTTAAAGCTCTGTGATTTCAAACCGTGTAACAGTTCATACTTCACTCGCTGCCGAAGTCATTCAAGGGAGGAAGTATGTTATCGTAATCAACCATAATCTGTTTGTAAACAATAATGGTATCTATTAAACAATAACAAAAGACAAAATGCTCCCCCGGGCTTAAATTATATATTTTTGCAGATTTTAAAACTCTTTCTGCAAATAACACAGGTTCTGCTAGCGGCTTGTGGTAGAACGTTTGGAACGTTTTCTCCATGTTCATTCTTTTAGCCGCCGATGTGGATGCTGCCCTGGTGGAGTGAGATGTATATACATCAGTATCTACTCCAGCAGCTCCCAGTACCTGCTTGAGCCATCTCGAGATGGTTTGGCTCGACACCCAACCATGAGGTTTCTTGTGGCTGACCCATAAGGCTTTTTTATTTATTTATTTATTTATTTTTTCCTTTCTCCCTCGAGAATCTCTTGTTGTGTTGATGTAAGTGAATAAGTGAGTCATGACACACAACCGTAGGTCAGGTGGGTATGCCCGGAAATCCATAACTAGGACTCAAGTTCCTGGCTTGCTCTGCTTTAGCAGCTCCTGAATGGTGAATGAGACCCGGTCTGGTGTTATAACCATGTTGTCCAGTCGCAGTAAGTGGAGGGACTGGACTCTTTGTGCTGAGACTAGTGGCATCAGCATGACCGTTTTCAGGGTTAGCTTTTCCAGGGTGAGAGACCTGGCTGGGGACCATCCCCTTAGGTATGTCAGGACCACACTGACATCCCAGATTTGTGTATACCTAGGTCTAAGAGAGTTGGAGTTGACGATACTCCTCATGAGTTTGATCACCAGCGGGTGAGACCCTATGGCCTGTTGTCCTGGCCCCTGTTTTAAGTAGGCTGACAGCGCACGTCTGGCAGTATTGATGGCGCTGTAGCTCAATCCTTCATTATGGTGAAGGCCCCCCAGGAACTCCAGTACATTGGTTATGGTTGCAGATGAGTACGTTGTCCCAGTAGTCGAGCAGTATCTTTCCCACTTCCTGATGCTCGATAGGTATTGTTTCCTGGTGGACATACGGTGTCATCATGTTGATGGTCCTGTCAGACAATCCCAGTCCCAGCAGTGGTCTTTTGATAATCTGCAACCCAGTAGGTTAATTTTGTCATGGCATGGATGACTTATGCCTGATACAGGGTGCGTCAATAGGTCTGGGCTACTGGGAAAGGTCATAGGAGTTTCGATGACCATGTCGAGGACCACTGGGAACCATGGCTGTGTAGGCCAGTTGGTACTATCAAAATACCTGAAGCAGAGTCCATCTGTATTTTGCGTAGTACCCTACAGATTAAGGCAGAAGGGGAAAAAGCATAGAAGAAATCGGTCCCCCAGTTCAGCGCGAATGCATCTATCGCTGCTGCCTCAGGGTGTGGTTCCCAAGGGACATACATTGGTACATGGTGATTTAGTCTGGATGCAAAGAGATCGATATCTGGTGTGCCATATTGGTTTGTAATTTTAGCAAAAGCTCTAGGATTTAACATCCATTCGGTGTTTATCATTGAATTTGCGTGACCTGGCACTGTATTTAGCTTACCTGGTAGGTAAGTTGCTGATAGCCAAATATGTCTATCGACCCACCATTACCAGATTGTGTTGACCCAATTGTCACATGATATCGATTTTATTCCGGTCATATGGTTAATATAGGCCACCACCGTGATATTATCAATTTGTAAATGAACATGCAAGTTGTGCATATTCCTAGAATATGCTTTAAAACCATAAAACGCACCCAACATTTCCAAATAATTTATGCCCAGTGTTTGTAGTAAAGACGAGTCTAGGTTAGTCCATCTACCACCTGTGCTGGATATGGTATTAGTTGCTCCCCAGCCTTGAGCACTGGCATCTGTTTGTATAGTTAACGTTGGGTTATTGATGATGATAGGGCTGGAACTATGCCAAATGTGTTATATCCACCATTGTAACTCTGATATTGCTTCAATGGGTAGTTTCATGGATCTGTCAAAGTGACCTGCATGTCGTTTCAACGCCTGTACTTTTGCCCTTTGTAGGTGCTGATAGTGCAGGAGTCCAAATTGTGTAGCTGAAAATGCTGCTACCATTTTGCCAATTACTCTTGCCACTTGTCGGATGGTTGGTCGATTGCTTACCATTAAATTGTTGCACATCTGTGCCAATTCTGCTGCTTTACCTTTTGGCAACGTTAGGCATGTGGATTGAGTTAATTGAATCCCAGATAGTCCATAGTTGTGGATGGCGTCAACTTAGATTTATCTGGATGTATGACAAACCCAGGGTTTCAAACAATTATTTGGTAGCTAATACAGCTGATTTAGCCAACTCCATGGTTTTGCCAACTATTAGGATATCATCAAGATACGCCATGACAATATGTCTTTGTTTCGCTAATGTTGCCAAGGCTGGTTTTAATATTTTGGTAAATAGTCTAAGGCTGATGTCAACCCATTAGGCAATACTTTATACTGCCATAGTTGCCCCATCCAGGTAAATTTTCAGGTATCTGCGATGACCCTTGTGAATGGGTACTGAATAGTAGGCATCTTTTAAATCAATGCTTGCCATAAAGTATCCTTTGGAAATCAGTTGTTTAGCAGTTACAAATGTTTCCATTTTGAAATGTACATACTTAACAAAGGTATTTAGTGAGGTTAAGTCAATGATGATGCAACATCCACCATCTTTTTTACTTTTGGTAAATATATTTGAGACAAATTCCAAAGGATCATGTTTGGATTTCTCAATGACACCCTTTGTAAGTAACCTCACCAGTTCTGTTTGAGCCTCTAGTTCTCTTTGACTGAGAGTGTAAAGACCCTTTGGGTACGTGCTGAACTGGTGGCATGTTTTCGTGAATGAACTCTATTTTGTATCCCCGAATACTGTTAAGTATATAACTATCATTCGTGAGACACCTCCTGTTAGTACAGTTCCCCATTTACATGCTGGTAGGAACCAGACCCACCTACCTCCATAGTTATGGTAGTGTTCCTTTCTTCCGTTTGTTCATCGGTCGTTATACTGCTGGATGTACTGCTGATGTACTGCTGATTGGGGGTGGCGCATTTTCCATGGGGTCCGCTCTGGGCCCTGGCCTAAAAAGGCTTTCGGGGATAGTATGCGGACCCCGAGCTTTCACCAGTGACATAAATTTGACCTTGACTGGTGGACGCGGTGGGGTACTGCCGTCTGTTTTTTTGTGTGGGTCTGCTCGTTCCGGGGCCTGCCCTCATGAGGCCAAATGCTTTGGACTCCTCCTCCAGGTCTTTCACTTGTCCTTCCAAATAACAGGATCTGTGGCTCTGAGGCCGGTGTTTTACACAGTCCTGCAAACCTGGGATTGAGGGCAGGTCTTATTCTCTCCTTGCGGAGGTTATTTATCTCATATTGGGTGTAGCACAGCAGAGCCAGAGTGTCTTGCTGGTTTGTGGTCATATCCACCCCATCCACGGAACGAGCATAGGCTGTTATCCCTGTCGTCAGGAGCTTGAGGATTTTAGCTCCTGGTTCCGGATGCTCTGTCCCCCCCCCCAGATTTGGCTGTTAACAGCCGGTACATTGAGCGAACTGCAGTTTTCCAGCTCTAGTGCCTCATTAAGTACCTGTCTTGTAGGGGTTTGAGGGACAGGTGGTTGATGCTGGCCGCCAGTTTTGGCTCCAATGGCCGCCCTGCTCGTGGTGAAACCACGTAGCGAATCTCCACACCCAGCAGCTCTTCCTGATCCTGTACCCCAAGCATACTCCCGACATCTTCAGCCAATGACCCCTCTTCCTGACCAGCCCAGCCCTGGTCGCCAACGCTGCCCTGCTTTGAGGGGAAAGCGATGGCCAGTGCATTGTAGAGCACTGCTGTGGGAGTGCCTGATCCCCCTGGCGAGACTGCTCTAGCTCCTGAAGCAAGTCTCGCTGGAGCAGTTGCTCCATGTGCCTTTCCATTCGGCTCAGGCGGCTAGCTCTGCCGCTCTAAGGCGGACCCTCCTCATCGGAGTCAGACATAACCGGCCGGTATTTTTTTTATTTTTTTTTTTAACTTTTCCTCCAGCCCGCTGCCGCTCATCAGGCTGCGCTAGCGGGACTGGGCTCGGCTCGGTCTCGATGAGGGTGGACCGCCGCATATGCGGTCCAGGTGCCGCCTCTCGCCCCCCACTGATGGAACACTCCCGTTCTGTTGGAGTCGAACGGGGGGCGGTTTTCTTCCTTTGCCGTGCTGCTCCTGTTCCCAGTTCCTCTGGAATAGAGAGCAGAGCACAGCTTGCGGATTACGACCTCAGTGTAAGACTTACCTGAAGGTCCGCTGTTTAGTTTTCACCGACGTGTAGCGGGAGCGCCTGTACTCCCGGTCGTCGCTGTTGCACTGTGTGAACGCTAATGTCGCGCATGCGTGCTGGACGGGGTCTTCACGTAGTCACTCACGTGACTCCGAAGTAAAATTGTCAAATTTAGTTTAGAGATACAGAATGGAAACAGGCCCTTCGGTCCATCGAGTCCACGCCAACCATTGATCACCCATTCACACTAGTTCTATGTTGTCCCACTTTCTCATCCACTCCCTACACACTAGGGGGCAACTTACAGAAGCCAATGAACTTATAAACCCACTATGTACCGAAAACAGAACAATGAAATTCTTACGTGCAGCAGCATAACAGGGCGGTAAACACAGTACTCATAGAAAGGAACATAAATGAAAAAAGGTTTGCAGCAGGAATGATGAGATTTTCTTCAAGCTGAACATTAATGCTAGTGCTTTCTTCTCAATTTTATGCAGTTTTGTTCACTTTTGTTGAGAGCAGGTGAAGAAAATACTTGAGGCTATTTCCGCCCATCATCCATAATATGGCAGATGAAAGCGCTGCAGACCTAACAACTTAGTTTTACAGTTCCCTTCATATCATGGTAAACCATTATGAACACGTATAATCCATTGAACACGTATCTATCATGAACACGTATAATCCATTGTGGCACGGTGCCACAGCGGTCGAGTTGCTGCCTTACAGTGCCAGAGTGCCTTATAGATGACAGGTGCTGTCTATACGGAGTGTGTACGTTCTCCTCGTGATCTGCATGGGTTTTCTCTTGGGTCTCCGGTTTCCTCCCACACTCCAAAGACGTACAGGTTTGTAGGTTATTTGGCTTGGTATCAATGTAAATTATCTCTAGTGTGTAGGATAGTGTGTAGATTGTCTCTAGTGTGTAGGATAGTGTTAGTGTGCGGGGATCGCTGGTCGGCGCAGACTCGGTGGGTCGAAGATGCTTGTTTCCATGCTGTATCTCTAAACTAAACCAAAATTAAAAGGTGCGACAGAGGTTCACCTGCATCTCCTCCAACCTCATCTATTGCATTCGCTGCTCTAGATGCCAGCTGATCTACATCGGTGAGACCAAGCGGAGGCTTGGCGATCGTTTCGCCGAACACCTCCGGTCGGTCCGCAATAACCAACCTGAACTCCCGGTGGCTCAGCACTTCAACTCCCCCTCCCATTCCGTATCTGACCTCTCTGTCCTGAGTCTCCTCCATGGCCACAGCGAGCAACACCGTAAATTGGAGGAAATGCACCTCATATTCCGCTTGGGCAGTCTACATCCTGGTGGCCTGAACGTTGAATTCTCCCAATTCTGCTAGCCCTGGCTGTCCCCTCCCCTTCATCAGCCATCTGGTTGTCTCCTCCCCTCCCCCAGCCCTCGGGCTCCTCCTCCGCCTTTTCCTTTTTTCCTTTCTTCTCCCCACCCCCTATCAGTCTGAAGAAGGGTTTCGGCCCGAAACGTTACCTATTTCCTTCGCTCCATAGATGCTGCTGCACCCGCTGAGTTTCTCCAGCATTTTTGTGTACCCAAAATTAAATTAAACTGAACTAAATTGTGTCAATGTTGCCAGAGGGCAAAAGAGATTTGGACTTAGTCAAAGTCCTACAGCATGAAAACAGACCCTTTGGACAAACTTATCCATGCTGCACAAGATGACCAATCTAAGCAAGTCTCATTTGCCTGCATTTAGCTCACATTCCTCTGAACCTTTCCTGTCCATTTAACTATCCAAATGTCTTTTAAATCTTGCTATTATATCTTCCTCAATTACTTTGTCTGGCAGCTCGTTCCATATACCCACCACCTTCTGTGTTAAAGTTGGTCCTCAGGATCTTTCTCCTTTCACCTTAATCTTGTGTGCTCGAGCTCTTGATTCTCCTACCCTGGCTAATAGACTGCATTCACCATTTCTGTTCCCCTCAGGAATTTATACACCTCTATAAGATCATCCCGCAGCCTCCTGTGCTCCGAGGGATGCAGTTCAAGTCCTAGCAACATCCTTGTAGACCTGGTGTTAGTGGTGGAGAATTGTTGGGTATGCCGGTAGATAGCCAGTCGGTACCGATAGTCTGAAGAAGGGTTTCGGCCCGAAACGTTGCCTATTTCCTTCGCTCCATAGATGCTGCTGCACCCGCTGAGTTTCTCCAGCATTTTTGTGTACCTTCCTTGTAGACCTTCTCTTTTGCATTCTTTTCAGCATGACGTCTATTTTCAACTTCACCTTTATTCCCTTCCTTCCCCACCTCAATGAGTTCCGCGCCTGCCACGATGTGGCGCTCTTCTTCCGTCGCCTCCGCATCCAAGCATTTTTCCATGGGATGGAGTCCTCACCCCCCAGTGATGACCCCTTCTTCCCTCTACAACGGACCCCCTCCTCTTGGACTCCCCCTCATGGCCATCTACCGGCTTTAACTTTAGACCTTTTTATTTTAAACTGCCGGCGGGACCTCAACCGCCTCAACTTCTCCCCTTTCTCACTCTAACCTCTCCCCCCCTGAACGTACAGCCATCCACTCACTCTGCAACAACCCAGACTGGGTGATCAAACCTGCCGACAAGGGAGGTGCCGTGGTAGTCCGGCGCGCTGACCTCTACAAGGCTGAGGCCACGCGCTAACTCTCAGATGCTATCTCCTAGTTAACCTTGGACCATGACCCCACAGTCAAGCACCAGGCCATTATCTCAAACACTATCACTGACTTCATCACTTCCGGCTCCCTGCCCTCCCAAGCCTCCAATCTCATCATTCCCCAGCCCCACACGGCCGGATTTTACCTTCTCCCCAAAATCCACAAACCTGACTGTCCTGGCAGACCCATTGTTTCTGCCTGTTCATGCCCTACCGAACATATTTCCACATACCTTGACTCCATCCTATCTCCCCTGGTTAAATCCCTCCCTACCTATGTCCAAGACACCTCACACATTCTTCGTCTCCTCCATGACTTCTGTTTTCCAGGCTCCCATTCCCTCATCTTCAGCATGGATGTCCAGTCACTCTACACCTCCATCCCCCACCAGGAGGGTCTTAAAGCCCTCCGTTTCTCCCTCGACCGCAGAACCAACCAATCCCCATCTACTGATACTCTCCTCCGCCTAGTTGGTCCTTACCCTTAACAACTTTTCCTTTGACTCCTCCCATTTCCTCCAAATACAAGGCGTAGCTATGGGCAAGCGCATGGGCCCAAGATGTACCTGCCTCTTTGTAGGGTATGTCGAACAATCCTTATTCGAGGCATACCATGGCCCTATCCCCGAACTCTACCTCCGCTACATCGATGACTGCATTGGTGCTATCTCCTGCACCCACACACAACTCACTGACTTCATCCATTTCACCACTAACTTCCATCCGGCGCTCAAATACACCTGGACCATTTCCGACATCTCCCTACCATTTCTAGACCTCACTATCTCCATCGCAGGTGATAGACTACTGACCGACACCTACTATAAACCTACTGACTCCCATAGCTATTTGGACTACACTTCTTCCCACCCTGCTTCCTGTAAGGACTCCATCCCCGACTCCCAATTCCTCCGTCTATGCCGCATCTGCACCCATGATGAGGCGTTCCACACCAGGGCATCGGAGATGTCCTCATTTTTCAGGGAACGGGGGTTCCCCTCTTCTACTATAGATGAGGCTCTCACCAGGGTTTCTTCTATACACCATAACTCTGCTCTCACTCCCCACCCCCCCACTCGTAACAAGTGCAGAGTCCCCCTTGTCCTCACCTTCCATCCTATCAGCCGTCACATACAACAAATAATCCTCCAACATTTTCGCCAACTCCAACGAGATCCCACCACTGGCCACATCTCCCCATCTCCTCCCCTGTCTGCTTTCCGCAGAGACCGCTCCCTCCGTAACTCCCTGGTCAATTCATCCCTTCCCACCCAAACCACCCCCTCCCCTGGTACTTTCCCTTGCAACCCCATGAAATGCTACACTTGTCGCTTTACCTCCCCCCTTGACTCCATTTAAGGACCCAAGCAGTCTTTCCATGTGCGGCAGAGGTTCACCTGCGCCTCCTCCAAACTCACCTATTGCATCCGCTGCTCTAGGTGTCAGCTGCTCTACATCGGTGAGACCAAGCGTAGGCTTGGCGATCGCTTTGCCCAACACCTCCGCTCGGTTCGCAACAACCAACCTGATCTCCTGGTGGCTCAGCACTTCAACTCCCCCTCCCATTCCGAATCCGACCTTTCTGTCCTGGGCCTCCTCCATGGCCAGAGTGAGGCCCACTGTAAATTGGAGGAGTAGCACCTCATATTTTGCTTGGGCAGTTTACACCCCAGTAGTATGAAGATTGACTTCTCCAATTTCAGGTTGTCCCTGCTTTCTCCTCCCCTTCCCAGCTCTCCTTCAGCCCACTGTCTCCGCCTCTTCCTTTCTTCTTCACGCCCTCCCACCCCACACCAGTCTGAAGAAGGGTCTCGACCCGAAACATTGCCTATTTCCTTGGCTCTAGATGCTGCCTCACCTGCTGAGTTTCTCCAGCATTTTTGTCTACCTATTTTCCTACAGCAGGTTGACCAAAACTGAACACAATACTCCAAGTGCAATCTCACCAACATCTTGTACAACTGTCACATAATGTCCCAACTTCTACACTAATTTCTCTGACTGATGATGTCAGAGATCATGCCAGAGGTCAACTTCACCGTCCTATCTATCACTTTCAGGATATTCTACTTGTCACTTTCAGGATATTCTACGTCACTTTCAGGATATTCTACGTACTCCTGGAGCCCTCTGCCCTACAACTCTACCCATGACTCGTACCATTCCCTGTAATTGACCCGCAGGAGGCTTTTAAGGTGCAGGCATTTCAGGTACAGTTTTAGATGCATTGAGGGTCAAAGGTAAAGACATTAAAGGCAGAGTTCCCTGAATGACCAGATACAGGGAGAGAGTAAAGTGGAGCAGAAAATAAGAGCCTGTGAAATATGGTAGGTTATTGATATCAGTGAGAATCAGGTTAAACTCAAAAAGCTCAGAGTGGATTTAAAGGGGAAATAAACAAAGAGTGAACTAGAGAATAGGCTATCAGCAAATGTAGAAAATATGGCTAGAACATTTTTTTTAAATGTGTATATGCATACGAATAGGAAAGGGGTTAGAAGAGATAGAAAACTTTGTTTTGTTTAAAAGATAAACAATAAATTAAAAAAATAAAATATTGTCTTATAATTCTTAGTAAAATTGCTCAGACAATTATTTTTTTTTAGCTTTTCATTACTTGTTATAGTACCTTTACTATTCTTTCAAAGTTTCCTTTTATCAAGATCTGTGCAAGCTTTTGCCATTTTAAATGTTTTGACTATTTTTATGTTGCCACTTGATTCTTCAGTCTTCAATGGCTTTCCTTTGGTGAATAGATCTCATATTTATACTGTGGAGCAAGGAACTGCAGATGCTGGTTTAAACCAAAGATAGACACAAAATGCTGGAGTAACTCAGTGGGACAGGCAGCATCTCTGGACAGAAGGAATGGGTGACATTTTGGGTCAAGATCCTTCTTCAGTCTGAAGTCCCATATTGATAATGCTTTCATTTTTAATCACCAAGTCTAATACTCACTCTCGCTTTCCTACAAGTTCTATAACCTGGTATATTTGTTTCCAATCCTGACTATATTGCTGATTGATCTAAATATATAGAAACATAGAAACATAAATAGTTGCAGGAGTAGGCCATTCGGCCCTTCGAGCCTGCACCGCCATTCAATATGATCATGGCTGATCATCCAACTCAGTATCCTGTACCTGCTTTCTCTTCATACCCCCTGATCCCTTTAGCCACAAGGGCCATATCTAACTCCCTCTTAAATATAGCCAATGAACTGGCCTCAACTACATTCTGTGGCAGAGAATTCCTGAGATTCACCACTCTCTGTGTAAAAAATGTTTTTCTCATCTCAGTCCTAAAAGATTTCCCCTTTATCCTTAAACTGTGACCCCTTGTTCTGGACTTCCCCAACATCGGGAACAATCTTCCTGCATCTAGCCTGTCCAACCCCTTAAGAATTTTGTAAGTTTCTATAAGATCCCCCCTCAATCTTCTAAATTCTAGCGAGTACAAGCCGAGTCTATCCAGTCTTTCTTCATATGAAAGTCCTGACATCCCAGGAATCAGTCTGGTGAACCTTCTCTGCACTCCCTCTATGGCAAGAATGTCCTTCCTCAGATTAGGAGACCAAAACTGTACGCAATACTCCAGGTGTTGTCTCACCAAGACCCTGTACAACTGCAGTAGAACCTCCCTGCTCCTATACTCAAATCCTTTTGCTATGAATGCTAACAGGCTTTCTTCACTGCCTGCTGCACCTGCATGCCTACTTTCAATGACTGGTGTACCATGACACCCAGGTCTCGTTGCATCTCCCCTTTTCCTAATTGGACACCATTCAGGTAATAGTCTACTTTCCTGTTTTTGCCACCAAAGTGGATAACCTCACATTTATCCACATTATACTGCATCTGCCATGCATTTGCCCACTCACCCAGCCTATCCGAGTCATCTTGCAGCCTCCTAGCACCCTCCTCACAGCAAACACTGCCCCCCAGCTTCGTGCCATCCGCAAACGTGGAGATGTTGCATTCAATTCCCTCGTCCAAATCATTAATATATATTGTAAATAGCTGGGGTCCCAGCACTGAGCCTTGCGGTACCCCATTAGTCACTGCCTGCCATTCTGAAAAGGACCCGTTAACTCCTACTCTTTGCTTCCTGTCTGCCAGCCAGTTCTCTATCCACATCAATACTGAACCCCCAATACCATGTGCTTTAAGTTTGTATACTAATCTTTTATGTGGGACCTTGTCGAAAGCCTTCTGAAAGTCCAGATATAACACATCCACTGGTTCTCCCTTATCCACTCTACTAGTTACATCCTCGAAAAATTCTATAAGATTCGTCAGACACGATTTACCTTTCGTAAATCCATGCTGACTTTGTCCAATGATTTCACCATTTTCCAAATGTGCTGCTATCCCATCTTTAATAACTGACTCTAGCAGTTTCACCACTACCGATGTTAGACTAACTGGTCTGTAATTCCCCATTTTCTCTCTCCCTCCCTTTTTAAAAAGTGGGGTTACATTAGCTACCCTCCAATCCTCAGGAACTACTCCAGAATCTAAAGAGTTTTGGAAAATTATCACTAATGCATCCACTATTTCTGGGGCTACTTCCTTAAATACTCTGGGATGCAGCCTATCTGGCCCTGGGGATTTATTGGCCTTTAATCTATTCAATTTACCTAACACCACTTCCCGGCTAACCTGGATTTCACTCAGTTCCTCCATCTCATTTGACCCCCGGTCCCCTGCTATTTCCGTCAGATTAATTAAGTCTTCCTTAGTGAAGACAGAACCAAAGTAGTTATTCAATTGGTCTGCCATGTCCTTGTTCCTATATCCTATAGATATTCATTTTCATTTCCACTGAATGAATTCCATTGATTTTCAGCATTAAATGAGTTGGATAATTTTCTCAGGAACAAAGAAACACCTCTGCTATTATGTTAACCAGTTAAAAAAAAAACGTTTCCTGCTCTGCCACCTAGTGGGGAGAAGCATGAGTGGTGGCACTGATTATAACTGGATGTAAACACAAAAACCTGGAGTAACTCAACGGGTCAGGCAGCATCTTTGGAGAATCTCAGTCTACCCCACAACAGAAGGGGGAGTAGTTGTACAGTTTGATAGCCACAGGGAAGAAGGATCTCCTGTGGCGTTCTGTCCTGTGGAACCAGTCTGTTGCTGAAAGTACTCCTCAGGTTGACCTGTGTGTCATGGAGGGGGGTGAGCTGTATTGTCCAGGATGCTCCGCAGTTTGAGGAGATAGATTCTTTATTAGTACGGGTCAGGGGTTATGGAGAGAAGGCATGAGATTGGGGTTAGGAGGAAGATACAGATCAGCCATGATTGAATGGTGGAGTAGACTTGATGGGCCAAATGGCCTGATTCTGCTCCTATCACTTTTGACCTTATTCTCCCTGAGCTGCTTATTGTTTCCAACATGTTGTGTTTGTTTACATTAGTTTTTATACGTTTTGGATACAATGGTAATACACATATTGGCAGCTCTGATATTTGATCATGGCCATGTTTGTTATACACATTTGGCAGAGTAGCCAGTGTTGAATCTCCCCTGGTCTGCATGAATGTACACAGAATCCATTCCTCTGTTATTTTCCACCATCAGTGACTCAATGATGCAAATACCGTAACTCCAATACGTTTAGCTTTAATACTTGGTTAAATCCATTAGCTCTATCCTAAAACGTTTTGTGGTTCAAATGGCTAAACCGTTCATCTATTGTTTCCCTGTGTCAATGGCTGTTCATAGCCAGCATATGTCATGCTTCTCGATTATACATTGATCTCGCTTATTCTAATCTCTCATCCATATCTTAGCAGATAGTGAAAGGCTTGGATAGAGTGGATGTAGAGAGGATATTTCCACTAGTGTGAGAGTCTAGGACCAGAGGTCATGGCCTCAGAATTAAATGACATTCCTTTAGAAAGGAGATGAGGAGGAATTTCTTCAGTCAGAGGGTGGTGAATCTGTGGAGTTCTTTGCCACAGAAGGCTGTGGAGGCCAAGTCAATGGATAGGCAGTGATAGATAGATTCTTGATTAGTGCGGGTGTCCGGGATTATGGGGAGAAGGCAGGAGAATGGGGTTAGGAGGGAGAGATGGATCAGCCATGATTGAATGGCGGAGCAGACTTGATGGGCCAAATGGCCTAATTCTGCTCCTATCACTTGTGACCTTATGACCATGTGTTTTGGCTTGAGGGTTTGGTGTTTCCCAAGGAGTTCATTGGATTCCATTTCCATAGTCATGCTACATTTGCTGCGTCTCATTATTGTGAAATATATGAATATACATGCGTTTCTTGATGAGCCTTTGAGTGCATACAGTTTATTCAGCGATCATTTTCCAAACCACTTATGTCAAGTGGCTCCCTGCTGTGACGATGCTGCTTTTGTTTAGAACATAGAACAGTACATCGCAGGAACAGGCCCTTTGGCCCATAGATCCTATAGCAAGCAAGATAGCCCACTCGACGAAAAAGACATCGTACGGTCATGGGCAGATTCATGGGTACTTTTCGGCCCCATTTCCATCTACGCACCAAAGATCCCATAGCGGAGCAAAGATAACTAGTGCGGAGACGGAAGCCGGTTACGGAAACATCCTCGTAAAAATAAAAGTTCTTTGCTAAAAATCTTCTCATTTTCAGAATTATAATTTATTAACACAAACTGTTCCCCCGCAATGTTGATTACACTGCGAGTCGGGTCGGGTTACTGAAATGGATGAAAAAAAGGCCCACGTTCCGCTCCGTTGCGTACTACACGTCAGCCCATTGCATTTAGCAGGGGTGGTCTATCTTGCTTTGGCCCTCAATGTTTGGGCCGAACATGATGCCAAGATAAACTGATCTCATCTGCCTGGGCATGATCCATACCCCTCTATTCCCTGCACTTCCATGTGCCTATCTGACAGCCTCTTAAACGCCACTATCGTGTCTGCCTCCACCGCCACTCCTCGCAGTGCGTTACAAGCCCCCACCACCCTCTTGTGTAAAAAAACGTGCCCCGCACATCTCCTTTAAACTTTCCTCCACTCACCTTATATCGATGCCCTCTAATATTGGACATTTCCACCCTGGGAGAAAGGCTCTGACCATCTACTCTGTCTAAGCCTCTCATAATTTTATATACTTCTATAAAGTAGCAATGTTACAAAATTTTGAGACTTTAAAAATAAAGTCTGCAATTTATCCCATCAGATAAAGCATAAAAAGAAGTTTAATTTGACACTTAATTCACTGTCATATCTTCAGTATTAAAAAAGTTATGGCCATTATCATACTCAGAAATTAGCATCTAGTTCCCTATTGCTTTTCCATTGACTTAACACAAAAGCTGTGATCGAGGACAGTTAAAAGCCCATAACTTTCTTAAAAATTATGGTAACTGAAAGAAATTTTCAGGTATTATAGATTGAAGCATTCTGAAACAAATATGAAACAATCTTACTTCGAAGACATGAAAGTAAAGCATATAATTAGTTAGTTACCTAATTGTAGCTAATTACAAAATTCAATTACTAGATCTAAACATCTATCAATTTCTTAAGAATAGATTAACATTTTTAAATAGCCTAAGTGTCCAAATAACATTCACACAATAATTCACAATATAACATAATTTTTAAATCTAATTTTCATGAATTTACAGGCCAAATGGAAGGAATTGAATGTTTAATACCTGTAAATTAATGGGCATTTAATTCATTTTGCGAGTGAGGATTACTGGAACGCGATCTTTTGGAACGTTCATTTGCGGTGAATTTAACCCCGTATTGGCATGAAAAATACTGCCATTAATTCGGGGAATAAAATCACTGTGTCGCATGAAAAAATGTGAATTAAAGGCTTCTTAAGAAGCACTTTTATACATTTAAAGAAAGCACTTTCGTTTACCTGTCCCATGCGTGAAATCCGTCCCCGTTATCGGCGTTGACGCTTCAGGAGCTGCTTTTAAAATGACTCTAGCGCTGACATTGACGATTTAATAAAAATAAAAAATTCACAAATCGCCACTAGGAACGATTTTGTCAGCCAACGCTTGTACTCCAACAAAATATTCCCAGGACAAGGTAGGAGAAACCGCGTTTTAACCCCGCCCCCCCTTAAAGGCGCCAAAATCGCGCACACGGCCAGTGGCAGAATTACAGCGCGACTGAAGGTACGTTTTGTAACATACCTATATAAAGTCTCGCCTCAACCTCTGACATTCCAGAGGTTATAAAAGAGAGCCATTTTTTATACAGTTGCACCTTATAAACACAAAACTGCCTATTCTTGTATGCTTAAGAAGGAACTGCAGATGCTGGAAAAATCGAAGTTAAATAAAAATGCTGGAGAAACTCAGCGGGTGAGGCAGCATCTATGGAGCGAAGGAATAGGTGACGTTTCGGGTCGAGACCCTTCTTCAAGCTACTTGTAAGCTACTGTTTTAAAAGGCTTGAAGACTGTTTTTCACGTCAAAGATTCCTATATTAACCATATAGCCTCTTAATATGACTCTCTCCTCCCTAACAGTGAGATTTTGCTGAGAGCTTTTTCTCAAACCCTTTATGTGACACAACATGCAATGGTAAAATTAATTTGTTCAGTTTTAGTTTAGTTTAGAAATACGGAAACAGGCTCTTCTGCCTACCAAGTCCGCACCGACCAACAATCCCCGCACATTAACACTACCCTACACACACTAGGAACAATTTTGACATTTTTTCCAAGCCAATTAACCTACGAACCCGTGCGTCTTTGGAGTGCGGGAGGAAACCAAAGATCTCGGAGAAAACACACGCAGCTCACGGGGAGGACGTACAAACTCCGTACAGACAACACCCGTAGTTGGGGTTGAACCCGGGTCTCTGGCACTGTCAGGCAGTAGCTCTACCGCTACTTCACCGGGCCACCCTTAAAATGTATTCTTTACACATTGATTTTTGAGCAATGCTGGATTCTGTGTGGCCACTTGTAAAAACTGTGTGTGAGGTCAAAAGACTGCTAATTGTGTTTCATTTCTGTTTTTCTCCCCAGTAATTCAGTGTTCTTCCTCTATTGACATTTTGTTGTTGATGGATGGATCTTATAGCATTGGGAAAGGAAGCTTTGAAAGATCAAAACACTTTGCTGCCAAACTGTGTGATATTCTTGACATTAATCCTGACAGAGTAAGTGAAAACGATTATAATAACATTAGATGGAAATTAGGAACATGAAGCTCATTCTAAAATTGAATAGATAATATTTTTGCTGTGAAAGTAATATTTGCACTTTTCTAATGGTTTAATTTGCCTGCTCAGATTCATAATCAGTGAAAATAACTTAATTATCAAAACTACCAATACTTTTTCTACACAGTGCAGTCAAATTCATGAATATAGGCACAAAAAGCTGGAGTAACAGCGGGAAAGGCAGCATCTCTGGAGAAAAGGAATGGGTGACGTTTCGGGTCGAGTCCCTCCTTCAGTCTCGTCAGGGGAAAGGGAAATGAGAGATTTAGACGGTGATGTAGAGAGATATAGAACACATGAATGAAAGATATAGCTAGATGTCTCGACCCGAAACATCACCCATTCCTTCTCTCCAGAGATGCTGCCTGTCTCGCTGAGTTACTCCAGCGTTTTGTGTCTATCTTCGGATTAAACCAGCATCTGCAGTTTCTTCCTACACACACACAGTCTAATTCATATTATAGGCCTCAACAATTGAAATCGATTCCAGAAAGAAAGACTCCCAGTTTACCTTTAGAATTTCCAGAATATTCCAAATCAGTGATCTGCCAAGCAAGTACATTGTACTAGTAATGATTTCAGTAAAATCATTGGAGGCTTCTGTGGCTGTGACAACTGACCGCACCTTTAGGAGTTTACGATGATGATGATGATTCTTTATTGTCACTTGTACCTAGCTAGGCGCAGTGAGATTCTTTGTTTTTGCGGACAAAGTACACTAAAGAGTCGCCACAAGGGGGCCGACAAAGTGACAAAAGTACTCATCCCTACTCCGTCCTCCCAACCCACCCACTGGGACCTTCTTAGTTCTTGGCCTAACGACCCGTCCAACTCAGCCCGACCCCGTGCTCTGCCCGACCTTGAGTCCCCGACCGGAACTCTCCCACATGGACTCCGACCCGACCTCGGGGCACCAACTCGACTGCCACACCTCAACCACTCGCTCCGTGCCAGCCTCTCCACCCGTGGTGGGCGAGTCCTCCTCTGTCCTCCGGCCATGGTGGGAGAATCGGGCCTGCTCACGGGGAGTGTCCCTGCTCACCAGGAGAGTCCCTGCTCACTAGGAGTGTCCCTGTTCACCAGGAGTGTCCCTGTTCACCAGGAGTGTCCCTGTTCACCAGGAGTGTCCCTGCACTCCCCTGTTCACCAGGAGTGTCCCTGTTCACCGGGAGTGTCCCTGTTCACCGGGAGTGTCCCTGTTCACCGGGAGTGTCCCTGTTCACCAGAAGTGTCCCTGTTCACCGGGAGTGTCCCTGTTCACCGGGAGTGTCCCTGCCCCCTGCTCACCCTTTAAAAAAAAATCAAAATTGTTAACAAACAGCTTTTATTCAATTATACGCGTGCAGAGTAGTAACAAAATCAAGAATGCCATTGGCAGTTTACAATCAAACAGTTATCAGATTAAAATCTTGTCAACTTTTTCTACATTACACTCTACCTCCCGCGGCGACCAGCATTCATGGAAGGCCTCCAGAGACCCCGTGGACACAGCGTGTTCCCTCTCTAGGACGTAGGCCCGGATGTAGGCCCGGATGAGGGGCAGCCCCCTTGCTCACCGGGAGGTTATGTTTGAAGACGGGTCTCGACCTGAAACGTCACCCATTCCTTCTCTCCAGAGATGCTGTCTGTCCCGTTGAGTTACTCCAGTATTTTGTGTCTGTCTTCGGGAGATTTATAGATTTGGCACATTTATAGATTCATGCAGAAATCTTCATATTTTTGTCAGTGATTCAGCAATCTTCACACCAGATGACATGTTAACTAATTTTTTAAAATTGGTATATTGGATGTGGCCCAGATGTGATTATCTGAATTTTGACATTCAGTATCAAGTCAATTATCAAAAGACAACATTTGTCTTGAATTTAATTTTTTATTTCTTATGAGTCAGTTTCTTCTGGAATTTTGTGCATGCTTTCAAAGTTAAATTTTCCACAATGCATGCAAAAACCATGTCATAATTATTACATCTGTCAATGTTCAAATCTAATTTGGGCCTGCTGTTAAATATATTATTTTCCTTTAAATAGGTTCGCATTGGAGTAATCCAATTCAGTTCAAAACCTGAGATTGAATTTGGGTTGGAAACTTACCCTACAAGAAAACAAGCCAAAGACGCCATCAAAAAGATTACTTTCAGGCATGGATGGCCATTGCATGACTCGTGGAGAGTAATAGTTTATATAAAACAACTGATAGGAGATACATTAGAAGATAAAATGTGGAACAATACAGCACAGGAACAGTGTAGGAAGGAACTGCAGATGCTGGTTTACACCGAAGATAGACACAAAATGCTGGAGATACTCAGCGGGACAGGCAGCATCTCTGGAGAGAAGGAATGGGTGATACTTCGGGTCGAGTCCCTTCTCCAGCCCTTCCCAACCAGCGCCCTTTCCAACCAGCGATCCCTGCACATCAACACTATCCTACACCCACTCGGGACAGTTTTAACATTTACCAAGCCAATTAACCTACAAACCTGTACATCTTTGGAGTGTGGGAGCGAACCGAAGATCTCCGAGAAAACCCACACAGTTCACGGCGAGAACGCACAAATTCTGTAGAAACAGCACCCGTAGACGGGATTGAACCCGGATCTCTGGCACTATAAACATTGTAAGGCAGCAACTCTACCGCTGCGCCACCGTGACTGTTCATGTGCCTGCCTAATGCCTCTTAAATGATGCAACCATACTTGCTCCCCCCTCAACTCCATCAGCATGTTCCAAACATCTACCGCTTTTGGTATAAAATAACCTGCCTTATAAATCTCCATTAAACTTTTCCTCGCTCTCTAATATTTCATATTTCTACCTTGGGAGAAATACTCTTGTCTATGAATATCCACATCTCTCATAATTTTATATACTTTTAGTAGGTTGCTTCTCAGCTCCCTCCGCTCCAAAGAAAACAATCCAAGCTTGCCTAATCTCTCCTTAAAGCTAATATGGTCCAATCCAGGCAACATGCTGGTGAACCTCTTCTCATAAAGTCATAAGTGATAGGAGCAGAATTAGGCCATTCGGCCCATCAAGTCTACTCCGCCATTAAATCATGGCTGATCTATTTCTTCCTCTTAACCCCATTCTCCTGCCTTCTCCTCATAACCCCTGACACAAGTACTAATCAAGAATCTATCTATCTCTGCCTTAAATATATCCACTGACTTGGCCTCCACAGCCTTCTATGTCAAATAATTCCACAGATTCACCACCCTCTGACTCAAGAAATTCCTCCTCATCTCCTACACAAAAAAACGTCCTTTAGTTCTGAGGCTATGGCTTCTGGTCCTAGACTCTCCCATTAGTTGAAACATCTTCTCCACATCCACTCTATCCAAGCCTTTCACTATTCGGTATGTTTCAATGAGCTCCCCCCTCATTCTTCTAAACTCCAGCGAGTACAGGCCCAGTGCCGACAAACGCTCATCATATGTTAACCCACTCATTCCTGGGATTATTCTTGTAAATCTCCTCAGGACCCTCTCCAGAGCCAGCACATCCTTCCTCAGAGATGGTGCCCAAAATTGCTCACAAAACTCCAAATGCCTGACGAGTGCCTTGTAGAGCCGCAGCGTTACATCATAGATACATAGATACATAGAAAATAGGTGCAGGAGTAGGCCATTCGGCCCTTCGAGCCTGCACCGCCTTTCAATATGATCATGACTGATCATCCAACTCAGTATCCCGTACCTGCCTTCTCTCCATACCCCCTGATCCCTTTAGCCACAAGGGCCACATCTAACTCCCTCTTAAATATAGCCAATGAACTGGCCTCAACTACCCTCTGTGGCAGAGAGTTCCAGAGATTCACCACTCTCTGTGTGAAAAAGTTTTTCCTCATCTCGGTCTTGAAGGATTTCCCCCTTATCCTTAAGCTGTGACCCCTTGTCCTGGACTTCCCCAACATCGGGAACAATCTTCCTGCATCTAGCCTGTCCAACCCCATAAGAATTTTGTACGTTTCTATAAGATCCCCTCTCAATCTCCTAAATTCTAGCGAGTATAAGCCAAGTCTATCCAGTCTTTCTTCATATGAAAGTCCTGACATCCCAGGAATCAGTCTGGTGAACCTTCTCTGCACTCCCTCTATGGCTATAATGTCCTTCGTCAGATTTGGAGACCAAAACTGTACGCAATACTCCAGGTGTGGTCTCACCAAGACCCTGTACAACTGCAGTAGAACCTCCCTGCTCCTATACTCAAATCCTCTTGCTATGAAGGCCAACATACCATTCACTTTCTTCACTGCCTGCTGCACCTGCATGCCTACTTTCAATGACTGGTGTACCATGACACCCAGGTCTCACTGCATCTCCCCATTTCCTAATCGGCCACCATTTAGATAATAGTCTGCCTTACCGTTTTTGCCACCAAAGTGGATAACCTCACATTTATCCACATTATACTGCATCTGCCAAACATTTGCCCACTCACCCAGCCTATCCAAGTCACCTTGCAGTCTCCTAGCATCCTCCTCACAGCTAACACTGCCCCCCAGCTTAGTGTCATCCGCAAACTTGGAGATGTTGCTTTCAATTCCCTCGTCCAGATCATTAATATAAATTGTAAATAGCTGGGGTCCCAGCACTGAGCCTTGCGGTACCCCACTAGTCACTACCTGCCATTGTGAAAATGACCCGTTTACTCCTACTCTTTGCTTCCTGTTTGCCAGCCAGTTCTCTATCCACATCAATACTGAACCACCAATACCGTGTGATTTAAGTTTGTATCCTAATCTCTTATGTGGTACCTTGTCGAAAGCCTTCTGAAAGTCCAGATACAACACATCCACTGGTTCTCCCCTATCCACTCTACTAGTTACATCCTCAAAAAATTCTATAAGATTCGTCAGACACGATTTGCCTTTCGTAAATCCATGCTGACTTTGTCCAATGATTTCACCACTTTCCAAATGTGCTGCTATCCCATCTTTAACAACTGACTCTAGCAGTTTCCCCACTACCGATGTTAGACTAACTGGTCTGTAATTCCCCATTTTCTCTCTCCCTCCCTTCTTAAAAAGTGGGGTTACATTTGCTACCCTCCAATCCTCAGGAACTACTCCAGAATCTAAAGAGTTTTGAAAAATTATCACTAATGCATCCACTATTTCTGGAGCTACTTCCTTAAGTACTTGTTTTTGTATTCTAGCCCTCTTGGAATAAATGCTAGCATTGCGTTTGCTTTCTCCTCCCTCTCCAAGTCACCACATCCTTCTGATGGTGTGGAGAACAGAATTGAACATATTACTCCAACAGCCTAACAGTATGATACAGCTGCATCATGAGTTCTTACTTTTACACTCAATGTCCCAACTAGTATAGATAAGCATGCAGGAAAAATGCTCCCCATGTTGGGGGAGTCCACAACCAGGGGGTCACAGTTTATGAATAAGGGGTGGGCCATTTAGTACTGAGATGAGGAAAAACTTTTTCACCCAGAGAGTTGTGAATCTGTGGAATTCTCTGCCACAAAAGGCAGTGGAGGCCAATTCACTGGATGTTTTCAAGAGAGAGTGAGATTTAGCTCTTAGGGCTAATGGAATCAAGGGATATGGGGAAACAGCAGGAACTGGGGGTACTGATTTAGAATGATCAGCCATGATCATATTGAATGGCGGTGCTGGCCTAATGGTTTACTCATGCACATATTGCAGACCGAATGGCCTACTCCTGGACCTATTTTCTATGTTTCTGTGTGTCTATGTGCCTATTAATCCCTCTCTTCTTGTATTGCCACTTTCAGGGAGCTATGGACTCACACTCCAACGTTCCTCTATACATAAAGGCTCCTAAGGGACTTTCTATGTACAATATACTTCCACCTCTCATTTGCCCTCCCAAAGTGCAACAGTATTAAACTTCAACTGTCATTTCTCTGCCCAAATTTCCAACCGATCTATTCCTGCTGTATCCAATAGTCAAGAGTAAAGAGTGTTTAATTGTCATATTTAATTGTCACAACAACGGCACGGTGGCGTAGTGGTAGAGTTGCTGCCTTGAAGTGCTAACAGCGCCAGAGACCCGTGTTTGATCCCGACAGTTGGCTTGGTAAAATGTAAATTGTCTCTAGTGTGTGCAGGATAGTGTTACTGTGCGGGGATCGCTGGTCGGCGCCAACTTGGTGGGCTGAAGGGCCTGGTTCCGCGCTGTATCTCTAAACTAAACTAAACTAAACTAAACAATGAAATTCCTACTTACAGCAGCTTAGCAGGCCTGTAGACACGGTAATTATTGATAATAAATCTTCTTCTTCTTGCGTATGTCGTGCACAGCCTAAAGTTGTAGGACAACTTGTTCTATTTGATCTTATTTGATTGTGCACATCAGGTTGATTGCATTCGTCGAAACAGGGTGGACCACGTGAAGGTTGCAATCTTCCACCCCTTTGATAATACATAATAAACAGAAAATCAACAAATTAATAGCATCAGTGCTAATGCAACAAAAAGCCAGAAGACCTTAAAGCAACCAAAGACGTCTATAGATCAGGCTCATGAACGCTACAATACAATCCCACTGTACGAGTTCATTCAAGAGCTCTCCCGAGTTTAAAAAAAAATCAAACTCGTGGTAAGCACGTAGAATGAACGTAGCGGGTACGTCGGAGCTCGGGAACGTCTCTTAGCGGCTCGTAACGCTAACAGCAGGTACTCGGGAAGACTCGCTAACGGCAGGTAAGCTCGGGAAGACTCGTGAAGATTTTTCAACATGTTGAAAAATGTCCACGAGTGCCCCGAGTACTTACGTGCGGCCATTACCATAAATCTCCGAGGTCGAATCAGGGCAAACTCAGGGAGAACTCTTGAATGAACTCGTACAGTGGGACAGGGGATTGTTTTTTAGCATTCAAGAGCCTGATTGTTGTTAGGAAGAAGTAGGTATGTTACAATACTTACCTTCAGCGGCGCTGCAATTCTGCCACTGGCCGTGTGCGCGATTTTGGCGCCTTTAAGGGGGGGGCGGGGTTAAAACGCGGGTTTCTCCTACCTTGTCCTGGTTAATATTTCGTTGGAGTGCAAGCGTTTGCTGAAAAATCGTTCCGACGGGCGTTTTGTGTATTTTTTATTTTTATTCGATCGACAATGTCAGCGCTGGTCATTTTTAAATCAGCTTCTGAATCCGTCAACGCCGACAACGGGGACGGATTTCACACATGGGACAGGTAAACGAAAGCAGTTTATTTTTTTGTATAAAAGTGCTTCTTAAGAAGCCTTTAATTCACATTTTTAAATGCGAAACAGTAATTCTTTTCCCCGAACTAACGGCAGAATTTTTCGTGCCGATACGGGGTTAAATTCACCGCAAATCAACGTTCCAAATGAACGCGTTGCAGAAAATCCAACTCGCAAGTTTATTTAAATGGCCATTAATTTACAGGTATTAAACATTAAATTCCTTCCATTTGGCCTGTAAATCCATGACAATGAGATTTAAAAATTATGTTATATTGTGAATTCTTGTGTGAATGTTATTTGGACACTTAGGCTATTTAAAAATGTTCATCTATTCTTAAGAAATTGATAGATGTTTAGATCTAGTAATTGAATTTGTAATTAGCTACAATTAGGTAACTAACTAATTATATGCTTTAATTTCAGGTCATCTAAGTAAGATTGTTTCATATTTGTTTCAGGATGCTTCAATCTACAATAACTGAAAATTTCTTTCAGTTCTCTTAATTTTTAAGAAAGTTATGGGCTTTTGACTGTCCTCGATCACAGCTTTTGTGTTAAGTCAATGGAAAAGCAATAGGGAACAAGATGCTAATTTCCGAGTATGAAAATGGCCATAACTTTTTTAATACTGAAGATATGAAAGTGAATTAGGTGTCAAATTAAACTTCTTTTTATGCTTTATCTGATGGGATAAATTACAGACTTTATTTTTATAATCTCAAAATTTTGTAACATTGCTAGAAGAAGCTATTCTTGAATCTAGTGTTCACTGTTTTTGGACTCCTATACCTTCTTCACAATGGTAAGAAATGAGAGCATGTCTATGGTGGTGTGGGTCTTTAATGAATCTGGCTGCATTTTTGAGTCAGGGCTTGCTATGCATCCTTTCGATGGTTTGCGGGTTTGGTACCTGTGATGGATCAAGCGGTGTCAACCACTTTGTGTAATGTCCTTCCTTCCTGGCATCCTTTCCCCCTCCCAACCTTCACCAATGTTCATATCACCCGCAAATGTCTTAATCAGATCTCAATTGGGTGCAAAATTGGTTTGGAGATAGGGGGTAGAGGATGATAGTAGAGGGTTGTTTGTCAGAGTGGAGCCTTGAAACCAGCCGTGTGCTGCAGGGATCTGTACTGGGTCTTCTGTTATTTGTCCTCTGTATTAATAATTTGGATGACAATGCAGGTAGCACGATTGCCAAGTTTACAGATGGCATCACAATTTGTGGCATGGTGAGAAACGCTCCCTCATGTTACAACTGGGAAAGTGGGCAAAGGAATGGCAGATAGAATTTAATTCAGACACATGCGATGGATATATTTTGTTAAATTTAAACGAGGGCAGGACATATATAGTGAATGGCAAGGCCCTGGAGAGTGCAGAGAGAACTTGGAGTACAAGTACATGTGGGCAGCACGTTGTCGCAGTGGTAGAGTTGCTGCCTTACAGCGTCAGGGACCCGGGTTCAATCCTGACTATGAGTGCTTGTCTGTAAGGAGATTGTACGTTCTCCCTGTGACCTGCGTGAGGTTTCTCCGAGATCTTCAGTTTCCTCCACACTCCAAAGACGTACGGGTTTGTAGGTTAATTGACTTGCTTATAAATGTAAAATTGTCCTTTGTGTGTGTACGGTAGTGTTAATGTGCGGGGGTCGCTAGTCAGTGGGCCGAAGGGCCTGTTTCCGTGCTGTATCTCTAAAAACCTTTAAAAAATTAAAATAACTACATAGTCATTTGGAAGTGGCAACACTGGTAGGATAAGGTGGTGAAGAAAACATGTGGCTTGCTTGCCTTCATAAGCCAAGACACTGAGTACAAAAGTTGGAACGCCATGTTACAGTTGTACAAAATGTAGGTGAGGCACCTTTTGGAATATAGTGTGCAGTTCTGCTCCCACACTGCAGGAAAGATGTCATTAAACTAGAGAAATGAACCTCAAGGATTTTGCCTGAATTAAAAGGGCCTGAGTTTAGTTTAGTTTTAGTTTATAGATACAGCGTCGAAACAGGCCCTTCGGCCCACCGAGTCCGCGTCGACCAGCGATCCCCATGCACTAACGCTATCCTACACACACTGGGGACAATAAACTAAACTGAACTAAACTAGTGTGACACCATTGCAGTTACAGTGGAAGTAAAGATAGGAAAATGCGAGGTCTGCAATGATGTAGGTATGAATATTGGGCCTACACTCCAGTTTATGGGAAGACTATTCCGAAATCCTGATAACCGCAGTGAAGAAAATTACTGAATTCGTTAGTATGCGATTTCAAGGTTTTGTATTTTCTGCTTTTAAAGGGGTTCTGAAGGCTGGATTTTTCACACAAAGAATAATTGGTATTTGGATTGTGATGGCAGAAGTGGTGATGGAGGCAGCATACTATAACATTTAAGAGGCATCCAGACAGGTACTTGAATGAACAGGACAATGATGTTGGTGTAGCGGCACCCAGTGGTTAAGCTGTGTTATGCAGAACCCTCGTCAGTAATCGGGACTGTCACGTGACAGAATTCTTTCGCAGGGTTTTGAGTTAGGAGGTGTGTTCAGTTAAGGGGCTGTCCCACTGCGGTGACCTAATCTGCGAGTTTAGAAGAGTTTGTCCTCGACTCAAACTCGCAGCATGGTCGACACGTGGTTCTATGAGGTCATTATGAGGTCTCCTTCATGCTCGAGGGAAGTTCCTGCATACTCGTGGCCTCAGTTTGGTCGAGGAAAAATTTTCAGCATGTTGACAAATTTTCCGCGAGTAAAATTTGGTCGGCATGGTCCTTTTGAACTCGTAGTGCAGTGGAGTGGGGTCGCTATGTAGTTACAGGCAGTCAAAGGCAGCCGTAGGCAATCTCCTTCGCTGACCGGGCATTTTAATTGGCTCATTGGGGTTTTCAGGACCAAAGAAAACCGACCGATAATGTTAAATGCCCGCTAAACTTTATTATATGTTGTCTGGCTTCTGAAAAGTGTCTCCACTCCTTCTCCCCCCACCTTCTCCCCCCTTCTCCCCCCTCTCCCCCCTTCTCTCCCCTTCTCTCCCGCCGCCCCCCCTCCGCGCTCTCTAAAGGACTTACCATACACTGTGCAGCCGTCTTTTACCTTTCTGTTCAT
Source organism: Malacoraja senta (assembly GCA_038087875.1). Classification (NCBI taxonomy): domain Eukaryota; kingdom Metazoa; phylum Chordata; class Chondrichthyes; order Rajiformes; family Rajidae; genus Malacoraja; species Malacoraja senta. The sequence continues at coordinate 279,538,137 of CM075977.1, read as the reverse complement.
CGTGGGTGTGAATTTCAGATAACGCTTCCCCGCTTTCCCTGGCCCCCGCCTTTGCGATGTGTTTGTGTGTGTGTGTGTGTGCGGTCGGTCGATCCAGCTCGTGGTTTCATCTCTGACGGTCGATCGAGCTCGTGTTTTTTCAGGCGAGTGCCCTCGATCTTGAAGGTCGAAGACAGTCGCTGAAAGATCGCGTCAGTGGGACAGGCCATTTAGCGAGTGCTCGTGGCAACGACAACAACTTAAAACCATTTCTCTCGACTAAGTACACGTGTATTTCAAATGCCATTTTGTTAATAAAACTATTTGCTCTACCCACTTGCTCACGCTACACTAGCAAGTAGGATTAATCGGGGTGATGGTTAGCATAGATCGAATGGACTGAAGGGCCTATTTCTATGTTATCCAACTCAGCAAATTCTTTCAAAGGATTAACCTATGGTGTTCTCTCAATGTCGTACAGAGGTGGGAGCACAGAGATTGGTAAAGCAGTAAAATATGCGCTGGACAAAGGGTTTCAAGGAGGACGGGAAGATGCTCTGAAAATCATCGTGATTCTCTCTGATGGTAAATCACAAGACAATGCAACAATGCCTCTGAGGCTTGCAAGGAACAGCGGAATGACAATATTTGCAGTCGGAATCAGGCACCCAGGGTAAGAACATATCGCTGAGCGGTTGTGATGCTAATGGGCCTGTCCCACTTAGGCGATTTTTTTAGGCAACCACAGGCGACTAGTTTGTCGCCACATGTTCGCCGGTGGTCGCTGGGTGCAGTCTCCTCAGTCGTGCAAAAAGTCACAGCGCCTTTCTGGTCATGTTGAACATTTGAACATGTTGAACATTTTTCGGCAACAGTGGGTTTGACGCCAATGAGGGTAGCTTGGCTTCTCCTGACGTAGGTACTGTTTTAGGTTGTCGCCGGTTTTTCGGCAACCTGCAGTTGCCTAAAAAATCGCCAAGTGGGACAGGCCAATAATTCAGTTGTTGAGCAGCAGAATGTGCATTGAGCTCACACTCTCTATGCTATTTATAGGTGGAATGAACTGGACACTATCGCTAACCATCCCAGCGACAAGCATGTGTTCTACGCAAAGCATTATGATGATGCAGTCAATGGTCTGTACACCACACTGACACAATCCACTGTCTGTTCTGATGTCCATCCAGGTAGGCAATTTCGACTCTGTGTCCTCTGTCATAGAGTCATAGAGTCATGGAATGATACAACCTGGAAACAGGGCCTTTGGCCCAACTTGTCCACGCCGGCCAACATGTCCCAGCTACACTAGACCCACCTGCCTGCGTTTGTCTCCGCTACAGACAACTGCAGTAACTTTCAGTATCTACTCACAAAAATCAATCTGCTGGAAGAACTCAGCAGCAACTGTGGCGGGAAGGGACAGCAAACATTACCAATCGAAACCTTACATCAGGGTTGGATGATGGTCAGCATAGAAGTAATGGGCCAAAGGGCCTGTTTCCATGCTGTTCCACTCTATGATTCCTCAGAAGTCCTGATGTAACCTAAACCCTTGACTATCCATTTGCCTCTTCTGATGCTGCTTGACCCTGCTGAGTTCCTCCAGTAGTTGTTTCTTCTGCTCCAGATTCCAGCAGATACCATCTCATTTGTCTTCGGCATTGGTGAATCTGTGGGATTCTTTGCCACAGAAGGCTGTGGAGGCCAAGTCAGTGGATATTTTTAAGGCAGAGATAGATAGATTCTTGATTAGTACAGGTGTCAGAGGATATGGGGAGAAGGCAGGAGAATGGGGTTAGGAGGGAGAGATAGATCAGCCATGATTGAACGGCAGAGTAGGCTTGATGGGCCAAATGGCCTAATTCTACTCCTATTCCTTATGACCTTATGCCCTTATGACCTTATGATCTGTTTTGTTTAGAAATATTATGGTTAAATTCTCATTTTTGATGGTCTGGTGGAAATGCAGGCATACACATTGTCCACCAGTTAAATTGTACATGATATACAATTGGACTTCCGATGCAGCGTTCCAACGGGGAAAGCTGCACATTGAAATAGCATCAAGAGTATCATTGGAATATCAATGGATATTTTGAAGGCAGAGGTAAATCGATTCTTAATTAGTACGGGTGTCAGGGCTTATGGGGAAAAGGCAGGCGAATGGGGTTAGGAGAGATAGATCAGCCATGATTGAATGGCGGAATAGACTTGATGGGCCGAATGGCCTAATTCTGCTCCTATCACTTATGACCTTATGATTTCCATGTACACACTACAGATCGTGTTTTACCTACAGTGCAATTAAAATGACCATTTTCCTTTTGATCTATCTGGAGGCTGGAATCCATTTTTTTCTTTATGTGTTAATCTCTCCATTAAAATACGAGACATCAGATTTCAATCTGTCCGGGTGTTGTATTTAAGTTGGTGTCTGCAACTATCGTTTACCTGTATGGATAATGTAGGGAGGGTTCTAACCCAAGATGTCACCTATCCATGTTCTCCAGAGATGCTGCCTGATCCGCAGAGTTACTCCATCACTTTGTGTCCTTTTTTGTAAACCAATATCTGTAGTTCCTTGTGTAGGAAAGAACTGCAGATGCTGGTTTAAATCAAAGGTAGACACAAAATGCTGGAGTAACTCAGCGGGACAGGCAGCATCTCTGGTATCACAGAGGGGGAGCAGTGAGAGAGGATTTTGCTGAACTCCTGTCGGAGAGAGGAGGAGAACTTCTTCAAAGTAGACATATCTTGACATTTCGCAGTGGAGCGCTCAAAATGTGCAGGAAAGAACTGCAGATGCTGGTTATCATAGAGCGGGAGCAATGAGTCTGAAGAAGGGTCTCGACCAGAAACGTCACCCATTCCTTCTCTCCAGAGATGCTGCCTGTCCCGCTGAGTTACTCCAGCATTTTGTGTCTACCATCTGTAGTTTCTTATCCCCACTGGATAATTTAGGGTCTGTTTATCAACATAAGTTTATTTTCACTTACAATTACAGTATGCCTAATGCTCTAAATAATCTATTGTTCAGAGGTCTGTACTGTCTTATTCCTTGTCATACACTCTGTGTTCTTCCCCAGCTTTGCCTTAAAGGGGATATTTTTTCTGAGAAGGTTTTGTTTACTCTACAGTAATATAGCTTCCATTATGTTATTAATCAACTGTAATTATTTTTTTTGTTACAACTGACCTATTTATCATTTTTTCATTAATTTACTCTGCCATTACTTTGGATGTTTTGAAACATTAACTCATTAAAATCTGTCTCCCATAATATGCAATAACTAATTTTGCAGTTAAAAACTATCTTGAGATTTACATGGTTTAAATTTTGAGAAGAAACTTCCCAAGCTCAACATATTCTCTTTACAGAAAAGAAAAATTGTGTAGAAATGTGATCAAAATTTTAATCCAGGAATGAAAAGGCTTTGGTGTAAAGGTTTAAAATTATAAAACATTAAATGAGCTGGGAAGGTAGAATAAGGTTTTTGGCTCAATAGATTTCAAACAATAACTGTTAAAGCTCACTTCATCAATAGACTTGGTTGTATTCTCTGTGGCATCAAATCAGCTTTGGTGTAGTTTAGTTTAGAAATACAGCTTGGAAACAGGCCCTTTGGCCCACCGGGTCCGTGCCGACCAGCGATAGAACACTATCCTATACCCACTAGGGACAATTTTTACATTTACCAAGCTAATTAACCTACAAACCTGTTAAAGAAGGAACTGCAGATGCTGGAAAATCGAAGGTACACAAAAATGCTGGAGAAACTCAGCGGGTGCAGCAGCATCTATGGAGCGAAGGAAATAGGTAACGTTTCGGGCCGAAACCCTTCTTCAGACTGATAGGGGGTGGGGAGAAGAAAGGAAAAAAGGAAAAAGGCGGAGGAGGAGCCCGAGGGCTGGGGGAGGGGAGGAGACAACCAGATGGCTGATGAAGGGGAGGGGACAGCAAGGGCTAGCAGAATTGGGAGAATTCAATGTTCAGGCCCCCAGGATGTAGACTGCCCAAGCGGAATATGAGGTTCATTTCCTCACCGATGAGACCAAGCGGAGGCTTGGCGATCGTTTCGCCGAACACCTCCGGTCGGTCCGCAATAACCAACCTGAACTCCCGGTGGCTCAGCACTTCAACACCCCCTCCCATTCCGTATCTGACCTCTCTGTCCTGGGTCTCCTCCATGGCCACAGCGAGCAACACCGTAAATTGGAGGAAATGCACCTCATATTCCGCTTGGGCAGTCTACATCCTGGGGGCCTGAACATTGAATTCTCCCAATTCTGCTAGCCCTTGCTGTCCCCTCCCCTTCATCAGCCATCTGGTTGTCTCCTCCCCTCCCCCAGCCCTCGGGCTCCTCCTCCGCCTTTTTCCTTTTTTGCTTTCTTCTCCCCACCCCCTATCAGTCTGAAGAAGGGTTTCGGCCCGAAACGTTACCTATTTCCTTCGCTCCATAGATGCTGCTGCACCCGCTGAGTTTCTCCAGCATTTTTGTGAACCTACAAACCTGTATGTCTTAGGAGTGTGGGAGGAAACCGAAGATCGCGGAGAAACTCCGTACAGACTGCACCCGTAGTCAGGATCGAACCCGGGTCTCCGGCACTGCATTTGCTGTAAAGCAGCAATTCTACCGCTGCGCCATCGTGACCGCTCACCGTGAGCCGTAAAAGGCTCTTGCCCTTTATAAAACTGGCACATTGGTTAAAACTGATTCTTGGTGCAATTTGGATCAGATCAGTGCTGTACTTTTTACGAGGCAACTAATACCAGTGTGAACGTACAAATGGTCTATTTTCCTGACCAATCAGTTTGGACATTAATAAGCAATGCTGGGCTCTAATCATTATATAGTACTCAATGTCAAATCAGGTATAGAAAGTAAAATAAAGTCAAAAAAGGAAAAAAAATGAATTAAAGGGGAAAAGAGAGAAAGAAAAACAATAGAAAGTAAACAAAAACAATAATTTGACATAAGACACTTTAACACAGAACATATAATATATAACAACATCGAATGTTGTACATTCTTTACAATACAATACAAGTCTATCAACTTCTCCTCGACCATTAAATCCAGACATCATTCTTGTAAACCGCTTTTGTACCTTTTCCAAAGCCTCTACGTCCTTCCTGTATTAGAGACCAGAACTGCATGCAATATTCCAAATGTAGTTCAACCAACGTCCTGTAAAGCTGCATCATGATGTGCCCTGGGCATTATACTCACGTATTGGTTCTTATACTCATTAGCAAAGGTTTTCAGTGCCAATTTTAGGAACTGAGTAAGACTTATCACCCATTAAACATGCTGAAATTGGAGTGGGCAAAGCCTAGCTTTTTCTGCCCTGCTCTGAGCATTCATTTTAGTCAACTCCATCCTTAATACATTAGGCAACATCTGTGGGATAGGCAGGATCTCGGGAGGACATGGATGGGCGACGTTTCGGGTCAGACCTGTCCTAAGACCGCCGAGTTACCTCTGCACTTACCTAAGCATCTGCAGCAACCTGTGTCTCCATCCTTCATTGAAGCACTTGTGAAGCACCTGAATAATCTTTTCAGCACCAACGCTCTCTCGTATTGCTTGTCTTTAGGTTACGCTGTCAGATATACAAAGATTTAATCCGTGTTATTTTCCCTTGATTTCGCAGCCTGCAGAGTGGTGTCACAGTTTTGTCAAAGAACAACAGTCAACGCTGAGAAGAAGTACCGTGGAAACCATCTTTGCTGGAAAGGCAAACACACTGGTGCAAAACAACATGGAAAACCCTTTACTACCTTCTGTCCTTTTTACACGTCAGTTTGTGTGGTTGGCACGGGAGATACATAATGAGAGTTTAATTATTTTATCTGCCATTGCTTTGTCATTGCTTCTGCCTTATATTCTGGATATCGCATGGAATAAAATGATGCCTGGGAAACAAAGTTTCATCCCATCAGGCATCTTTGTATGGAGAAAAGGAATAGGTGACGTTCTGAAGAAGGGTCTCGACCCAAATCGTCACCTATTCCTTTTCTCCAGAGATGCTGCCTGACCCACTGAGTTACTCCAGCTTTTTGTGTCTGTCTTCAGTTTAAACCAGTATCTTTTGCTAAACACTTTAACTCCCCCTCCTGTTCCTACACTGACCTTTCAGTCCTGGGCCTCCTCCATTGTCAGAGTGAGGCCCAGTGCCAATTGGAGGAACAGCACCTCACATTTTGCTTGGACAGCCTACATCTCAGCGGTATGAACTTGACTTCTCTAACTTCAAGCAGCCCTTGCTTTCCCTCTCTCTCCATCTCTCCCCCTTCCCAGTTCTCCGACCAGTCTGACTGTCCCCCTGATTACATTACATCTCTGTTGCTTTGATGTCACCGTCTCCTAGCTTCTTATCGAGTCCACAACACAAGATTAGAAATTGTTCAGCCAGAGCTGTACACACTTCTCGGCATCTGCATACAATTGTGTCTTGAGTTCTTGTACATAGTGGTGGAGAGTTTGGTGGAAACAGGGCCGTGATGTGAACGCTCTTTCCTTGACCCCTTCTCCTAGCTAACAATGATCTATTCTATATTTTCCTTGATTTTTATCTCTTTTGATGTCTTGTTTTCACCTCCTCCTCTTCCTTATCTCTGTGTTTCCCTCTCCCCTGACACTAAGTCTAAAGGAGGGTCCCAAGCCAAAACATCACCCATTCCTTCTATCCAGAGATGCTGCCTGCCCGCTGAGTTACTCCAGCGCTTTGTGTCTATCTTCGGTGTAAACCAGCATCTGCAGTTCCTTCCTACGAAAGTCATTGCTATGGATGTATGTGGTCTGCTTATTACCAAATACAGCTACAGGGTCTTCAGATCTTTACTGAAGTTATGAGTAAGAACACTGTAAATATGTTCTTCAGCAAAGGATTCATAGCGTAGGATTTTATGCTATTTCTGCCATGATAGTTGAAAATGAAATTTCACCACAAAATTGTTAAACAAATTGATTTGAGGAGCCAATGGTGTGATAGAAAACAGGTACCAATACGTTATCAGCTTTGCAAAAATAAATGCATAATTATACTTTGCTGTATTAATAGTTGGAATTTTTCATCCATTTAGCTGGAAAAGGACGTACACCTCGGATTCAAAGTCGCTGCTTCCGCACGCTCTGTCCAGGTAAATATATTCACCTCAACATCTTCGGAGTCTGTCCATCTTCAACCAAAGTCCCAGCAGGAAATGAGAGAATCTGTATGGAAATGTTTAGGAAGGAACTGCAGATGCTGGGTTAAACCGAAGAAAGACACAAAATGTTGGAGTAACTCAGCGGGACAGGCAGCATCTCTGGAGAGAAGGAATGGGTGATATTTGGGGGGGGGGGGGGGGAAGACCTGAAACATGACCCATTCCTTCTCTCCAGAGATGCTGCCTGTCCCGCTGAGTTACTCCAGCATTTAGTGCTATATATGGAAATGTTACTGTCTTCGACCAGCATTATTCTCTTGCTACTTTATATTTATTTCAATCATTTTTCATCACTTTACTCTGTAAAGCTCATTATGACATTCTTGCCCAACATTTTTATTTCTGTAATGACCTATTAGATATTACCTGTCTGTTCTAAATGACTTGTCTTCTGCCTTTCCTTTCATTCTACAAGGTAAGTGTATAGTACTGTATCTGCCCAATGAGTTCTTACAGCTCTTGAGTTCAGATGAGAATGAGGAAGATGCTGCATGATTACAGATATCTTAGTCTTAGGCCCCCTTCGGTCATGGCTGACCATGGGTGTCTCCAGGGTGCTATTCCCTATATGGAGGACGCCTGTGCATGACATTGTTTAACGTGGGGAGACTGGTGCACAGACAGCCACCACACAGTCCTTGACAGATCTGGGTCAGGATCCAGTGGCAAGGAGTCCAAGATGACCGGAGTCCCTTTTCTGCTGCAGCCTTCATCCGCCTTCCCAGCCATTGTGACGCTCCACTAAGGTCAGCCATCGTCCTCCGTCTGTTTCACCGTTGAGGTCTTGGTTGGATTGCTCTTTGTCAGAGACCTCCCCCTCGACTTTACCGCCATGGGTGGCCCTACCAGGAGCATAGCTCCAGAAGGCATTGCTCTCAGGATCTCAGGTCAACACAAGCTTCTCCACCACGACAAGGTGACAATACACAAAGAACACGGATTACAGAAGATTGATGATAATACTGAGAAATCTAAATGTTTGGTCATGCCATTAAAATGTGCAAACACTAACTTTGCCTACTTTCCCCTTCTAATTAAAATTTCTAATTAAATATTAAATAGAGGATAGGAAGTTCAATACGTGTTTAATCTGACAATGTATAATATATGAGTAGACTCAAAAATGAAGAAAATATCCTGATTTAGATTCGTTTTTTGAAAAATTACGTGTTATCACGATAATTTTTCAGTTATCTGAGGATAGTGATTATTTTGAAAAACTATTATATCTTTGAAACAACAAAGTGTGTTGCCTTTGGAAAGAGCATAAATTATGAAAATAATTATGAAACTGGAACTTAAAAGATATGGGGATAAAAAATATGATTAATTTTTCAATTATATGAAGGAGAACTGGTGGAGTAGATACAAAGAAACTTATGTGTAGGAATGCTGGAGTAACTCAGCGGGACAGGCAGCATCTCCGGAGAGAAGGAATGGGCGACGTTTCCAGTCAAGACCCTTCTTCAGACTGAGAGTCAGGGGAAAGAGATAAAGATGGCGATATAAAGAGGTATAGAACAAAGAAATGAAAGATATGCAAAAAAGTTACAATGATCAAGGAAGCAGTCCGTTGTTGGCTGTGGGCTTGGTGAAAACGAGTTACAGACAATGAAACTCACCAGGACAACAGTGAAACTAGTACAACGACTAGGGTGGGGGAGGGACGAAGAGAGAGGGGATGCAAGGGTTACTTAAAGTTAGAAAAATCAATATTCATACTGCTGCCCAAGTGAAATGTGAGGTGGTGTTCCTCCCATTTGCATTGGGCCTCACACTGACAATGGAGGAGGCCTAGGATAGTGTGGGAATGGGAAGGGGAGTTAAAGTGTTTAGCGACCGGGAGATCACATAGGCCTAGGCGGACTGAACAAAGGAACGTGGAATGGGCAATGCTGGGCAATGGGTAACATTCAGGACAATCTGGGCCTTAGAATTAGGCAACCTATGTTCCAGCAGACAGGTTCCAGGCTAAATGGTCAACTTCATTCCAACATCCAAATTGATTGTCATTGATGTGTGATATTTGCCGTTGCAATGCTAATCCATACTTCTTATTTCTCTAACTGGTAAAATACCACACATACATAGATCCATGTGATTCAGGTCCATGTCACAATGGGGAACCTGCGTTGCAGAGACTGTGGATGAATATAGCTGTCTGTGCCCCCTTGGCTTTGGTGGGGACAAACACTGCCGTAAGTATTTATCATAAAATATCAAACTAAGGGCTTACACTTCACTTTCAGATGAGACGTTTCATTTGGAATAAGAAATAGGATATCTCATAACAATATCAGTAGAACATTTGAAAGGGTCTGGAGACAATTGGACATATCAGAAGGGAATATGGATCAATAGATACAGTGATGAACTCTATTTTCCGGAAAAGTTTCATAAGGTCATAAGTGATAGGAGCAGAATTAGGCCATTAATCCCATCAAGTCTACTCCGCCATTCAAACATGGCTAATCTATCTCTCCCTCCTAACCCCATTCTCCTGCCTTCTCCCCATAACATCTGACACCCATACTAATCAAGAATATATTTATCTCTGCCTTAAAAATATCCATTAGTTTGATCTCCACAGCCTTCTGTGGTAAAGAATTCCACAGATTCACCACCCTCTGACTAAAGAAATTCCTCCTCATCTTCCTAAAGGAACGTTCTATAATTTTGAGGCTATGATCTCTGGTCCTAGACTCTCCCACTTATTTGAAACCTCTTCTCTGAGGTGAACTGATAGCCAGGATGTTAGTTAAATAAACAAAACAGAACTTAACAAAAACTGTAACTTGTAGCTGAGAACTTCATCTTCTGAAATCTGCGCTGATAGATTAATTCACTATTAATTTCAGATTTACATAAAAACAATTGTTTCAATTGTAATAAATCTATTCATTTTTTAAATTGTTATTTTACTTCACAGGTGGAAACAGACACGTGAGTAAGTATCAAACCAAGACAATTTACTCGTTACAACATCTAGTTTCAAAGCCCATGTAATTGTGCAGTCCATATGAATCGGTGTATATATGTTTCCTCTGCAGCTCTTCCTGGCATCGTGGATTGTTCTGTTGACCTACTCTTTCTGGTGGATGGATCGTGGAGCATGGGCCCAAAGGGATTCCTTCAAGCTAAAGCCTTTGTTAAAAGACTTCTTCAAATTGTCATTCCATCTTCAGACAGAGTACAAGTTGGATTTATTCAGTATAGTGACAAAACAAATATTGAGATTGGATGGGGGCAGTACAGTAACAGTGGTGACTTGCTGAAATTAATAGATAAGATACACTTCCGTGGAGGTGAACCTCTCACAGGCAGCGCCCTGCATTATATAGTTGAAAGTGGTTTCATGATCATTGGAGATTCCGGAATGGATGTGTCCCATTTTCTTGTGCTCCTCCCCAGTTCTAAACCTCAAGACTCTATGATAGTCCCTGGACAGTATGCCAAAGACAAGGATATATTTGTTCTACCTGTCGGTGGAAAGCACATAGTTAATCAATCAAACCTCATAGCTGGAGACGATCAGCTGGGATTTACATATGGTGAACCCCAGGAGCTCTACAATAGGATTCTGGAGCTCAGCATGAAGAGATGTGGACACAGCAGAGGTAAGTTATTTCATTATGTTGATGGTTATATTCCAATAACGAGGCCTGGCCACTAATTATAACTCGGAGTGAGGTGTAGCTGGACTGACTAGAATTAGAAACAGCCTTCCTGCAGTCAAAAGGAGACTAGAATCATCTTAATTAGGCATAAGTCCATAACCACATATAGTTTGGGAATTCAGTTAAACCCCTGTCACACTGTGCGAGCTGACCCACGAGGTACCCCGAGTTTAAAACAAATTTAACTCGTGGTAATCACGTACAATTAACGTAGCGGGAACGTTGGAACTCGTGGACGCAACTTAGCGACTCGTGGCGCTAACGGCAGGTACCCGTGACTCTTGAAAAAATTCAAACATGTTTAAAGTTTTCCACGAGTAAAATGTACTCTTGAAGTTAAAAATTGAAACATTTAAACACGTTGTAAGAACGTAGTGGCCCGTGCGTTTACCTTAGTGACTCGTGAGTCTACAACTATCATGATTTCATTTGGACTCTTCTCTGCCTTACAGGATTATTCCAAACATTTGTCACTCTTTGGGTGAAGCAATTATTTTTCTGGGTTTATGTTCTAAATATACTTTCCATTTGTTTCCACTTACAGCCCCCAGGTTAATAAATTATCTGACAATATTTAAGATTGTTTAAGTAATCTGCCTGTTGTAACTAAACACTGAAATTAGGTCGACCTGCAATGGTAATGTGTGGCATGGTGTGAATTTCCTCAAATAATAAGTCAATGGTAGGATGGAATAGATAAATGCCTGGTGTAATCCCTGTCAGGGCACAGGTTGGTTTACACCACTCAAACAGAAGACTGTCGTTCACTAACCTGTTCCATGCTGTAAATTCTAAACAATTACATAATGTGGGAGCAAATCCCTGCGGTAGAGCGCGATCAAGTGGGGTGTTTCAGTTAAAGGGAGGCCTCGCAAATAGAGGAAGAATGTAGGGGGGAAAATTACTCTGAGAGGTGAGGGGGTGGCCAATGTCCCTGTGAATCCGATACATCGCCACCAGTGATTCTGTCACAATCTCTGTGCGCGTCAAGAATGGCACCCGCTCTGAGAGATTTACATGGTTTGGTTATGGGGGGTCATAGAGTGTTACAGCACGGAAAAAGCCCCCTCGGTCCAACTTGTTCATGCCAAGCTAGGTCCTTCCTGGAGGGCTTGGGTTGCAAGAAGAAGGTGGATAGGTTTGAGTTTTTTTTTCTTTGCAGTGCAGGAGGCTGAGGGATGACCTCGTCTCACATTTGGCCTCTATCCCTCTAAACCTCTCATACCCAACAGGTTTCTGCAGAGTCTACAGTACAGCAAGGCTTGTGTTCCATTCAATATTTCCGCCACCATCTCCCACTACCCTGGTGCTGTTGTCTTGAAACACAAAAGTGCTGAACTAACATCTGTGGAGAACATGTTTCGGATCGCCAACCTGCATTTGGCTGCTGGGTTAATTTTGATTTTAGACTGCAAAGGATCACTTGTTGTTTTCCAAATGACGTGCAACCTGTATTTATTGCGTCTTTGGAATATCCAAAGTCTCCGCTTTTCAATTTCAGAACATTAATTCGTCAGGCATTAAACAAGGGGCTGAAGAAGGCTCTCGACCCGAAGCATCACATGTTCCTTTTCTCCAGAGATGCTGTCGGATCCGCCGAGTTACTCCAGTTTCTTGTATCTATCTTCGGTTTAAACCAGTATCTGCAGTTCCTTCCCACACATAAAAAATAACGCGGCGGCGGGAGAAGAACCCACTATTTCGGAAATCCCAGGAAAGTGTACAGTAATCTTTGCTCCGCTGGTTGAAGGAAGATTGCCCAAAAACATATTACTCAGATAAACACGGGAGGTTGACAACATATTAAAATGTATCTCCGGTTAAACCCGTTTTTCTTACTGGGCAGCCACTGAAAAAATGAGGAAGCAGCTTAAAATGAACTGTCGTTCAAAAGTAAATCGAGATAAGATCATTATTGATTCAGCTTCACTCAATAAAACGCCGCCCGCACTTTTTATGCATTAGCTCCGTTTTGGAGTATTTCATGTGTTAGTACACGGACATTTTTTGCAACTTAATCTATTGACCTTGGTGGTTACACTGACTGTATGCAACCTGTCAACATTGTTCTCCCAGCTCTTCAACAAAACCACATCATAACACGTTGCCCTCAGAGGACCAGTCACCATGTACGAATCCGTGCAGCCTTTTACAACAGCCTCCGGACAGGAGTGAAAAAAAATATCTTCTTACGAAAAAAAAACCTCAATCACTTTGAAATGTGTTGGAAGGAACAGCAGATGCTGGTTGAAACCGAAGACGGACACATACAACTGGAGCAGCTAACAATGAATGGCCTGTTCCCTTTATCAGCGTTACTTTTGTGCATACCTTTCATTCTACATCTCTCGTTTTCCTTCCCCCAACTCAAAGCCGCAGGATGGAGATGTATTCTTTAACACTGTTGCTTATTAAAACAGACCTTCATTCAACCTTCATGAGCGGTTGGCTCAAGAGTAACTCGGGAGAGGAACTTAGTAACTCGGGAGAGAACTTGGAACATCGCAGAAATGACAAGTAAACGGCTAACTTCGTCAAACCCGTGGGAACTCGGTTAAACTCTTGATCATACACTTGGAATCTCGTACACAACCACGAGTCTTTCGCTCGGGGTACCTCGGGGTACCTCGTGGGTCAGCTCGCACAGTGTGACAGGGCTTTAAGATGTCATAAGGTTCAGCATGGTATGGTCCGATAATGTAAAATTATTAATACCCAAATCAGAAAATTCAGAGGTTCATGCATTTTCTTCAATTTCTTGCAGTCTACAAATTGGATTGTATATTTTAGATTTTTACCCTGTGGAGACTGAGTTAGCCAATGTTTCTGGGTGAAATGATCAAAATCAATCTTTGGAATTCGCTACTTCGAGAGCAGTGGATGCTGAATTATTAAGCATACAGGGCTGAGGTGAATTTCTGAACCACAAGCAGATGACGATTATAAGGACCTGACAGGAAAATAATTTTGAGCAATGATATAATTCTATTGAATAGCAAGCTCAACACGCTGTGTTGCATCCTCCTTTCTCTCATGGTATTGTGTTTTTCCAACAGTTAAACTCATTAATGGTGTTTTGGAACAATGCTTATGAATCGAGTTCCTCACCTCAGTTGTATTAGGGGGCAATGAATTTCAGAAGGAATTAACTGGTCGATAGCCATAACTTTGCCATATCCAGAGTCAAGAGTTGGATGCTTCTCCAGCAGTTACACTGGCCTTCTCTTGGTATGTGAGGAGTTTAAAGAGAAGCTTGTCCCCTCTGACAGCCCAAATCTCTACTCTGCTCTGCTCAATGTGCAACAGAGTTAAGGAGGATAGCCAAGCAACACGGCAGAGCTTAAGTAAGAGATGGGGAAATATCAGCCTTGTTAAAATGAAAGAATGTTTGCCGACTTATTGACTTGTTGTCAGGGAAAATTAATAGTCACTGTGAAAAATAAGTTTCCTTAAGATGTCTGAAAATGTTATTTTGAGAAAGCAGGATGCGAAAAGTGTCAGTATGTTCATTCGACCAGATCTGATATCCTGGTGAAGTCTTTGAACTTTAGTCAGCAGTCCAGGAGGATAGTGTAGGAAAGAACTGCAGATGCTGGTTCAAACCGAAGATAGAAAAAAAAAAGCTGGAGTAATTCAGTGTGTCAGACAGCATCTCTGGAGAAAAGGAATAGGTGACATTTCGGGTCGAGAGTAGACCCTTCTTCAGACCGAGAGTCAGGGCCCACTGACTTACTCCAGCTTTTTGTGTCCATCAGAGGTTGTTGGACAGTCCCATCTCTTCAAAGGAGAATGATATCCCTGCAAAGGGGTATGACATCCTTCCAGGCTGACTAGTAAGAGCAAGGAGTACTTCTTTCTTTAAATCAAGTTCTTCAAAAACATCATGCCATATAAATTGAGCAAAACACTAAGTGTTGGTGGAACCCAGCAGATCAGGCAACATCTGTAGAGGAATTGGACAGACGACATTTCGGGTCAGGATAAACACAAAAAAAGCTGGAATAACTCAGCGGGTCAGGCAGCATCTCTGGAGAAATGGAATGGGTGACGTTTCGGGTCGAGACTCTACTTCAGTCAGGGGAAAGTGAGGACTCTTCTTCAGAGTCAGAAGGGTCCCGACCAAAATGTTGTCAATCTATTCCCTCCGCACATATTGTGTGGCCCCTGAGTTCCTCCACAACTCAGTGTTTTGCTCACGTTTCCAGATCTGTACTGTATTGTGTCTGGCAGATAAATTCTCCCTTTTTTGGTCAGGCTTAATCCAAAGGCTTATACTAAGGGTTTTCTTGAAAAATGTGGAAGTTATTCTAATCGAGAAGCAATGAGAATAGTCGGGCATTGTTTGTTTGTTGATCTCAGGCTGAAGGGAACTGTGTTTAAAGGCTGCAACCTGGTTGGATCACATTGCAGCAGATCACGGAGGCATAGAGTCATACTGTATGCAAACTCAATTAGCCATTCCTTGGCGCACTTGCCCAGCTAATCAAGATTCCACGGTAATTCTTGATCATCACCTTCACTATACCACCCATTTTGGTGTCATCTACAAATTTACTAATGATGCCTTGTATATTCCTGTCCAGGTTGTTGAGATAGATGATAAACAGCAATGAGCCCAGCATCAGTCTCTGTGGCACACCACTGGTCACAGGTTTCTAGTCTGACAGACAATCTACCAGCATTGCCCTCTGTTTTATACCATTAAGCCAATGATGTATCTGAGGAAGGATCCTGACCCGAAACATCACTTATCCATGTCTTCCAGAGATGCTTCCTGATCCACTGTGTTACTCCAGCACTTTGTTTCTTTTTTGTGCATCCGGTTAGCTAGGTCTCCAGGAATTCTATGCAATCTAACATTCCAGAGCAATTTACCAAGGCAGTTTAGCAGCTTTACAGTAGCCCAAAGGTGAATAGCCAGGCTTTTGTTTCTGTGCTGTTTTTCATGTACTCAGGACACCCCAACATACGTACACCATCAGATTCAGGGACAGTTTTTCCCAGCTGTTATCAGGCAACTGAATCACCCTACCACAACCAGAGAGCAGTGGAGAACTACTATCTACCTCATTGGTGATCTTCGGTCTATCCTTGATCGGACTTTGCTGGCTTTACCTTGCACTAAACGTTATTCCCTTATCATGTATCTATACACTGTAAATGGATCAATTGTAATCATGTATTGTCTTTCTGCTGACTGGTTAGCACGCACCAAAAGCTTTTCACTGTACCTCGGTACACGTGACAATGAACTAAACTGAACTGAACTGTACTTCATGTTCAATGCTGTGCTTATGACAGTGTAGACACTACTGTTAGAAATTGGTAAAGGAATGAATTAAACTGGAAATCTCTTCTGTAAACCGTCACCCCCCCCCCCCCCGACCATCTGCCATGCAAATCTTAGAAGTTCGCTTCTCCACCACCACCCATGTTAACAGTTTCAAATGTTTTTCTAAAAAAAATCTTTAAAAAAGGGAAGGAATTGACTTATCAACATTTGCTGGAAACCATATTAATTATTTGTACTAAGAATCATGTTTGTATTGTTCTCATTGGCAAAAGATAAAAAGTCTGAGGCAAAAGCACATTTTCAAATATAATGGAATATAATTTAGAGAATTCTAGTAAATACAACGAATGGTAGGGCTCTGGGGAGTGTTGTAGAGCAGAGGGATCTAGGAGTGCATGTGCATGGTTCCTGGAAGGTGGAGTCACAAGTAGATCGGGTGATCAAAAAGGCTTTTGCCACATTGGCCTTTACCAGTCAGAGTATTGAGTATAGAAATTGGGAGGTCATGTGGCAGCTGTATAAGACGTTGTGAGGCTGCATTTAGAGTATTGTGTTCAGTTCTAGGCACCATGTTATAAGAAAGATGTTGTCAAGCTGGAACGGGTACAGAGAAGATTTACTAGGATGTTGCCAGGACTAGTGGGTCTGAGCCATAGGGAGAGGTTGAGTAGGCTGGGACTCTATTCCTTGGAGCGCAGGAGGATGAGGGGCGATCTTAAAATCATGAGAGGAATAGATCGGGTAGATGAGGGGTGTATAAAATCATGAGAGGAATAGATCGGGTACATGCACAGTGTCTCTTGCCTAAAGTAGGTGAATCGAGGACCAGGGACATAGGTTTATGGTGAAGGGGAAAAGATTTAATAGGAATCCGAGGGGCAACTTTTTCACGCAAAGGGTGGGTGGGTGTATGGAACAAGCTGCCAGAGGAGGTAGTTGAGGCAGGACTACCCCCAACATTTAAGAAACAGTTAGACAGGCACATGGATAGGACAGGTTTAGAGGGATATGGACTTAAACATTGGCAGGTGGGACTAGGTGTACTTGGGACATGTTGGCCGGTGGGGGCAGGTTGGGCCGAAGGGTCTGTTTCCACACTGGGGTGGCCCGGCCCGGGGGAGAAGCGACGCCCATGTCGGAGCGGCCCGGCCCGGGGGAGGTTCGGCGCCCATGTCGGGGCGGCCCAGCCCGAGGCTGAAGATGGCACGGTACTCACGTGAGGGTGGCTAGGACGGTGTTCTGGCGGTGGTGGCCTGAGTCCGGGGGTTCGGCCGCGGGCCAGCTGCTGCGTCTGCAGGACTGGTGGGCGGCAGCTTCGACCACCCCGGGCCGCGGTGTTTGAGCCGCGGGAAACATCGCCCGGGGGGTATCGCCTCAGCGCAGAGGGAGAAGAGGGAAGAGACTGCAGACCTAAGACTTTTGCCTCCATCACAGTGAGGAGATGTTGGGTGGACTCACTGTGGTGGATGTTAAAATGTGTTTATTGTTGTTTTATGTATGACTGTTGCAATTTCGTTCAGACTTCGGTCTGAATGACAATAAAGGGCTATCTAATCTAATCTAATCAATGACTCTATGACTAGTACTGTATGTCTGTTATTTTGCAGGTTGTTTTTCACGTCCTTGGATTTAGTGTTTGCCTTAGATGCGTCTGGTGACATTGGAAGAGGGAATTTCCGACAAATAAAAGATTTGTGAGGAACACTGTCTCCCAGTTTGTCATCGACAGAGACCGTACGCAGGTTGCTGCGGTGATCTACAGCAACAAACCTCGAACCCTCTTCAACCTGGATTCTCTTGACAGTGAAGGAAAAATTAAAAGGGCCATCAGTTCAGGCCCCTTCCTGGATGGGTACGCACACACTGGGAAAGCACTCCAGCACGTTCTGAAGGATACTCTGAGCACCGAGAAGGGAGTGAGACCAGGCATCCAGAAGGTCATTGTGGTCATTACCAACAGTCAGAGTGCAGATGATGCTGCTGCTGCTGCTGCTGAGGATCTGAGACATGCTGGGACCACCATCATAACATTGGGATTGGACAATGATCAAGGAACATCGATGCTGAGGATTGCAGGAAGCCACGAGTTCACGATTCCTGTTCACTCCTATGAAGACCTAAAAAATTATGAGAATACCTTGGTGCAAAAATATGTGGAGGTAAATTGCACAAAACAATCGTATATTAGTCGCATTTTGTAGTGCTGCAGCATGTAAGAATCTCATTGTTCTATCTGCGACATATGACAATAAAAAACTCTTGACTCTTGATAAAGCCGGAGATCAAATTCAGTTTTAGTAGCTTATCAGAGCAGGAAGTGTCAGGGGATAGACACAAAATGCTGCAGTAACTCAGCAGGACAGGCAGCATCTTTGGAGAGAAGGAATGGGTGACGTTTCGGGTCGAGACCCTTCTTCAGTCTCGACCCAAAGCGTCACCCATTCCTTCTCTCCAGAGATGCTGCCTGTCCGCTGAGTTACTCCAGCAGTTTGTGGGTAGTCAAAAAAGCTGGAGAAACTCTGCGGGTGACGCAGCATCTATGGAGCTAAGGAATAAGCAACATTTCGGATCGAAACCCTTCTTCAGACTGTATCACTCTATGACTCTATGACTAGTACTGTATGTCTGAAGAAGGGTCTCGACCCGAAATGTCGCCTATTCCTTAGTTCCATAGATGCTGCCTCACCCGCTGAGTTTCTCCAGCTTTTTTGTCTACCTTTGATTTTTCCAGTCCTTTCTTAAGTTCTGTAGTTGCAGTTTTTTCGTAAACACCCAACATTTTGTGTCTATCTTCGGTGAAAACCAGCATCTGCAGTTCTTTCCCACACACAGGGTGCTGCAGTGGCTATTTATATGAAAAACCCAAGCCAATCAACAGGGCATTTAGAGACTGTAAGATAGAGACCATATTGGTTCCTATAACTTCTCATCACCTTGCCACAAATATTCAGTCGATTCCACTTTCAAAGAAATAATTTACAGCTTCAACAACTGCACTGAAAATGTGTCTTAAATTTCCTTGACATTTCTCTTCGTCATGAATGTACTATTCGTGGCCACTTTCACCAGTAGTACCATAAATGCCTGAAGAAGTTGACCCAATAAATTCCTAGATGAATAGAGGCTCAGGTTTTCTGGAATAGGTAGTAATATGTTTGGACAGTTCAATGGAATCGCTGTCCATGAACAGGTAGAATTGCTGTGCAGATGGAGTCAGGGAAATCGACATTAAGTATGGGTTGGTATGTTCTAATGAAAATAGTAACTGATCACTCTCATGTGTGAAATACGAGTGAGAAGTCTCCGTGTAATCAGGTATCGTGATTGAGGGTAAAAACAAAACACACTCATTCAACAAAGGGAGAAACATAGGAAATTACAGACATAGCTATTTGCAAAATTCTGCATCTGGTAATATCCTATAAACTAGCAGATTAGATGTTGGGAAGAAGTACTATAGATGAATTTTGGAAATATGTTATACTTGTATGTATATGTTGTACAAAATAGAGTCACTGTAAGGAGTTTGTAGAGTCATGCAAGGGACAGAAGTTTAGGGGGAACATTAGGGGGAACTTCTTTACTCAGAGAGTGGTAGCTGTGTGGAATGAGCTTCCAGTGGAAGTGGTGGAGGCAGGTTCGATGTTATCCTTTAAAAATAGATTGGATGGGTATATGGACGGGAAAGGAATGGAGGGTTATGGTCTGAGTGCAGGTAGATGGGACTAGGGGGAAGTATTTTATTTTTAATTTAAAAAAATAAAAAATAAAAATAAAAAATAAAAAAATTTAAATGTTCGGCACGGACTTGAAGGGCCGAGATGGCCTGTTTCCGTGCTGTTATGGTTATATGGTTATATGCAGCGTCGAAACAGGCCCTTCGGCCAAACTTGCGAGTTTACATGCAAGCAAAGTGATGGGTCGGGAGGAAAGGCACTTGGAGGATTATGAAACAGAGTGGCCAGAGTGTGAATGGAATAGGGGGATTAACATTGAAGACAACATGAAGTTTGGGGTCACTCTGTTTCATCATTTTAACATGTACCAATTTGTCAGGATTTTATTAGTGCTGTTCACTTTACACTACTGATGGAATTTCTTTCTTTGCAGTTTCTAACCAATAGATTTTCAAGTAATTTTGAAAAACAAGAAGATCGATTTCAAAATCTTTGCTCAGGTAATTTATTTTCAGTTGGATGTTTAAAAGGAGGCTTTAGTGTGTGAGTGTGTGAATGTGTGAAAATAAACCATTTTGCCTTTGCTATAGATCGTGTCCTTATAAACTATAGACAATTAAGAGCAAAAATAAACAAATGTATCATCACTTAAACATCTTAAATAAGATCAGTTGCAATAGCTTATACCTATGAAATTGTGGTTTGTTGTAGGGAAAAGAGGGGGCTACAAAGAAAGATGAAAATAATTTCCCCCAGTTTCCATTTTACTCCTGTATTGGAAAAAACAATTTTGATCGAGCAAAATCTCTGCGGGAAAGAGATGGGATGGGAGAGGAGAAAGACCATTGCAATAATAGGATGCTTGCTCATTCTTTTTAGGCGAGTGCAGGAGACTCTGCGCTCGCCACATGATCGCCACATGGTCACCACATGATCGCTGGTGGTCTCTGGTGAATCTCCTTCATGGTCGTGAGGAGTTCCCGCTTTCTGGGAACTTGTCGCAGCCTCAGTATGGTCGCCGCAAATTTTTAAAACATGTTGACAAATTTTCTGCGACCAAAAATTGGTCGCCATGGAGATAATCGATAATCCTGTAGTCGTAGGTGCAGTTGTGGTGGGGTCGCCATGTAGTTATGGGTAGTCGAGGTAGTAGCAATGTTACAAAATTTTGAGATTTTAAAAATAAAGTCTGCACTTTATCCCATCAGATAAAGCATAAAAAGAAGTTTAATTTGACACCTAATTCACTTTCATATCTTCAGTATTAAAGAAGTTATGGCCATTTTCATACTCGGAAATTAGCATCTTGTTCCCTATTGCTTTTCCATTGACTAAACACAAAAGCTGTGATCGAGGACAGTTAAAAGCCCACAACTTTCTTAAAAATTAAGATAACTGAAAGAAATTTTCAGTTATTATAGATTGAAGCATTCTGAAACAAAATATGAAACAATCTTACTTAGAAGACATGAAAGTAAAGCATATAATTAGTTAGTTACCTAATTGTAGCTAATTACAAAATTCAATTACTAGATCTAAACATCTATCAATTTCTTAAGAATAGATTAACATTTTTAAATAGCCTAAGTGTCCAAATAACATTCACACAATAATTCACAATATAACATAATTTTTAAATCTCATTTTCATGAATTTACAGGCCAAATGGAAGGAATTGAATGTTTAATACCTGTAAATTAATGGGCATTTAAATCATCTTGTGAGTGAGGATTTCTGGAACGCGATCTTTTGGAACGTTCATTTGCGGTGAATTTAACCCCGTATCGGCATGAAAAATACTGCCGTTAGTTCGGGGAATAAAATCACCGTGTCGCATGAAAAAATGTGAATTAAAGCTTCTTAAGAAGCACTTTTATACATTTAAAGAAACCACTTTCGTTTACCTGTCCCGTGTGTGAAATCCGTCCCCGTTATCGGCGTTGACGCTTCAGGAGCTGCTTTTAAAATTACTCTAGCGCTGACATTGACGATTTAATAAAAAATAAAAAATACACAAAACGCTACTAGGAACGATTCTTCAGCCAAGGCTTGTACTCCAACAAAATATTAACCAGGACAAGGGACGAGAAACCCGTGCTTTAACCCCGCCCCCCCTTAAAGGCGCCAAAATCGCGCACACGGCCAGTGGCAGAATTACAGCGCGACTGAAGGTAAGTTTTGTAACATACCTAGAGGTAGTCGTAGGTAGTTTTAGTTAATCGCCTTTGCTGACCAGTCATTTTCATTGCTCATTGGGGTAAAAAACGTAAGCACGAGTTTTCAGAACCAAGGATAACCGACCGGTAATGTTTTGTGTGTGTGTGTGTGTGTGGGTGTGTGTGGGTGGGTGTGTGTGTGTGGGTGGGTGTGGGTAGGTGGGGGTGGGTGGGTAGGTGGGGGTGGGTGGGTGGGTAGGTGGGGTGGGTGGGTGGGGGGGTGGGGAGGGGTGGAGGGTGGGGAGGGGTGGGGGGTGGGGAGGGGTGGGGGGTGGGGGGGGAGGTGGTGGGGTGGGGGGGGAGGTGGTGGGGTGGGTGGGGTGGGTGGGGTGGGTGGGGTGGGGGGGTGGGGGTGTGTGTGGGGGTGTGTGTGGGGTGTGTGTGGGGGTGTGTGTGGGGGTGTGTGTGGGGGTGTGTGTGGGGGTGTGTGTGTGGGGTATGTGTGGGGGTATGGGGGTGTCCCAGTTAGGCCTTCCACATTTAGCTACAGCAGGGTGATGCCATCCAGGTTGAAATCCGTAGGTGCCCCGCCTAAAAAGGGCGCATGCTCGGGGGTTGG
>CM075977.1:279383701-279515323 GCA_038087875.1 Malacoraja senta | reverse complement strand
CTTATGACAGTGTAGACACTACTGTTAGAAATTGGTAAAGGAATGAATTAAACTGGAAATCTCTTCTGTAAACCGTCACCCCCCCCCCCCCCCCCCGAACCATCTGCCATGCAAATCTTAGAAGTTCGCTTCTCCACCACCACCCATGTTAACAGTTTCAAATGTTTTTCTAAAAAAAATCTTTAAAAAAGGGAAGGAATTGACTTATCAACATTTGCTGGAAACCATATTAATTATTTGTACTAAGAATCATGTTTGTATTGTTCTCATTGGCAAAAGATAAAAAGTCTGAGGCAAAAGCACATTTTCAAATATAATGGAATATAATTTAGAGAATTCTAGTAAATACAACGAATGGTAGGGCTCTGGGGAGTGTTGTAGAGCAGAGGGATCTAGGAGTGCATGTGCATGGTTCCTGGAAGGTGGAGTCACAAGTAGATCGGGTGATCAAAAAGGCTTTTGCCACATTGGCCTTTACCAGTCAGAGTATTGAGTATAGAAATTGGGAGGTCATGTGGCAGCTGTATAAGACGTTGGTGAGGCTGCATTTAGAGTATTGTGTTCAGTTCTAGGCACCATGTTATAAGAAAGATGTTGTCAAGCTGGAACGGGTACAGAGAAGATTTACTAGGATGTTGCCAGGACTAGTGGGTCTGAGCCATAGGGAGAGGTTGAGTAGGCTGGGACTCTATTCCTTGGAGCGCAGGAGGATGAGGGGCGATCTTAAAATCATGAGAGGAATAGATCGGGTAGATGAGGGGTGTATAAAATCATGAGAGGAATAGATCGGGTACATGCACAGTGTCTCTTGCCTAAAGTAGGTGAATCGAGGACCAGGGGACATAGGTTTATGGTGAAGGGGAAAAGATTTAATAGGAATCCGAGGGGCAACTTTTTCACGCAAAGGGTGGTGGGTGTATGGAACAAGCTGCCAGAGGAGGTAGTTGAGGCAGGACTACCCCCAACATTTAAGAAACAGTTAGACAGGCACATGGATAGGACAGGTTTAGAGGGATATGGACTTAAACATTGGCAGGTGGGACTAGTGTACTTGGGACATGTTGGCCGGTGGGGGCAGGTTGGGCCGAAGGGTCTGTTTCCACACTGGGGTGGCCCGGCCCGGGGGAGAAGCGACGCCCATGTCGGAGCGGCCCGGCCCGGGGGAGGTTCGGCGCCCATGTCGGGGCGGCCCAGCCCGAGGCTGAAGATGGCACGGTACTCACGTGAGGGTGGCTAGGACGGTGTTCTGGCGGTGGTGGCCTGAGTCCGGGGTTCGGCCGCGGGCCAGCTGCTGCGTCTGCAGGACTGGTGGGCGGCAGCTTCGACCACCCCGGGCCGCGGTGTTTGAGCCGCGGGAAACCATCGCCCGGGGGGTATCGCCTCCGCGCAGAGGGAGAAGAGGGAAGAGACTGCAGACCTAAGACTTTTGCCTCCATCACAGTGAGGAGATGTTGGGTGGACTCACTGTGGTGGATGTTAAAATGTGTTTATTGTTGTTTTATGTATGACTGTTGCAATTTCGTTCAGACTTCGGTCTGAATGACAATAAAGGGCTATCTAATCTAATCTAATCAATGACTCTATGACTAGTACTGTATGTCTGTTATTTTGCAGGTTGTTTTTCCACGTCCTTGGATTTAGTGTTTGCCTTAGATGCGTCTGGTGACATTGGAAGAGGGAATTCCGACAAATAAAAGGATTTGTGAGGAACACTGTCTCCCAGTTTGTCATCGACAGAGACCGTACGCAGGTTGCTGCGGTGATCTACAGCAACAAACCTCGAACCCTCTTCAACCTGGGATTCTCTTGACAGTGAAGGAAAAATTAAAAGGGCCATCAGTTCAGGCCCCTTCCTGGATGGGTACGCACACACTGGGAAAGCACTCCAGCACGTTCTGAAGGATACTCTGAGCACCGAGAAGGGAGCGAGACCAGGCATCCAGAAGGTCATTGTGGTCATTACCAACAGTCAGAGTGCAGATGATGCTGCTGCTGCTGCTGCTGAGATCTGAGACATGCTGGGACCACCATCATAACATTGGGATTGGACAATGATCAAGGAACATCGATGCTGAGGATTGCAGGAAGCCACGAGTTCACGATTCCTGTTCACTCCTATGAAGACCTAAAAAATTATGAGAATACCTTGGTGCAAAAAATATGTGGAGGTAAATTGCACAAAACAATCGTATATTAGTCGCATTTTGTAGTGCTGCAGCATGTAAGAATCTCATTGTTCTATCTGCGACATATGACAATAAAAAACTCTTGACTCTTGATAAAGCCGGAGATCAAATTCAGTTTAGTAGCTTATCAGAGCAGGAAGTGTCAGGGGATAGACACAAAATGCTGCAGTAACTCAGCAGGACAGGCAGCATCTTTGGAGAGAAGGAATGGGTGACGTTTCGGGTCGAGACCCTTCTTCAGTCTCGACCCAAAGCGTCACCCATTCCTTCTCTCCCAGAGATGCTGCCTGTCCCGCTGAGTTACTCCAGCAGTTTGTGGGTAGTCAAAAAAGCTGGAGAAACTCTGCGGGTGACGCAGCATCTATGGAGCTAAGGAATAAGCAACATTTCGGATCGAAACCCTTCTTCAGACTGTATCACTCTATGACTCTATGACTAGTACTGTATGTCTGAAGAAGGGTCTCGACCCGAAATGTCGCCTATTCCTTAGTTCCATAGATGCTGCCTCACCCGCTGAGTTTCTCCAGCTTTTTTGTCTACCTTTGATTTTTCCAGTCCTTTCTTAAGTTCTGTAGTTGCAGTTTTTTCGTAAACACCCAACATTTTGTGTCTATCTTCGGTGAAAACCAGCATCTGCAGTTCTTTCCCACACGCAGGGTGCTGCAGTGGCTATTTATATGAAAAACCCAAGCCAATCAACAGGGCATTTAGAGACTGTAAGATAGAGACCATATTGGTTCCTATAACTTCTCATCACCTTGCCACAAATATTCAGTCGATTCCACTTTCAAGAAATAATTTACAGCTTCAACAACTGCACTGAAAATGTGTCTTAAATTTCCTTGACATTTCTCTTCGTCATGAATGTACTATTCGTGGCACTTTCACCAGTAGTACCATAAATGCCTGAAGAAGTTGACCCAATAAATTCCTAGATGAATAGAGGCTCAGGTTTTCTGGAATAGGTAGTAATATGTTTGGACAGTTCAATGGAATCGCTGTCCATGAACAGGTAGAATTGCTGTGCAGATGGAGTCAGGGAAATCGACATTAAGTATGGGTTGGTATGTTCTAATGGAAAATAGTAACTGATCACTCTCATGTGTGAAATACGAGTGAGAAGTCTCCGTGTAATCAGGTATCGTGATTGAGGGTAAAAACAAAACACACTCATTCAACAAAGGGAGAAACATAGGAAATTACAGACATAGCTATTTGCAAAATTCTGCATCTGGTAATATCCTATAAACTAGCAGATTAGATGTTGGGAAGAAGTACTATAGATGAATTTTGGAAATATGTTATACTTGTATGTATATGTTGTACAAAATAGAGTCACTGTAACGAGTTTGTAGAGTCATGCAAGGGACAGAAGTTTAGGGGGAACATTAGGGGGAACTTCTTTACTCAGAGAGTGGTAGCTGTGTGGAATGAGCTTCCAGTGGAAGTGGTGGAGGCAGGTTCGATGTTATCCTTTAAAATAGATTGGATGGGTATATGGACGGGAAAGGAATGGAGGGTTATGGTCTGAGTGCAGGTAGATGGGACTAGGGGGAAGTATTTTATTTTTAATTTAAAAAAATAAAAAATAAAAATAAAAAATAAAAAAATTTAAATGTTCGGCACGGACTTGAAGGGCCGAGATGGCCTGTTTCCGTGCTGTTATGGTTATATGGTTATATGCAGCGTCGAAACAGGCCCTTCGGCCAAACTTGCGAGTTTACATGCAAGCAAAGTGATGGGTCGGGAGGAGGCACTTGGAGGATTATGAAACAGAGTGGCCAGAGTGTGAATGGAATAGGGGGATTAACATTGAAGACAACATGAAGTTTGGGGTCACTCTGTTTCATCATTTTAACATGTACCAATTTGTCAGGATTTTATTATGTGCTGTTCACTTTACACTACTGATGGAATTTCTTTCTTTGCAGTTTCTAACCAATAGATTTTCAAGTAATTTTGAAAAACAAGAAGATCGATTTCAAAATCTTTGCTCAGGTAATTTATTTTCAGTTGGATGTTTAAAAGGAGGCTTTAGTGTGTGAGTGTGTGAATGTGTGAAAATAAACCATTTTGCCTTTGCTATAGATCGTGTCCTTATAAACTATAGACAATTAAGAGCAAAAATAAACAAATGTATCATCACTTAAACATCTTAAATAAGATCAGTTGCAATAGCTTATACCTATGAAATTGTGGTTTGTTGTAGGGAAAAGAGGGGGCTACAAAGAAAGATGAAAATAATTTCCCCCAGTTTCCATTTTACTCCTGTATTGGAAAAAAACAATTTTGATCGAGCAAAATCTCTGCGGGAAAGAGATGGGATGGGAGAGGAGAAAGACCATTGCAATAATAGGATGCTTGCTCATTCTTTTTAGGCGAGTGCAGGAGACTCTGCGCTCGCCACATGATCGCCACATGGTCACCACATGATCGCTGGTGGTCTCTGGTGAATCTCCTTCATGGTCGTGAGGAGTTCCCGCTTTCTGGGAACTTGTCGCAGCCTCAGTATGGTCGCCGCAAATTTTTAAAACATGTTGACAAATTTTCTGCGACCAAAAATTGGTCGCCATGGAGATAATCGATAATCCTGTAGTCGTAGGTGCAGTTGTGGTGGGGTCGCCATGTAGTTATGGGTAGTCGAGGTAGTAGCAATGTTACAAAATTTTGAGATTTTAAAAATAAAGTCTGCACTTTATCCCATCAGATAAAGCATAAAAGAAGTTTAATTTGACACCTAATTCACTTTCATATCTTCAGTATTAAAGAAGTTATGGCCATTTTCATACTCGGAAATTAGCATCTTGTTCCCTATTGCTTTTCCATTGACTAAACACAAAAGCTGTGATCGAGGACAGTTAAAAGCCCACAACTTTCTTAAAAATGAAGATAACTGAAAGAAATTTTCAGTTATTATAGATTGAAGCATTCTGAAACAAATATGAAACAATCTTACTTAGAAGACATGAAAGTAAAGCATATAATTAGTTAGTTACCTAATTATAGCTAATTACAAAATTCAATTACTAGATCTAAACATCTATCAATTTCTTAAGAATAGATTAACATTTTTAAATAGCCTAAGTGTCCAAATAACATTCACACAATAATTCACAATATAACATAATTTTTAAATCTCATTTTCATGAATTTACAGGCCAAATGGAAGGAATTGAATGTTTAATACCTGTAAATTAATGGGCATTTAAATCATCTTGTGAGTGAGGATTTCTGGAACGCGATCTTTTGGAACGTTCATTTGCGGTGAATTTAACCCCGTATCGGCATGAAAAATACTGCCGTTAGTTCGGGGAATAAAATCACCGTGTCGCATGAAAAAATGTGAATTAAAGGCTTCTTAAGAAGCACTTTTATACATTTAAAGAAACCACTTTCGTTTACCTGTCCCGTGTGTGAAATCCGTCCCCGTTATCGGCGTTGACGCTTCAGGAGCTGCTTTTAAAATTACTCTAGCGCTGACATTGACGATTTAATAAAAATAAAAAATACACAAAAACGCTACTAGGAACGATTCTTCAGCCAAGGCTTGTACTCCAACAAAATATTAACCAGGACAAGGGACGAGAAACCCGTGCTTTAACCCCGCCCCCCTTAAAGGCGCCAAAATCGCGCACACGGCCAGTGGCAGAATTACAGTCACGCCATCCCGGGAATTGTGTGGGGGTGTGTGTGGGGGTGTGTGGGGGTGTGTGTGGGGGTGTGTGTGGGGGTGTGTGTGGGGGTGTGTGTGGGGGTATGTGTGGGGGTGGGGGTGGGGGTGGGGGTATGGGGGTGTCCCAGTTAGGCCTTCCACATTTAGCTACAGCAGGGTGATGCCATCCAGGTTGAAATCCGTAGGTGCCCCGCCTAAAAAGGGCGCATGCTCGGGGGTTGGTGCCAAGCCGCGGCGACTGAGGTTGCATTAGGGCTGCAAGCTGCGATGACTGAGTTGCACTATTCCTGCTGCTGTCTCTGGTTGTTGTCGTTTGCCTGACTGAGGTCAGTTGACAGGGCTCACCACAGGGAGGTCGACAACATCAGCCCCAATGGATTGTTTAACAGATGGTAAAATTATAGAGCATTTGAAACTATATGCATTTGAGAGGGGACTCTCAGCATCATTGACAACCTACATAAATTGATGCTGTAGTTCCCCAGAGGGGCGGAAGCAATAAATGGCAGGCGAGGTAAAGCAGCAGAAAGAGACGGAGCCAAAAAGGTGAACGAGCAACACAGTGGTTCTGTAAGATTACTGTAAAAGTCCCTATGATGCTATGAGAATGCAGGGTGACTTGGACGGGTTGGGGGAGTGGGCAGATGCATGGCAGATGAAGTTTAATGAGGATAAATGTGAGGATATCCACTTTGGTATCAAAAACAGGAAGGCAGATTATTATCTAAATGGCATCAAGTTTGGAAATGGGGAAGTACAACCGGATCTGGGGATCCTTGTTCATCAGTCAATGAAAGTACAGCAGGTAGTGAAGAAAGCAAATGGCATGTTGGCCTTTATAACAAGAGGAGTCGAGTATAGGAGCAGAGAGGTCCTTCTGCAGTTGTATAGGGCCCTAGTGACACCACACCTGGAGTATTGTGTACAGTTTTGGTCCCCTAATTTGAGGAAGGACAATCTTACTATTGAGGGAATGCAGCGTAGGTTCACAAGGTTAATTCCCGGGATGGCGTGACTGTCATATGCTGAGAGAATGGAGCGGCTGGGCTTGTACACTCTGGAGTTTAGAAGGATGAGAGGGTATCTTATTGAAACATATAAGATTGTTAAGGGTTTGGACACGCTAGAGGCAGGAAACATGTTCCCGATGTTGGGGGAGTCCAGAACCAGGGACCACAGTTTAAGAATAAGGGGTAAGCCATTTAGAACGGAGGCGAGGAAACACTTTTTCTCACAGGGAGTTGTGAGTCTGTGGAATTCTCTGCCTCAGAGGGCAGTGGAGGCCGGTTCTCTGGATACTTTCAAGAGAGAGCTAGATAGGGCTCTTAAAGATAGCGGAGTCAGGGATATGGGGAGAAGGCAGGAACGGGGTACTGATTGGAGATGATCAGCCATGATCACATTGAATGGCGGTGCTGGCCCGAAGGGCCGAATGGCCTACTTCTGCACCTATTGCCTATTGCCTATTGTCTATTGTCTATTGTCCCTGTTTTCATCTGATTATCGGTGCCCAGGGGATCAGCGAGTGTAAATGGTGAAAAGGGAAGAGTTATCGAGATTTAAACTTTAGATCACTGTTATATATTATGTGTTGGATATTCCAGCTTTAAAATGGCGAGTACAGGATGGTCTGCACCAGGCATGGTCATCATGATCTGAAGTCAGGGCGTGGATTGCCTTCATCTGAAAGAGCATATTTTAATGCATAAATTTACTGGGCCTCGGCAGTACAGTGGCCAAGTTTCCCTTTGCTGAATGGCCAGGAGGTGGGAGGAATTGTAATCTAATAATTCCAAGGGCTGATGTGCAGCAGAAAGAGACAAGGGCTTAATATGTGCTCAACCACCCAGCTCAGCTCTGCTGGGTTTGGTCTGAAGAAGGGTCTCTATCCAAAACGTCACCCATTCCTTCTCTCCAGAGATGCCGCCTGTCCTGCTGAGTTACTCCAGCTTTTTGTGTCTTTCTTCAGCTCTGCTGGACTGTCGATAACATTTAAGATGAGGGTCAGCTGAGGCTTGAACAGATTTTGACAAACTATTAAGCCACCCATGGCACTGGAAACTTCAGCTGGGATTGCTGTGGCAATTCAAGGTGGGACCAACACAATAGTTTGCGTTGTGTAGGGCCTGTCCCACGTAGGCGATTTTTTAGGCGACTAGGCTTTCACCACGTGGTCGGCGGTGGTCGCTGGGGTGTCACCTGTATGGTCGTGAGTAGTTTCCTAAAGTCGCCCAAAGAGTCGTAGCGTCTTTCTGGTCGCCGCTGGATTGACGTCAATGAACATAACTTGACGTAGGTGCTGACGTAGGTTGTCGCCAGGTTAATGTAGGTTGTCGTCAGGATGTCGTAGGTTGTCGCCAGGTAACGTAGATTGTCGCCGGTGCTGACTTCGGTAAATTCCGTCGTCGCATTCGCCGGCAGTCGGCTAAAAAATCGTCTAACGTCGCCGTTTATTTGGCGGCCTGCTACGACTATGACAGTCGCTGGCAGTCGCCTAAAAATCGCCTAAGTGGGACAGGCCCATATGTCTCCCAACCTTCCGTCGAGCTTGGGGTGTTGGCATTTAGCAGTGAAAACCCTGTCAGCGATGATTTAAATATGTGTTGTGCATTGAATCATATTCAATCTGCTGTTTCTCGTTAATTTAACAGGGCCATACTCCATTACGAAACTTTGGTCAGCTGGCAAAATGGAATCGGATTAATTTTTCAGCTTTCAGTTAAGGACCAGTGGAAGATCTCCCTCTGCTGTTCAATGTGGGAAATCTTTAAATGACAAAACAAGAAATGTAACCCTTCGAAAGCTCGAAAGGAAGCACTTTTTTTTCAAATCCGAAATTATTTTGTAAGTGGGAATGCTCCCTGTTAGCCCTTTCCCAATCATGTGTTTCACTGATCTTATGTATGTAACTGCTCCAAACTACAACACACCCTCAATCTGTATGTGAGCTCCTTCAGTAAATTTAGTTTGCTTGTTCCAATTAAGAGTAGCTCCATAATCAACACCAGTATTTGTTTCTTTACAAAATGGCAAACGATAAAATATTGCACATTTCATTTAACGTGAAACCACAAACCAAACTTGATTATCATTGAATTTGTAATTTGGTTTTTGCACTCATTTATAAATCGTACCAAAATATAAATCAAACACTGAATTATATTGAGAGCCTTAATAATATTAAGCAGACAAAAGCAGACAATTGGCGGTCACAGTGGCGCAGCGGGAGAGTTGCTGCCTTACAGCGAATGCAGCGCCGGAGACCCGAGTTCGATCCCGACCACGGGTGCTGTCTGTACAGAGTTTGTACGTTCTCCCCGTGACCTACGTGGGTGTTCTCCGAGATCTCCGGTTTCCTCCCACACTCCAATGACGTACAGGTTTGTAGGTTAATTGGCTTGGTAAATGTTAAAATTGTCCCTAGTGGTGTAGGATAGTGTTAACGTGTGGGGATCGCTGGTCGGCGCGGACCCGGTGGGCCGAAGGGCCTGTTTCCGCGCTGTATCTCTAAACTAAACTTAAAATCTTAACTAATACCCTTAATACTTTTTGATGTAACAAATGAGAAAGGTACTTTCTCTAGAACTTTATTAATTTTTTGCTAGAAATTTTAGTTGACATCTTGTTCCATTAACGATATTCATTTGAATGAATTGATACTTTATTGTAACACGTGAAAAGTCACAGTGAAATTGTTTGCTTGCATGCCCAAGGTATGCAAATAGTCACCACATAAAGGGCGCTGACAAAGTTACAAAGTAAACACAGTATCTGCGCCAGGTCCCCCTTTATTCTCCCCCTCCCCCACCCCCTCCCTCACAGCGGCCGCCCTCCACACCGGGTCCCCATTGTCCATTGTTTCCCCCTCCCTCACCACTGGAATTTTGGCACAGTAATTGCAAAATGACTTTCCCTGGAGCAAAATGCATTAACAACCACTTCCAGATAATATTGCATACCTGTGAAATTTGACTGGACAATCCTGACTGATTCTTGTCTGGTGAACAAGTGCTGCATCAGTTACTTGCGGTGGCAGCGTTCCCGACGCAACGCTCATTTTGGTGCACGCTGATGGAATATAGACTCCTCATAGCGTCACAGAATGATACAGCATAGAATCGACCCACCATGTCCATGCCAATGTTTTTGCCCATTACATTAATCCCATTTGCCTGCATTATAGATAGAACAGTACAGCACAGGAACAGGCTCTTTGGTCCATAATGTCTTTGCAAAACATGATGCCAAGATTAACTAATCTGCTCTGCCTGCACAAGATCCATATCCCTCCATTCTCTGCACATCCATGTGCCTACCTTTAGTTTAGTTTAGTGATACAGCGCAGAAACAGGCCCTTCTGCCCACCGGGTCCGAGCCGACCAGTGATCCCCGCACATTAACACTATCCTACACCCACTAGGGACAATTTTTACATTTAACAAGCCAATTAACCTACAAACCTGTACATCTTTGGAGTGCGGGAGGAAAACGAAGATCTCGGAGAAAACCCAAGCAGGTCACAGGGAGAACGCACAAACTCCGTACAGACAGCAACTGTAGTCGGGATCGAACCCGGGTCTCTGGCGCTGCATTTGCTGTAAGGCAGCAACTCTACCGCTGCACCATCTTGTGCGCGGTGACATTCACGGCTCTGATATGCCATTATCATATCTGCCTCTAACACCAACGAGTATAGAAGTTGGGAGGTCATGTTGCAGTTGTATAAGACGTTGGTGAGTATTGTGTTCAGTTCTGGGCACCGTGTTTTAGGAAAGATGTTGTCAAGCTGGAAAGGGTACAGAGAAGATTGACAAGGATATTGCCAGGACTAGAAAGGTCTGAGCTCCAGGGAGAGGTTGAGCAGGCTGGTACTCTATTCCTTGGAGCACAGAAGGATGAGGGGTGATGTGATAGTGGTATATAGAATCATGAGAGGAATAGATCGGGTAGATGCACAGTGTCTCTTGCCCAGAGTAGGTGAATCGAGGACCAGAGGAAATAGGTTTAAGGTGAAGGGGAAAAGATTTAATAGTGAACTATAGGGTCACTTTTTCACACAAAGGGTGGCATGGGCTGCCAGAGGAGGTAGTTGAGGCAGGGACTATCCCAATGTTTAAGAAACAGATAAGTACATGTATATTGGAGGGATATGGACCAAATGTGGGCAGGTGGGACTGGTGTAGCTGGGACACGTTGGCCGGCGTGGGCAAGTTGGGCCGAAGTGCCTGTTTCAACACTGTATCACTATATGACTCTCTGTAACTAAAGTCCTCCAATCCAGGGGGCAGCCTGATGAATTATCTCTGCATTTTCCTCCTTGGACAAACTGGTTTACTCAAAGCTGGATTGAATATGTCAAAATAGAGCAGAAATAGGTCACTAGGCCGCTCATGCATGGATTTAGTCCCATACTAACCTTTGATTCCTTTGGGTTGCTCCCCTTCCCCCAGCACATCAGATCATCAGCTCAGGCCCATCTCTTGATCTTGTTTCTGAATTCTGTGCCGCTTCCCCAGGTCACTGGCCAGACTTCCTGCAGTGTCCACTCCCTCGCTACAGGACCCCATCCCCAGCTACCACCTCAAACTAATCTCCATTCCCATCTCTGCTCTGACCTACATCAGTTTAGTTTAGTTTTAGTTTATTGTCATGTGTAGCGAGGTACAGTGAAAAGATTAGGACCAAAAGGGGTCATGAAATTCAATACAATACAATACAATACAATACAATCATATTTTATTAGCCAAGTATGTTTTGCAACATACGAGGAATTTAATTTGCCAAGTCAGTCATACAAATAAAAAGCAACGGAACACACAAAATAAATTTTAATGTAAACATCCACCACAGTGACTCCTCCACATTCCGCACTGGGATCAGCTCCGATGTTAAGTCCACGCCCCGTGGTGGGGCTCAAAGTCAGTCCGCGGGGGCCTCCAGCCTCACCATGTTAGGCCGCAGAGCGACCGGAGAATGCAATCCAGAAAACAATCGCATCTCCGGCAGGGTAAGAGACTGAAAAAAAAGTTTCCCTCGACCCCCTCCCTCCACATAAATCAAACCGGAGAACATTTACCCAAACTTTTTAAACGCACTAAAAATAACAAAGACAAGATGAAAAAATAGACAGACTCTTGGTGGGGCTGCAAATTGTGCGGCTGCCCCTTGTGGTAATTCCTTTGGCGTATCCAATTAAAATAAATCCCAAGGCTTTTTATTCACACATTAAAAACAAGAAGATAACCAGGACCACTGAAGGATAAAGGTGAGATTTGGTGCTTGGAGTCAGAGGATGTAGGCAAGGTACTAAATGAGTACTTTGCATCTGTGTTCATCAAGGAGGAGGATTTGGAGGACAGTGAGATGAGTGCAGAGAATACTAATATGCCAGGGCAGTTTTATACAGTTGAGTTTAGTTTATTGTCACGTGTACCGAGGTGCAGTGAAAAGCTTTTGTGTTGCGTGCTATCCAGTCAGCAGAAAGACAATACATGATTACAATCGAGTCATTTATACATGATAAGGGAATAACCTTTAGTGCAAGGTAACGCCAGCAAAGTCAGATCGAGAATAGTCCAAGGGTCACCAAGGAGGTAGATAGTAGATCTCAAGATCTACCTCCAGACTTCCTGGAGCCCTGATCTGTCTCCAATGGCTACAATTCACATTATGGCAGCCCCTTGCATTGCTCTTTGATGCATGAGTAAGGTCCTGGCTCTCAACCTACTTCCCCCACCCCTCCCACCCTCCCCCCCACTATCACTCACCAGCCCTTCGAAACGGTCACCAACCCAGACAGTATATTACCCACAAAGATTAAACGCTATGTCAGGCGACCGAATGAGACTTGCAGCATTTGGTCCCTTCACACGCTGTTACCGCAACTGTCCATTGTCTACACCCTCCAGCTATTCTAGTCTTAACAATATTTCAGAGACATAAAAAGGGAAATCACTCATGGCACTTACAAATTTAAAATTACTATTCAGTTTAATTATCTCTTAAAGTACATCTGGGGGACGCTAGGAAAAGATAGGATCAATTTCCTAAGATCCCTGCAACATTAACGCTATCCTACACACACTAAGGACAAATTAGACTTATACCAAGCCAATTAATCTACAAACCTGTACATCTTTGGAGTGTGGGATGAAACAGATCTCGGAGAAAACCCACGCAGGTCAAGGGGAGAACGTACAAACTCCGTACAGGCAGCGGCCGTAGTCGGAATTGAACCCGGGTCTCCGGCGCTGTAAGCGCTGTAAGGCAGCACTAACGCTGCGCCACCGTGCCGCCCTAAGAATCTCTATGATGAATGCAGAGATATTTACAGAGAAAACGTGTAAGAAACAAAACAAATTGCTGCATCCACCTGGAATGGAACCGCAGAACCAGGTTTCAAGAGTCAAGAGTGTTTAATTGTCATGTGTACCAGCAACAGAACAACAAAACTCTTGCTTGCTGCAGTTCTGCAGGCTCATTAATGCAAATCACATAAATAAAGGGCAGCACGGTGGCACAGCGGTAGAGTTGCTGCCTTACAGCGCTCGCAGCACCGGAGATCCAAGTTCGATCCCAACTACGGGTGCTGTCTGTACGGAGTTTGTACGTTCTCCCCGTGCGTGACCTGCGTGGGTTTTCTGCGAGATCTTCGGTTTCCTTCCACACTCCAAAGACGTACAGGTCTGTTGGTTAATTGGCTTGGTGTAAGTGTAAATTGTCCCTAGTGTGTGTGGGTTAGTGTTAATGTGCGGGGATCGCTGGCCGGTGCAGACTTGGTGGGCCGAAGGGCCTGTTTCCGCACTGTATCTCTAAACTAAATGTATAATAATTAATATATTCAGTTAATATTCAGTAATACTGAGTAATTACACTACAATAGTGCAAAACTGAAGTATTAATGCAACCAAAACAAAGTCCATACTAGAGCATAGTTGCTGAGGTAGTGGTTAGTGTTGTGCAGTGTTCAAGAGCTTGATGGTTGCTGGAAAGAATCTGTTCTTGACCATAGAGGTCACGGCTCTCAGGCTCCTGTACATTCTTCTTGATGGTAGCAGTGAGATGAGAGCGTGGCCAGGATGATGTGTGCCTTCAATGATATTACTGTATCATTGTGCTGTACTGTACAATGTACATTGAATGAACTTTCTGTATGGAAATTGTACATTCACCCCTTGACCTGCGTGGGTTTTCCCCGGGTGCTCCAGTTTCTCCCCCACACTCCAGACAGTAGACAATAGGTGCAGGAGTAGGCCATTTGGCCCTTTGAGCCAGCACCACCATTCAATATAATCATGGCTGATCATCCCCAATCAGTACCCCGTTCCTGCCTTCTCCCCATATCCCTTGACTCCGCTATCTTTAAGAGCTCTATCTAACTCTCTCTTGAAAGCATCCAGAGAACAGGCCTCCACCGCCCTCTGAGGCAGGGAATTCCACCGACTCACAACTCTCTGTGTGAAAAAGTATTACCTCATCTCCGGTCTAAATGGCTTACCCCTTAATCTTACAATGTGGCCCTTGGTTCTGGACTCCCCCAACATTGGGAACATATTTCCTGCCTCCAGCGTGTCCAAACCTTAATAATCGTATATGTTTCAATAAGACTGCCTCCCATCCTTCTAAATTCCAGAGTATACAAGCCCAGCCACTCCATACTATCAATATATGACAGTCCCGCCATCCCGGGAATTAACCTTGTAAACCTATGCTGCACTCCCTCAATAGCAAGAATGTCCTTCCTCAAATTTGCACACAATGTCCTTCCAACACTGCACACAATACTCCAGGTGTGGTCCCTTTAGGGCCCTGCACAACTGCAGAAGGACCTCTTTGCTCCTATACTCAACTCCTCTTGTTATGAAGGCCAACATGCCATTCGCTTTCTTCACTGCCTGCTTTACCTGCAAGCTTACTTTCAGTGACTGATGAACAAGGACACCCCAGATCCCATTGTACTTCCCCTTTTCCCAACTTAACACCATTCAGATAATAATCTGCCTTCCTGTTTTTGCCACCAAAGTGGATAACCCCACATTTATCCACGTTAAACTGCATCTGCCATGCATCTGCCCACTCACACAACCTGTCCAAGTCACCCTGCATCCTCATAGCATCCTCCTCACAGTTCAACATTACCACGCAGCTTTGTGTCGTCTCCAAATTTGCTAATGTTACTTTTAACCCCTTCATCTAAATCATTAATATATATTGTAAGTATATTGTAAAGACGTACAGGTTTGTAGGCCAATTGGCTTGGTAAAATTGTAAATTGTCCCTAGTGTGTAGGATGCTGGTCGGCATGGACTCGGTGGGCTGAAGGGCCAGTTTCTGCGAAGTATCTCTAAACTAAACTAAACTAATCTCTAAATAAATTAGCTGCATTTTTGAGTCCAGGCCTCTTGTTGATCATCTCTCCAGGGAGGTCAGTACTCGTGATGGACCCAGCAATGTCTACCACTTCTTTGTGCCTGGGTGTTTGAGTTACATAACTGGGCCGCGATACACCAGTCAGTTTGTTCTCCACTGTGCATCTCTAAAGTTCGATAGAGTATTCAGTGACATACCAAAGAACAGAACTGTCATATTCATGTGCCTATCCAAAATGCCTCAATCCTATCTGCCTCCATCACCACCCCAGGCAGCACATAGCAGGCACCCTCTAATCTCTGTGTAAAATATCTATATTACTAAAAGTCTGATCTAGACCACTTCCTGTTGTTCTGTATATTGATTTTAGAAAAAACGATGCCACTTACGGCTGTAATTTTTGGCCATCTTACTCAGAGTCCCCCTCCGCTGCGCAGGACAAGAGGATTTTTTCCCATCAATGAAAAATAAAAGAGTTATTAGTATTTTAAAAACGTTGAGATTCTCTCTCCTGAAGGCCACGCCCCTTCCGGAGGGACTATAAAACCCGGAAGTGTTGAGTGCCTCAGTCAGTCTCTGCATGATGGGGGAGCGAGAGGGTCACGTCTCTCAGTCTGAGCTGTGAATAACACTGAACACATGTCTACTAAACTGTGAGTTGTTTTACTGACCTGTCAATGTCCTTAATGTGGTTTGAAAATATAGTTTGGAAATGCTAAAGCTGTGTTGCCTTTGGTTTGGAAATGCTAAAGCTGTGTTGCTTTTGGTTTGGAAATGCTAAAGCTGTGTTGCTTTTGGTTTGGAAATGCTAAAGCTGTGTTGCTTTTGGTTTGGAAATGCTAAAGCTGTGTTGCCTTTGGTTTGGAATTACTAAAGATGTGTTGCCTTTGGTTTGGTAATGCTAAAGCTGTGTTGCCTAATTAAAGTCGCCTTGCCTAATTAAAGTTGCCTTGCCTTCTATATAATTAAAAGTCTAATCTTGACCACTTCCTGTTTGGGCTTTATATTGATTTTAGAAAAAACACTACCACGTACGGCTGTGATTTTTGGCCATCTTACTCAGAATCCCCCTCCGCTTATCAGATGCCGAGGATTTTTCCCATCGATGAAAAATAAAAGAATTATTAGTGTTTAAAAAATGTTGAGATTCTCTCTCCTGTCAATCATGCCATGAAGGCCACGCCCCTTCTCGTGGGAGGGGGGACTATAAAACCCAGAAGTGTGGGCGTGGCTCAGTCTCTGCAAGATGGAGGAGAGAGAGGTCACGACTCGCTGTCTGTAGTGGCCTCGCACCCTGCTTGAAATGGTATGAAACTGCATTTGAATTTGGTGGCCTTGCACCCTGCTTGAAGTGGTAAGAAACTGCACTTGAATTTGGTGGCCTTGCACCCTGCTTGAAATGGAATTTCAAGGAATAGCCGTGAGTCAACTGACAGCTCACCAGCTGTGAGTGAGTGAGTTGCCAGCACAACAGGCTTGAGTGACTGAGCCGCCAGCCCAATAATCCATTCGGCCCACAATGTCCATACTAGCCCTCTGGAAACCAGTCCCTTCAGCCCACAACACCCATACTAGCGCTCCAGAAAGCCCCCCCCCCCCACTGGCCACCAATATTGGAATTGGTGGAGAGGTGGAATATTGCGTTGGGGGACTAGCCCTCCCGTGTGATGCTGGGACCCAACGGGTCCCACTTAGTCTAGTATATATATAGATATATTTCCATCAGATCTCTGCTCAGATCCATCCAGAAGAAAAAAAAAATACAAATTTGTCAAACCTCTCCTTATAATTAATACCCTCTAATCCAGGTAGAATTCTAGTGAACTACTTCTGCATTCACTCCAAAGTCTCCACATCCTTCCTGTAATAGGGGGAGACTAAAAATGTACATGATACTCAAAATGCAGCTTAACCAAAGTCCTATAAAGCTGCAACATGACTTCCTGACTCTTACATTCAATGCCCCGACCTACGAAGGCAAGCATACCATATACTTTCATTACCATGTTATTTACTTACATTGCCACTTTAAGGGAGCTGGTAAAATTGTAAATTATCCCTGGTGTAGTGCTGGATAGTGCTAGTGTATGGGATGATCACTGGTCGGTGCGGACTCGGTGGGCCGAAGGGCCTTTTTCTGCGCTGTATCTCTAAACTAAACTAAGCTAATCTTGGATCCCATATTCCCTCTGTACATCTAAGCTGCTAAACCTCTTGCCATTAACAGCCATGATAAACAGTTCATCTTCTCAGGAAGTGGATGTCTTGCTGAGCTCTCTTCTTGATTGCATCAATACTGTGTTCAGTTCTGGGCACCATGGTACAAGAACGATGTTGTCAAGAGGGAAAGGGTACAGAGAAGATTTATGAGGATGTTGCCAGGACTAGAGGGTCTGAGCTATAGGCAGATATTGAGTAGGCTGGGACTCTATTACCTGGAGCGCAAGAGGATGAGGAGTGATCTTATAGTGTATAAAATCATGAGAGGAATAGATCGGGTAGATGCACAGAGTCTCTTGCCCAGAGTAGGTGAATCGAGGACCAGAGGACATTGGTCTAAGGTGAAGGGGAAAAGGTTTAATAGGAATCTGAGGGGTAATATTTTCACACAAGGATGGTGGTTGTATGGAACAAGCTGCCAGAGGAGGTTGTTGAGGCTGGGACTATCCCAACATTTAAGAAACAGTTAGACAGGTACATGGTTAGGACAGATTTGGAGGGATATGAACCAAAGAAGAAAACAATAATAAACAGAGAATAAGAGGTGGTGGGGTTCTTAAATGGGTGAGCAGAGAAACAGAGGGGTGTAAAATGCGGGCGGAAGCAATAGGTAGCATGGTGAAAAGTAAAAGTGGCAGGCAGACAAATCCAGGGCAAAAATCAAAAAGGGCCACTTTTCAACATAATTGTATAAGGGGTAAGAGCGTTGTAAAAACAAGCCTGAAGGCTTTGTGTCTCAATGCAAGGAGCATTCGTAATACGGTGGATGAGTTGAACGTGCAGATAGCAATTAATGATTATGATATAGTTGGGATCACGGAGACATGGCTCCAGGGTGACCAAGGCTGGGAGCTGAACATCCAGGGATATTCAATATTCAGGAGGGATAGAGAGATAGGAAAAGGAGGTGGGATAGTGTTGCTGGTTAGAGAGGAGATTAACGCAGTGGAAAGGAAGGACATTAGCTTGGAGGATGTGGAATCGGTATGGGTAGAGCTGCGAAACACTAAGGGGCAGAAAACGCTGGTGGGTGTTGTGTACAGGCCACCTAGCAGTAGTAGTGAAGTTGGGGATGGCATCAAACAGGAAATTAGAAATGCGTGCAACAAAGGCAAAACAGTTATAATGG
The DNA here is from genome assembly GCA_038087875.1 of Malacoraja senta. Taxonomy (NCBI): domain Eukaryota; kingdom Metazoa; phylum Chordata; class Chondrichthyes; order Rajiformes; family Rajidae; genus Malacoraja; species Malacoraja senta. Next base: position 279,496,746 of record CM075977.1, on the reverse strand, counting down.
GTGACTTCAATCTACATATAGATTGGGTAAATCAAATTGGCAGGGGTGCTGAGGAAGAGGATTTCTTGGAATGGATGCGGGATAGTTATCTAAACCAACATGTAGAGGAACCAACGAGAGAGCAGGCTATTCTAGACTGGGTATTGAGTAATGAGGAAGGGTTAGTTAGCAGTCTTGTTGTGCATGCCCCCTTGGGCAAGAGTGACCATAATATGGTTGAGTTCTTCATTAGGATGGAGAGTGACATTGTTAATTCAGAAACAACGGTTCTGAACTTAAAGAAAGGTAACTTTGAGGGTATGAGACGTGAATTGGCCAAGATTGACTGGCAATTAGTTCTAAAAGGGTTGACGGTGGATATGCAATGGAAGGCATTTAAAGACAGCATGGATGAACTACAAAAATTGTTCATCCCAGTTTGGCAAAAGAATAAATCAGGGAAGGTAGTGCATCCGTGGATAACAAGGGAAATCAGGGATAGTATCAAAGCAAAAGATGATGCGTACAAATTAGCCAGAAAAATCAGCATACCAGAGGACTGGGAGAAATTCAGAGACCAGCAGAGGAGGACAAAGGGCTTAATTAGGAAAGGGAAAATAGATTATGAAAGGAAACTGGCAGGGAACATAAAAACTGACTGCAAAAGTTTTTTATAGATATGTGAAGAGAAAGAGATTAGTTAAAACAAATGTAGGTCCCTTGCAGTCAGAAACAGGTGAATTGATCATGGGGAACAAGGATATGGCGGACCAATTGAATAACTACTTTGGTTCCGTCTTCACTAAGGAAGACATAAATAATCTGCCGGAAATAGCAGGGGGCCGCGGGTGGAAGGAGATGGAGGAACTGAGTGAAATCCAGGTTAGTCGGGAAGTGGTGTTGGGTAAATTGAATGGATTATAGGCCGATAAATCACCAGGGCCAGATAGGCTGCATCCCAGAGTACTTAAGGAAGTAGCTCCAGAAATAGTGGATGCATTAGTGATAATTTTTCAAAACTCTTTAGATTCTGGAGTAGTTCCAGAGGATTGGAGGGTAGCAAACGTAACCCCACTTTTTAAGAAGGGAGGGAGAGAGAAAACGGGGAATTACAGACCAGTTAGTCTAACATCGGTAGTGCGGAAACTGCTAGAGTCAGTTATTAAAGATGGGATAGCAGCACATTTGGAAAGTGGTGAAATCATTGGACAAAGTCAGCATGGATTTACGAAAGGTAAATCGTGTCTGACGAATCTTATAGAATTTTTCGAGGATGTAATGAGTAGAGTGGATAGGGGAGAACCAGTGGATGTGCTGTATCTAGACTTTCAGAAGGCTTTCGACAAGGTACCACATAAGAGATTAGGATACAAACTTAAATCACACGGTATTGGGGGTTCAGTATTGATGTGGATAGAGAACTGGCTGGCAAACAGGAAGCAAAGAGTAGGAGTAAACGGGTCCTTTTCACAATGGCAGGCAGTGACTAGTGGGGTACCGCAAGGCTCAGTGCTGGGACCCCAGCTATTTACAATTTATATTAATGATCTGGATGAGGGAATTGAAAGCAACATCTCCAAGTTTGCGGATGACACTAAGCTGGGGGGCAGTGTTAGCTGTGAGGAGGATGCTGGGAGACTGCAAGGTGACTTGGATAGGCTGGGTGAGTGGGCAAATGTTTGGCAGATGCAGTATAATGTGGATAAATGTGAGGTTATCCACTTTGGTGGCAAAAACGGGAAGGCAGACTATTATCTAAATGGTGGCCGATTAGGAAATGGGGAGATGCAGCGAGACCTGGGTGTCATGGTACACCAGTCATTGAAAATAGGCATGCAGGTGCAGCAGGCAGTGAAGAAAGCGAATGGTATGTTGGCTTTCATAGCAAGAGGTTTTGAGTATAGGAGCAGGGAGGTTCTACTGCAGTTGTACAGGGTCTTGGTGAGACCACACCTAGATTATTGTGTACAGTTTTGGTCTCCAAATTTGAGGAAGGACATTATAGCCATAGAGGGAGTGCAGAGAAGGTTCACCAGACTGATTCCTGGGATGTCAGGACTTTCATATGAAGAAAGACTGGATAGACTTGGCTTATACTCGCTAGAAATTAGGAGATTGAGAGGGGATCTTATAGAAACGTACAAAATTCTTATGGGGTTGGACAGGCTAGATGCAGGAAGATTGTTCCCGATGTTGGGGAAGTCCAGGACAAGGGGTCACAGCTTAAGGATAAGGGGGAAATCCTTTAAGACCGAGATGAGGAAAAACTTTTTCACACAGAGAGTGGTGAATCTCTGGAACTCTCTGCCACAGAGGGTAGTTGAGGCCAGTTCATTGGCTATATTTAAGAGGGAGTTAGATGTGGCCCTTGTGGCTAAGGGGATCAGGGGGTATGGAGAGAAGGCAGGTACGGGATACTGAGTTGGATGATCAGCCATGATCATATTGAATGGCGGTGCAGGCTCGAAGGGCCGAATGGCCTACTCCTGCACCTATTTTCTATGTATCTATGTATCTAAATGCGGGCAGTGTAGCTGGGACATGTTGAGCTGAAGGGCTTGTTTTCACACTGTATCACTCTATGACTCTGACTCTAATATGCTGAGTCAGGGCAAAACCTCAGAGATATGCATGCCCAGGAGCTTGAAGCTATTGTCTCGCTCCACTGCCATCCCACCGATGAAGACAGTTTCATGGATCCCAGCTTTCTCCTTCTAATATCAACAAATTCTCCTTGTGTCGTTCTTTGGTATAAACCAGCACTCGCAGTTCCATGTTTCTACAAATTCTCCTTGGTCGTGCTAACATTGAGGGCAAGAATGTTGTTCTGGCACCATTTAATTAGGTTATGGATCTTCCCCTTAATTCTGACTCATCATTACCTGACATTCATTCAACAAATGTTGAATCATCCGTGACTTTAAAACCCTCTATCTCCGTCCCGCCCCCACCCATGTCATTGTACTAGCTTCAATGTCGTCTTGTTGCGTCTCATTGTCTGTGACTCGTTTTCACCTAGCACACAGTCTACAGAACGGGGGTTCTCCTCTTCGACTATAGATGAGGCTCTCACCAGGGTTTCTTCTATACCCGTAGCTCCGCTCTCACTCAACTTCCCCCTACTCGTAACAAGGGCAGAGTCCCCCTTGTCCTCACCTTCCACCCTTCCAGCCGTCACATACAACAGAAAATCCTCCGACATTTTCGCCACCTCCAACAGGATCCCACCACTCGCCACATCTTCCCATCTTCTCCCCTTTTGGCTTTCCACAGAGACCGCTTCCTCCGTAACTCCCTGGTCAATTCGTCCCTTCCCACCCAAACCATCCCTTCCCCTGGTACTTTCCCTTGCAACCGCAGGAAACGTTACACTTGTCACTTTACCTCTCCCCTCGACTCCATCCAAGGACCCAAGCAGTCTTTCCAGGTGAGGCAGAGGTTCACCTGCATCTCCTCCAACCTCATCTATTGCATCCGCTGCTCTAGGTGTCAACTCCTCTACATCGGTGAGACCTAGCGCAGGCTTGGCGATCGCTTCGCCCAACATCTCCGCAGTTTGCACTAACCAACCCGATCTCCTGGTGGCTCAGCACTTCAACTCCCCCTCCCATTCCGTATCCGATCTTTCTGTCCTGGGCCTCCTCAATGGTCAGAGTGAGTCCCATCGCAAATTGGAGGAGCAGCACCTCATATTTCGCTTGGGTAGTTTACACCCCAGCGGTATGAACATTGACTTCTCCAATTTCAGGAAGTCCTTGCTTTCTCCCTCCTTCCCCTCCCCTTCCCAGCTCTCCCACAGCCCAGTCTCCTCCCCTTCCTTTCTTCTTCCCGCCCCCCCACCCCCACATCAGTCTGAAGAAGGGTCTCGACCCGAAACGTCACCTATTCCTTCGTTCCATAGATGCTGCCTCACCCGCTGAGTTTCTCCAGAATTTTTGTCGACCTTCGATTTTTCCAGCATCTGCAGTTCTTTCTTAAACACAGCCGACAATGGCCAGTTTCCCTCATCACTTTTCTTTCATTCATTATCTTACATATCTTTCATTCAATTATTCTATATATCTCGATATCGCCGTCTATATCTCTTGTTTCCCTTTCCCCTGACTCTCAGTCTGAAGAAGGATCCCGAACCGAATCGTCACATATTCCTTTTCTCCAGAGATCCTGTCTGCCCCGATGAATTACTCCAGCTTTTTGTGCCTATCTTCACTTTATAGCTGATGTTGGAACTATATCTGACTCCACAGTCACAGGTATAGAGTAGGGCAGGGGACTGAGAACACTACTTTGAGATGGTTATATTTGAAGGAGAAAGCATTGTTGCCAATTCTGATTGTGGTCTGCAGATGATTAAATCAGGGATCTCAGTTGATAAAGGACTATATAATGCTGTGAAACATTTGCACATTTGGGCTCCGTGGCCAGATTCCATGTGGACTAAAGGGCCTGTCCCACTATCACGACCTAATTCACGACCTCTGCCGAGTTTGCCCTTGACTCATACTCGCAGCATGGTCGTCACGAGGTCGTAGGAGGTCGTAGGTGGGTCATAGGTGGGTCGTAGGTAGGTCGTGATGCTAGTCGTAGGTACTCGTGGCATCAACTAGATCGGGGCGTTTTTCTGGCCTGATGAAAAATGTCCACGAGTAAAAAAGGTAGTGAATTAGGTCGTGAAAGTGGGACAGGCCCTTTACCCGCAAGCAACCGAGTGCCTGAGGTTGCAGCAATATTCAACCCTGTGTTCCTCTAAAATGGTTAATTTAAGTTAAGTTAAAGGTGCTCTAAGTTAAAGGTGCTACATAAATATAACTTTACCAAAAGAAGCCACCTGTAAACTTCAGTAGAACAAAAAAAGTTCCAGATTACTATGATGTTTATGTGAAAGATTATACTATAATCTTTATGCGAGTGCAAAGGGCCTACTTCTAATCTCAAGATTATACTTAATCTGGATTTGCTCAACAGAAAAACATATCAAGTGCAAGTTCACATTTATTGTCACATGCACCAATTGGTACAGTAATATTTGAGTTACCATACAGCCATACTAAGTGAAAAACAAAAATACACACAGCACATTAAATAAAATTTAACATAAACATCCACCACAGTGGAATCAACATTCCTCACTGTGATTAAAGGCAATAAAGTTCAGTCATCTTCCTCCTTTGTTCACCCGTGGTGGTCTGGGTCTTGAACCCTCCGCACTGCCGCTGCCGACAGTCCGCTGTTCAAGCCCTCTCGTCGGGATGATCGAAACTCCGGCGTCGCGACGGATTGTAACACTCAACGGCATGGAGCTCCCGAGTCGGCCTCTTCGTACCAGAGACCGCTGCTTCATGGCGTTAGAGTCCACATGCCCCGCGGTCGGAGCTCCAACACTGGCGATCCTCGGCAAAAGATGCCAGGCTCCGCGATGGTAAGTCTGCGCCTCACCCGCGGCTTGAAGCTCCGGGCCTGACTCCATGAAAGGCCACGATCTTAGGCCACAGGGGGTGACGGAGATGCAACACGGAAAAAAATCGCATCTTCATCGAGGTAAGTGACTGGAAACAGTTTCCCGCGAACCCCCCCCCCCCCCATCCCCCACATATAAAACATACTAAGAAACATTAAAACATACATTCAAGACATACTTGAAATAATAAAACAGAGAAGTATACGGACAGACTGCTGGCGAGGCAGCCACAACGGTGGCGCCACCCGATGTCTTTTTAGCAAAACTCAAAAATTCATGTTCATAAGTGATGGGAGTAGAATTAGGCCATTCGGCCCATCACATAGAAACATAGAAAATAGGTGCAGGAGTAGGCCATTCAATATGATCATGGCTGATCATCCAACTCATCTAACTCCCTCTTAAATATAGCCAATGAACTGGCCTCAACTACCTTCTGTGGCAAAGAATTCCAGAGATTCACCACTCTCTGTGTGAAAAATATTTTTCTCATCTCGGTCCTAAAAGATTTCCCCCTTATCCTTAAACTGTGACCCCTTGTTCTGGACTTCCCCAACATCGGGAACAATCTTCCTGCATCTAGTCTGTCCAACCCCTTAAGAATTTTGTACGTTTCTATAAGATCAACCCTCAATCTTCTAAATTCTAGCGAGTACATGCCAAGTCTATCCAGTCTTTCTTCATATGAAAGTCCTGACATCCCAGGAATCAGTCTGATGACCCTTCTCTGTACTCCCTCTATGGCAAGAATGAGTTTCCTCAGATTAGGAAACCAAAACTGTACGCAATATTCCAGGTGTGGTCTCACCAAGACCCTGTACAACTGCAGTAGAACCTCCCTGCTCCTATACTCAAATCCTTTTGCTATGAATGCTAACATGCCATTCGCTTTCTTCACTGTCTGCTGCACCTGCATGCCTACTTTCAATGACTGGTGTACCATGACACCCAGGTCTCGTTGCATCTCCCCTTTTCCTAATCGGCCACCATTCAGATAATAGTCTACTTTCCTGTTTTTGCCACCAAAGTGGATAACCTCACATTTATCCACATTATACTGCATCTGCCATGCATTTGCCCACTCACCCAGCCTATCCAAGTCACCTTGCAGTCTCCTAGCATCCTCCTCACAGCTAACACTGCCCCCCAGCTTCATGTCATCCACAAACTTGGAGATGTTGCATTCAATTCCCTCGTCCAAATCATTAATATATATTGTAAATAGCTGGGGACCCAGCACTGAGCCCAGCGGTACCCCACTAGTCACTGCCTGCCATTCTGAAAAGGATCCGTTTACTCCTACTCTTTGCTTCCCGTCTGCCAGCCAGTTCTCTATCCACATCAATACTGAACCCCCAATACCGTGTGCTTTAAGTTTGTATACTAATCTCTTACGTGGGACCTCGTCGAAAGCCTTCTGAAAGTCCAGATATAACACATCCACTGGTTCTCCCTTATCCACTCTACTAGTTACATCCTCGAAAAATTCTATAAGATTCGTCAGACATGATTTACCTTTCGTAAATCCATGCTGACTTTGTCCAATGATTTCACCACTTTCCAAATGTGCTGCTATCCCATCTTTAATAACTGACTCTAGCAGTTTCCCCATTACCGATGTTAGACAAACTGGTCTGTAATTCCCCGTTTTCTCTCTCCCTCCCTTTTTAAAAAGTGGGGTTACATTAGCTACCCTCCAATCCTCAGGAACTACTCCAGAATCTAAAGAGTTTTGAAAAATTATCACTAATGCATCCACTATTTCTGGGGCTACTTCCTTAGGTACTCTGGGATACAGCCTATCTGGCCCTGGAGATTTATCGACCTTTAATCCATTCAATTTACCTAACACCACTTCCCGGCTAACCTGGATTTTACTCAGTTCCTCCATCTCATTTGACCCCCGGTCCCCTGCTATTTCCGGCAGATTATTTATGTCTTCCTTAGTGAAGACAGAACCAAAGTAGTTGTTCAATTGGTCTGCCATGTCCTTGTTCCCCATGATCAATTCACCTGATTCTCACTGCAAGGGACCTACATTTGTTTTAACTAATCTTTTTCTCTTCACATATCTATAAAAACTTTTGCAGTCAGTTTTTATGTTCCCTGCCAGTTTTCTTTCATAATCTATTTTCACTTTCCTAATTAAGCCCTTTGTCCTCCTCTGCTGGATCACGTCTACTCCGTTATTCAATCATGGCTGATCTATCTCTCCCCCTCAACCCCATTCTCTTGCCTTCTCCCCATAACCCCTGACACCCAAATGTTTCCCTACTATCTTTTTTAAAGTCCCCCTCATAACTTTCTAAACTCGTTGTTTTGCTTAAGAATTCCTTTTTTTGTGATCTGGGTTATTCTGCCGAAGTCAAATTTATTACCCACCCCCATAGTTGCCCTTGAGATGGTGGAGACAAGCTACCTTCTTGAACCACCCGCAGTATTTTTGGTGATGACGCTCCCACAATACAATTGGCGAGAGAGTCCAAGATTTCGCCCAGTGACGATGAGGGTTCGTGAGGATTTGTAGTATTTTGGCCTGACCCCAAGGATTCACTTGTGGGTCCTTGAACATAGATCCCTGCAAGTGGCCACACAGGCAGATGGGGGGGGGGGGTTACAGTATGCTTGCCTAAAACGAGTACCAGACTGTGATATCACGTTACATCTGTACAAGACATTGGTGAGACCACACCCAGCACTTTGTGTTTTTATTTGTAACCTGACCCCGAAACGTCACCTATCCACATCTTCAGAGATGCTGCCTGACCCGCTGAATTGCTCCAGCACTTTTTAAAAAATAGACCAGCGTCTGCAGTTTGTTGTGTCTGCCTGGACTATGATGCACGGTTGTGGTTGAAGAACTCTAGAAAGAATGTGAATATGCAAGAGAAGGCACAAAGAAAGATTCACAGTGATGTTGCTACGACGGGAGAGCTCGGATTATAAGAGATCGGATAAACTGGTGAAAGGAGAGGATTTAAAGGGGATCGGAGGGGAAGTTCTTCGAACAGAGTGGTGGGTAGGTTCTCCCCGTGACCTGCGTGGGATTTCTCCGAGATCTTCGGTTTCCTCCCGCATTCCAAAGACGTACAGGTTTGTAGGTTAATTGGCTTGATGTAAATGTAAAAATTGTCCCATGTGGGTGTAGGGCGCGGACCCGGTGTCTCGAAGGGTCTGTTTCCCGGCGGTATCCCTAAACAAAATGTACCATATAACCTCATAGGGTGACAGCTGCTGTTGAGGGCGGATTATGGAGGAAGAGTCTGAGAAAGTGGACAAAAAGTTCAATTTATTGAGGACAATTCTGTCACACTGTTACTTGTACGTCAGCCCTACTACTTTGGACATCAGCCCCCGTACTTGTTTACAAGGTCAGCTACAATGGGAGCATCTTTGCCATTGCTAAATTTGCTGCCTGCATACATTTACATACAATGTTCCATTTCCTCCCTTGAAACAGTTTTGACAACTATGTTTTTTAAACACCAATTTGATATGTTTGAAATGACCAAAAAGTTAGTATTAAGTAAATAGCAGATTAGCTGATTACATGTGCCACAAGATGGCATTTGAGCTCTCATATCTAGAATCAAAATTTACTCCTCTGGTAACTCATGTGTCGGAAGGAACTGCAGATGCTGGTTTAAACCGAAGACAGACACAAAAAGCTGGAGCAACTCAGCGGGACAGGCAGCATCTCCGGAGAGAAGGAATGGGTGACGTTTCCAGTCGAGACCCTTCTTCAGACTACGAGTCAGGGGAGAGGGAAACTAGAGATATGGAAGGTAGTGTGTGAAAATGTCAGATCAAAGCAGACAATGCTCAAGGGTTCTGATGGGGAGAAAGGTGAGGACTAGGGAGGGGGGGGGGGGGGGGGGGGGTGGACAGCCTGTTCCACTGAGTTACTCCAGCATTTTGTGTCGACCTTCTGGTAACTCATATGTTGGCAATGGGGTGCGATAGGAAGTAAAGTAATTAGCCAGTAAGTATAAACTTTTATTACCACAGCTGGCAAAGACTGTTAGCTGCTGACATTTTGCACAGAATTGCATCCACTTTTCATGTCATTATAAGTGTCACGTGTCTATCTTCAGTTCTGATGTTGTACAATTTTAAATTGAGCAGTTTAAGAAAGAAGACAATGATTGGATTCCAGTAACCCTGGTATATTCAAGTAATATTTTGGATTCAGAACAGTGGCAAAACAGACATTTTACATTTAAATCCAAACAATTGCTTCGTATCTCAACAATGAACACTACAATTACACCTCAAAACTATAATTTGGCAATTTTTCCCTTCGTCTCCATTATCAACATCCAAAATATCATATACTTGTGATCAACCGGTTTGCATCACTCCTTGTCGATGCAGACGCACATGCTGTCTCGCATCTTGTGCAGACACGTTTTTGGCGTACGTTCAAATTTATTCAGCAATTGCCCTCGTTGTGACGTGATTGTGGTTATTAACCTATGCTCGTTACAGCAGGAATCACATCATAGTAAGACAATCAAATGTTTTGCTCATCAGATACTCGATGTATTTTTCAGCAAGAGTTGCTCGCATTCCATTGTGCCTTTATACGTAGTGGCAGAGGGAGGGGGAAGGATACATTCTACATATTCTGCTCTGTCCTCAATAATGCTTCATCCAATTCTTACGAATAAAACGTGTGCCATATTTTTACTCATCTCTCTTCTACTCTGGAACAGCGCGAGTTTTGCCCATGTTTCTTAGCGTGAGTTTCAGCGTGGGTAAGGCTTCCCATCCCCAGATCAGAGGTTTTTATCATAAAACATTTCTCCAAGTGACCTATTCAAAAACATACCTTCCTATTCCTTCTGACATTGCAATGGATACCTAGTAATTGGGGTTGATGGGGGCGAAATCAGGGAAACAAGGTGGGTTGTGAGGGAAGTTAGGTTTGTAGGGAAATTCCTTTAAAACCCACATCTAGTAGTGAATCTAAACAAAAGGGAAAATCCAGCCCCTTTAATTTGCAACACCTCTAATAATTGATCAGTGACTTATATTACCAATAGATATTGGTCAACATTTATAATTATGTGGAAGGTACTGACTTTGTGATAAAGGTTTATAACAAACAACTTAGCTTTTCCCAAACAAAATGTTCTTGTGTAGACTTTCCCCCCCCCATAAATATCATTAAATGAATCTAAGGAATGAACTACAATCAACCACACAGTTGGCAATGAAGCATCTGCCACTTTGATGCCTGCACTCCTCTTCCACTATAGCGTTTCACGTTCTTTGTGCTAAGCCTTTGGCAACTTTCAACCTCCTCAGGATGGGCAGTTCCCAAAGTTATATGGTTTTCTTGAATATGATAGCAGAGGGCTCAACGGACATTTAGTTTGCAAATGTGATGCGTTCTGCCCAACCCTTGGATCAATAAAAAAAACGAATGCTTAGCAACCCAGAAGCATCTCGTGGGGGGGGTGTGGACATAATAGATGTAATGTTTCAGGTTAACAACCACAAAAGGTGAATCAGCTCAACCCCCCCCCCCCCCAATTTTGTTTCCCACTGTAGATGTGGCCAGAGCTGCTGAGATTTCTCAGCATTTTCTTTTTTTTTTAAATATCAGGTTTCGCAACATCCACTGTATTTTACTCTTGGGTAGAGATCTTCAAACTTGCATCTGCAGCTAAAAGCAGATGGATGTTCACCAGTGGCTTCACACTTAGAAAAGGGTAAATGGGACCTAATGGCACCACAAGGATATGCCATGTTATCAGCAGTATTCACAGCAGCCTAATCAAAATATTTACCCAGTCTGATCACACTTACCAAAAATGCAACTTAAATAAATGTCTTAGAATTAGTGAAATTGTCAATGAGCAATGCACAGTCCAGGGTAGCTCGAAATGTTGGCTGCCATGTTATATGTCAATTTAAGGGCATTAGCAAAGGGACAACGTTCAAAATCCAAATTGTCCTAGGAGTAAACAAGGCCAGATTTGCATTCATTTGCTGACGGGTCTTTCTTCCCCTTCATTTACATTATTATTTCAAATTTGGCAGAGGCTGCGGATGGATTTTCACGGCCTCTGAACTATTTCCAATGCTTTTGTGAAAATTCTAGCAACCAGACTGCTTTTTGCCAAATATTTGACACAAAATTTATCGCTAATCCTTGAAAAGGCTAAATGAGAAGGTTTGCATTCATTGCAAGTGAGATTATCCTCATGGAAAAATGTCATAAATGTAAGCATCTCGGTAATAATTTTACTATTCTAAGGCATGCCACTAGTTTATCCATCAACAACTGTGGTTTATTTAAGGTCAAATTCCTGTCAAATGGTGGTCTTACTATCAAAACCATTATTAAAGGCAGATGTGCGATGCAGTAGATAATGATGTCAGTGATAAGGGCTGATAAGGCTCAGTTCAAAACCACTGCTCAATACTGACATTCTAATTTCTCAACTGCTGATGCATCAAAGCTCCAAACGTATCCTTTTGTGTATGTTTGTCAACTTGTTCTCCAGTAAATATTTGTTCAAAATTATTACTACAGATATTTTTAAACAAATATAGAAGCCGACAGCAGCTAAAATGTTGGCAACAAAGCATAAATCCTTCTTGGCTGAGACCGGAATATTGCTTGGTCATAGTCATTATTACTTCCTGCAGAAATCACTATCACAGCCAAACAAAGCTAATGAAAATGAAGATAGACACAAAATGCTGGAGTAACTCAGCGGGACAGGCAGCATCTCTGGAGAGAAGGAATGGGTGATGTTTTGAGTCGAGACCCTTTTTCAGACACGGAACATCACCCATTCCTTCTCTCCAGAGATACTGTCTGTCCCGCAGAGTTACTCCAGCATTTTGTGTCTATCTTCGGTTTAAAGCAGCATCTGCAGTTCCTTCCCATTAATGAAAACGAAAGCAGAAAGGAGACTTCGATATTAGATTTCACATCTCCACGATTTAGCCGTTGTTAGCGTCACTTGAAATTAATGGCCCGAAAGTAGCACAGTGGGCAGTTAAAATTTTAAGAGAAGGATTTTGAGGTTTTCACTGTTGTAGATGTATAAAATTCGACCGGAGAGAGGTTTAATCTCCGAATGTTAAGTTCAGCAGCAAATTTTCTTGCCTTCTGATAGTAATAAAGTGACATTTCCCGATCCACAAGAAAATTGTGGTAGATGGTGGCAAGTCTAGTGCAGATCTTCAGCTGAGCTTTCTTACTGCCCAAATCCATGGCTGCAGCGAGAGCAAAGTGGTAGTAATTTTCTGCATCACGTGGGTCCTGAAATACAATCAAAATTGTAGTGCAAGGGTAAGGATCAGAAAAAATTCATTCACAAGAATCTGAGCTCCACTTGGACTGTACTCAGTCATAGAGATACAGCACAAAATCGAGCCCTTCAGTCCATGGAACCAAGCGTGCTGACAATAAACCTCTATTCTAATCCGACACTAATTCCAAAATTTACACTAATCGTGTATTAATCCCAATTTTTATTTTTCCTGCATTCTCTTCAACCCCCCCCCCCCCTCCAGATACCACCACTCACCAAGACATCAAATTTTTTTTCACACACAGTGGCCAACTAACTGGTCCACACATTTAGTTTGTAGACAAAATTGCTGGGGAAACACAGCGGGTGAGGCAGCATCTATGGAGCGAAGGAGTAGGTGACGTTTCGGGTCGAGACCCTTCTTCAGACTAAACATACATTTAGTTTAGTTTAGTTTAGAGATACAGCGTGGAAACAGGCCCTTCGGCCCAACGGGTCCACGCCGACCAGCGATCCCCGCACATTAACACCATCCTACACCTTCAAGGGGCAATTTTTACGTTTACCAAGCAAATTAACCTGCCAACCTGTACGTCTTTGGAGTGTGGGAGGAAAACGGAGATCTCGGAGAAAACCCACGCAGGTCAAGGGGAGAACGTACAAACTCCATACAGACAGCACCCGTCGTCGCGATCGAACCCGGGTCTCCGGCGCTGCATTCGCTGTAAGGCAGCAACTCTACCGCTGCACCACCGTGACCCCGCAAATCTATTTTGTGTCTATCTTTCCTTTAGGTGGTCCAGTATATTCTCGTATCTCAAAGATGCGAGATAGGAAAGATAGACACAAAAGGCTGGAGTAACTCCGCAGGTCAGACAGCATCTCTGGAGAAAAGGAATAGGTGACGTTTTGTCGAGACCCTTCACCCCTTCTCGAGACCCTTCTCGACCCAAAACATCACCTATTCCCTTTCTCCAGAGATGTCTGACCCGCTGAGTTACTCCAGCTTTTTGTGTCTATCTTCGATATCAACCAGCATCTGCAGTTCCTTCTTCCAACTAAAGGAAACCTACATGGTTACAGGGAGAACGTGTAAACTATGTACAGATAAGACACAAGGTCAGGACTTAATCTTAGTCTCTGGTGCTGAGGGCCAGCGGCTCTACCAGGTACCATCCCTTCCCCAGGTACTTTCCCCAGCAACCACATGAGATGCAACACCGGTCCCTATACCTCCCCACCCCTCGACTCCATCCAGGAACCCCAACAGTTCTTTTAGATGAGGCAGAGGTTCACTTGCACCTCCTCCAACCTCATCTACTGTATCCGTCAGTTCTCTGTGTGGACTCCTGTTTATCGATGAGACGCAGCGCAGCGGTAGAGTTGCTGCCTTACAGGGAATGCAGCTCAGGAGACCCGGGTTCGATCCCGACTACGGGTGCTGTCTGTACGGAGTTTGTACGTTCTCCCCGTGACCTGCGTGGGTTTTCGCTGAGATCTTCGGTTTCCTCCCACACTCCAAAGAGGTACAGGTCTGTAGGTCAATTGGCTTGGTATAAATGTAAAAATTGTCCCTAGTGGGCGTAGGATAGTGTTAATGTGCAGGGATCGCTGGTCGGCGCGAATCCGTGCTGCATCTCTAAACCAAACTAAACTAAAAAAGCACCTCATATTTCGCTTGGGCATTTTATAACCCAGCAGCATGAATATTGATTTCTCTAATTTCAAGGGGAAGGGATGGGGAATGGTCTGGCTGACGATGGCATCACACGGTCATTTCTAGCGTCCTCCAGAGGATATTCCGTTCCACATGGTAGCTCGTGGTGGGAAGCAGAGCTTGTTCATTGACCACACTTTTTGAGATTTTTATTATTCAGAGATACAGCGTGGATACAGGCCCTTCGGCCCACCAGGTCAGCACCGACCAGCGATCCCCGCACATTAATACTATCCTACACACACTAGGGACAATTTTACATTTATACCAAGCCAATTAAAGACCTATGGGCCGGTACTTGGATAGGAAAGGAATAGAGGAAACAGGCTTAACACTGGCAATTGGGATTAACGTGGATAGACATCACAGTTAGCATAGACTGAAGGGCCTGTCCCTGTGCAGTACAGGTTAGTTTAGTTCAGTTTAGTTTAGTTTGGAGATACAGCGCGGAAACAGGCCCTTCAGCCCACTGAGTCCGCACCGACCAGCGATCCCCACACATTAACACTATCCTACACACACTAGGGACAATTTACATTTATACTAAGCCATTTAACCTACAAACCTGTACATCTTTGGAGTGTGGGAGGAAACCGAAGATCTCAGAGAAAATTCACGTAGGTCACGGGGAGAACATACATACTCAGCACAGACAGAGCCCATAGTCAGGATCGAACCAAGGTCTCCGGCGCTGCAAGCGCTGAAAGGCAGCAACTCTACTGTTGCGCCACTGTGACCGCCTAGTCGTCTTACCATTTTGTGTCAAACCTTTTTCCATAAAAGGATTCTGTGAATCACCTTGAAATGTTTATAATGCTTTGGTGCTTCATGGATAGAGGTTGTTGCCGATTTAAATTAAAATCTTTAACCTTTTTCATATTTATAAATCTTTGACTATTAATATGATTGGTTTCAAAATTATGAAACACTATATCAAACGTTAACTTTCATTTTTTATATGTGACTTGTTCACAACTATTAATATCGCAGGATGTTTCAACTAGTGGGAGTGTCTGGGACTAGAGGTCATAGCCTCAGAATTAAAGGAGATGAGGAAGAATTTCTTTAGTCAGAGAGTGGTGAATTATTTGCGGAGGCCAAGTCAATGTAAATTTTTCAGTCAGAGATAGATAGATTCTTGATTAGTGCGGGTGTCAGGGGTTATGGGGGAGAAGGCAGGAGAATGCGGCAAGGAGGGAGGATGCAGCCATGATTGAATAGTGGAGTAAACTTGATGAGTCGAATGGCCTAATTCTGCTCCTATCACTTATGACCTATTCCTTCATCCATTCGGCCCTTAGAGCCAGCACCGCCATTCAATGTGATCATGACCGTATGACCTAATATTCTATAGTCAGGCCCTCTCCTCCTGTAGCAGGGCGGATTAAAGAGAGTCTAGAAATAGGAGTAAGACCACCTCTTCTCCAACCCAAGATGGCTGCTGAGCTTTAAGCAGCATAGTGCCAGCACACCAGTAGCTACATATGGCTCCATATTCTGGCTGGATGATCTGTACAGCCAGCACTTCACAGAGTAATATGCATTTAGACAATAGACATGCCGATACAAGTAAGTTGATATCTTACATTTATAACACTCTCTTAAATTTTGATACCCCACCTTCTGAGATTTATAGGCGAGCATGGGAAGACGAGTTGGCTTTACCTATTTCAAAAGATATATGGGAGGAAAGCCTACAATACATACATTACTGTTCTTTAAATGTCAGGCATTGCCTGATACAATTCAAAATATTAGATATGTTATACTATTCAAAGACCAAATTGAATAAGATTTTTTCAACTGTCTCCCCTATCTGTGATAAATGCCACCTCCAAGAAGCGACCTTAGCCCATTCCTTTGCATTCTGTATAAAAATACAAAATTTCTGGATGGGAATATTCGATATCATCTCTAAAACACTTAAAATTCAACTGGAGTCAGATGCAAAACTAATAATTTTAGGAATGTCAGAGGGCTGCTCTATGTTAATGATATTCCAAAGACATTTGCTTGACTACAGCTTAATAACCTTCAAAAAACTTATACTCAAATTCTGGAAAAAGATACCAGTTCCCACAGTGAAGATGTGGATCACTACATTTAGTAAAAAATAAGACTTGTTTTGGCTGATAAATCAGACCAATTCTCCAAAACATGGTCTCCTTTCACTGAATTTCTTCAATAATAGAATGGTTTAACACAAATTAAAAACCGGTGCTTGAGATGGGTGAGCAGGGGGGGGGGGGGAAGGGAAGGATAGTGGGACATATCTCCGTTTTTTTTCTTTTCTCTTTCTTTTTTCTCTCACTTCTTTGGCAGCTCAGGGGTCTTTTCCTCTCTTTTTTGTATCTTTCATCTTTTTCTTCATTCTTTCCTTTTTACTTTTTTTTCCGATTCATTTATCAGTTTATAAAATGTTACAAAATGAAGCTGTACGAAAACTGTATAATTGTTATGCGGATTGCTTTATTCTTGTACAATTGCTTCTAATAAAATAAACATTAAAAAAAAAGACAATAGACAATAGGTGCAGGAGTAGGCCATTCGGCCCTTCGAGCCAGCACCGCCATTCAATGTGATCATGGCTGATCATCCCCAATCAGTACACCGTTCCTGCCTTTTCCCCATATCCCCTGACTCCGCTATCTTTAAGAGCCCTATCCAGCTCGCTCTTGAAAGCATCCAGAGAACCTGCCTCCACCGCCCTCTGAGGCAGAGAATTCCACACACTCACAACTCTCTGTGAGAAAAAGTGTTTCCTCGTCTCCGTTCTAAATGGCTTACCCCTTATTCTTAAACTGTGGCCCCTGGTTCTGGACTCCCCCAACATCGGGAACATGTTTCCTGCCTCCAGTGTGTCCAAACCATTAACAATCTTATATGTTTCAATAAGATACCCTCTCATCCTTCTAAACTCCAGAGTGTACAAGCCCAGCTGCTTCATTCTCTCAGCATATGAGAGTCCCGCCATCCCGGGAATTAACCTTGTAAACATACGCTGCACTCCCTCAATAGCAAGAATGTCCTTCCTCAAATTAGGGGACCAAAACTGCACACAATACTCCAGGTATGGTCTCACTAGGGCTCTGTACAACTGCAGAAGGACCTCTTTGCTCCTATACTCGACTCCTCTTGTTATAAAGGCCAACATGCCACTCGCTTTCTTCACTGCCTGCTGTACCTGCATGGTTACTTTCATAGACTGATGAACAAGGACCCCCCAGATCCCGCTGTACTTCCCCTTTTCCCAACTTGACACCATTTAGATAGTAATCTGCCATCCTGTTTTTGCTACCAAAGTGGATAACCTCACATTTCTCCACATTAAACGTCATCTGCCCCCTCCCCCAACCTGTCCAAGTCACCCTGCATTCTCATAGCATCTGCCTCACAGTTCACACTGCCACCCAGCATTGTGTCATCTGCAAATTTGCTAATGTTACTTTGAATTCCTTCATCCAAATCGTTGATGTATATTGTAAATAGCACCTAGCCTTGCGGTACCCTACTAGTCACTGCCTGCCAATCTGAAAGGGACCCGTTAATCCCCACTCTCTGTTTCCTGTCTGCCAACCAATTTTCTATCCATGTCAGCACTCCACCCCCAATTTCTTACCTTCAGATCATAGAATGTAATGTCTCCCAGCTGACAATAAACTTTGACGTAGTAAATAGTTTCTTCATCAAACTCCATTGGGTGGGAGCAAAGGGAAAGTGCCTTGAGATAGAAATGTTCAGCCATCTCACACTGACCAAGGGCGTGGTGTACTGTTGCCAATCGATGATAAGCCACACGTTCATTGAGTGCATCGCCTGTCAGACAAAGAGTACATCGTGGGTAGCAAGGAAATGCATATATAGACACAATATCCAAACCCTTCTTCTCATATCCGAAACATCACCCATTCCTTCTCTCCAGAGATGCTGCCTGTCCTGCTGAGTTACTCCAGCATTTTGTGTCTATCTGAGGTTAAAGCCAGCATCTGCAGTTCCTTCCTGCACTAGGAACTGCAAATGCTGGTTTAGACCGAAGATGGACACAAAAAGCTGGAGTCATCATTACTTTTTTGCATGTCTTTCATTCATTTGTTCTATATCTCTCTATATCGCCGTCTAGTCTATATCTCTCATTCCCTTTCCCCTGACTCTCAGTCTGAAGAAGGGTCTCGACCCCGAAACGTCACCCATTCATTCTCACCAGAGATGCTGCCTGTCCCGCTGAGTTACTCCAGCTTCTTGTGTCTATGAAATAATACATCATCATGTCTATTTCAAGAAGGCCTTGGTCACTATCATACTCAACATCCTAATCTTTTGTGCAGGAAGGAACTGCAGATGCTGGTCTAAACCAAAGACAGACACAAAATGTATTTTGTGTCTATCTTTGATTTAAACCAGCATCTGCAGTTCCTTCCTACACATCCAAATCTGATATCAATTCCAGATAGCTGTAGCTCCCCTATGCCATGTTTTCCAATGTGAAATGGCTCGGAGGGGTTCGGGCAAGCAAGGTGGCGGTGGTTTGGGTGAGCAGAAGGCATCAATGAAGGGAAACAAAGAGCTTCAAAGAGAAAAAGCAGGGGATGAATGAAATAT
The DNA here is from genome assembly GCA_038087875.1 of Malacoraja senta. NCBI lineage: Eukaryota > Metazoa > Chordata > Chondrichthyes > Rajiformes > Rajidae > Malacoraja > Malacoraja senta. The sequence continues at coordinate 279,477,719 of CM075977.1, read as the reverse complement.
ATATTTTTTTAAACGAATGGAAGGGAAATAGCGGAGAATTACAAATCAGTATGACAGCCCACTGTTAGATAAAAGGAAATATGATTGCATATGAGCATTTGACAGCACTGCGCCTCTACTTGCTGGAGTTAAGAATGTTGAGGGGGGACTTCATTGAAACTTACAGAATAATGAAAGGCATAGATAGAGTGGATGTGGAAAGGATGTTTCCTCTGGTGGGAGAGTCTGGGACCAGAGGTCATAGCATCAGAATTAAAGGGCGCTCTTTTAAAAAGGTGAGGAGGAACTTCTTTAGTCAGAGGATAGTCCATCTGTAGAACTCATTACCACAGAGGGCTGTGGAACTCATTACCACGCAGCGTGGACTCGATGGGCCGAATGGCCTAATTCTACTCCTCTAACTTGTGATGGTGAAATAGCAACAAATTAAAGGCAATTTATGATTATTTTTCTCCACCAGTGGATTACACTAGGACAAAATGTTCAGATTTGTGGGGTAGCATCCTTGATGAACAGAACAGGACTCTGCTTATATAAAATGTTGGTAAACTCACAGTTCACATTTTCACACAATGATAGGGTTTGCACTGCAACACCTATAGTTCAACATATTCATTGGGATGTCTGAAAATGCTAAAATACAAATCTTGCTTTTCTTTTTATAGTTGCTCTAATGCAAATTGCCTCGTTTAACTTTCTTTTCTTAGTTTTCGACAGCACATGTGCGACACATCCTTTTCTAACATTCATGTCAAACTGTGTTTTGTGGGTGTGCACCTATTATAGGTTATATTAAGCTGACTGCAGCACTTCATGTACAGCCCGATAGAGGGCAATGCTCAGCCATTAAGATCAACAGTCATAAGCTCCACCTGTAAGGCCAATGTCACAGGCTTGTTTGAAATGGGCCTGCACTGATCAGAGTCCAGTCCACATAATAAAAGAGAGACCCTCTAATCCAGGCATCCGTACTACCTGAACATTTTAGTTTTAGAGATACAGTGCGAAAACAGGCCCTTCGGCCCACCCGAGTCTGCACTGACCAGCAATCCTCACACACTAACTCTATCCTACACACACTAGGGACAATTTTACATTTATACCAAGCCAATTAACCTACAAACCTGTACGTCTTTGGAGTGTGGGAGGAAACCGAAGATCTCTGAGAAAACCCATGCGGTCACAGGGAGAAGGTACAAACGCCGTACAGACAGCACCCGTAGTCGGGATCGAAACCGGGTCTCTGCTGCTGCAAGGCAGCAACTCTACCGCTGCGCCACCGTGCCGCCTTGATTTTGAAATTGAACAATTTTGAAATTGTCACAGGTGTGAACTGAATGAGCGATTTCCCCTTTCATTTTAATTGCTGCTTTCCCTTTCTCCCCCCCTGTCTCAGTACGAGTTAAATCCAATTTTTAAAATCTATTTCTTTGTACTGATTACAGACGCACATCCTTGGGTTGAAAAGCCAGCAACTTAATCAGAATCTTTATTGAAATATTTAATTCTCTTGATAAAATCGTGCCGCTTGTCGGCTGGATGAAATGGTGTTCAATAATTAATTTCTACTAAATTGCAATCCATGGAAACATTACAGAGTGAACCAGAAACAAAGGCATGGCTTACCAAGGGTCATGCTGAGCATCAAAGCCGTTTGGGCATATTTTAGGGCTTCTGAATGGATGTTCACTTGCAGCAGAAGTTCAGCCAGTTTGTTGCAAAGTCTGAGCTCCACCTTCATGTTTTTACTTTTAAGAGCAAGTGGAAGAGCTTGATCCTGTCAACATAATTTTACAGTCTGGAAGCTTGCTTTTCATGGATTAATTCATTTTAATCTTAACAGCAAAAACAAACAATATTAATAATAATTTTAAACATCACCAATGCTTGGAAAGGAAAATGAAAATATTGGCTGGATTTGTTTTAAATATCTTCAAATTTGTTTTTAAATGTTACTATTGGGTGTTTCCGTAACGCGCGTTTGCGGGGGGGGGGGCTGTGGCGTCACACTAACCACCTGTTGGGTCTGTTCCTTCAAAGCACGGTTGCGGGGTGGGAATCTGGCACCCACAAACACACACACTCATCACACCCCTTGATATTATCTTAATTTTATTAATTGGCTTCTTTTGTCCCATCTCCACCCTATCCACTGACGAATAGCCCTCACCTCTCAGGTGCGTCTAGAGGGGGGGGGGCAGCGAGAGTGTACACAGACAGAGTGGAAGAGAGAGAGAGAGAGCAGAGAAAAAGATAAAGATCAAAGAGAGAGAGAGAGAGCAGAGATAGGGGTAGGGGGTAGAGGGGGAAGAGTGTGGATGGAGGGGGAAGAGTGGGAAGGGGGTGGGGGAAGAGTGGGAAGGGGGTGGGGGAGAGAGGGAAGGGGTGGAGGAGGGAAGAGGGGAGGGGGAGGGAAGGGGGGTGGGGGAGGGAAGGGGGGTGGGGGGTGGGGGGAGGTGGGTGGGGGAGAGAGGGAAGGGGTGGGGGAGGGAAGGGGGAGAGGGAAGGGGGTGGGGGAGAGAGGGATGGGGGTGGGAGGAGGAGGGGGAGGAGAGGGAGAGGGTGAGGAGAGGGAGATGGAGAGGGGGAGGAGAGAGGGATGGGGGAGGGGGAGAGAGGGATGGGGGAGGGGGAGAGAGGGATGGGGGAGGGGGAGAGAGGTGTGGGGGAGGGGGGAGGGATGGGGAGGAGGGAGATGGGGTAGGGGAGGGAGGGTGAAGAGTGTGGAGGGAGGGGGAGAGGGGTGGGGGAGAGAGGGGAAATAGTGGGGAGGGAGAGTGGAAGGGGGAGGGGTAGGGACAGTCCATCTGTTCCCCATTCCCTATCACCCCCAATCCTCTTTCTCTATTCCCACACACGTGATGACGCGCTTCGACACAGGCTGCGGGGGTGGGGGGGGGAGGGGCTGGGGCTGCTGCAAAGGCATATGTAAATGGATCCATTCCGATTGGACATCTGTGAGCATTGGGCATTGTGACATCACACGATGGAATGTTCACCAACATTCTATGGGAGAGAGCTGTTTTTTATTAACATTTTGAAATTTTGGGGGTGGGGGGTGGGAGAGAAGGATTTTATTTAAAATGTGTACATAAACATGACGAAATTTAATCAGGAGTGGATACTTGGAATGAAAAGTGAAATCTCTAACGAAATGGAAAAAATCTCGGCGTTTCTGCGTGTGATGTTGGCTTAGCAACGAATTAAAGGAAGGCTGGCACCCACAAGACAGGCAGAAACACACACACAGAGTTTTAAATATAGATAGTTGCTATGGGTAGTCATGGTGGCGCAGCAGTAGAGTTGCTGCCTGACAGCGAATGCAGCGCCGGAGACCCGGGTTCGATCCCGACTACGGAGGTTGTCTGTACGAAGTTTGTGCGTTCTCCCTGAGATCTGCGTGGGTTTTCTCCGAGGTCTTCGGTTTCCTCCCACACTCCAAAGACGTACAGGTATGTAGGTTAATTGGCTTGGTAAATGTAAAAATTGTCACTAGTGGGTGTAGGATAGTGTTAAGGGGCTGTCCCACTTGGGCGACCTAATTGGCGAGTTTAGAAGAGCTTAGGAGAGTTTGAAAAAATGTCATGTTGAAGACCTCCTTCGACTATGTTGAAGACCAGCTTCGACTAGCTACGACTAACTTCGGGAAAATTGGACACCGAATAGTGGAGCGTGAAGACGACCTCCTTCGACTATGATGAAGACTATCTACGACTACCTTTGATTACCTACGACCAACATGCCGACCTACTACGACTAAACCTACCAGTAAAAAAAGTATCGTTTTTTTCCATTTTTCCTTTCTTTGTCTAGACTTAAAAATTATTTCTACTCATAAGCGTTTCTTGAGGTCCTCTGAGGGAGCGCTGTATGTATGTATTTATGTATGTATTGTTAGATCTATGTACCATTGCATGTAGCACGTTAGTACCTGTACCGATGTAAAGCACTTTGGTCAACGAGAGTTGTTTTTAAATGTGCTATAGAAATAAAATTGACTTGACGACTTTTTTTGACTCGCGGGCATTTTTCGACATGTTGAAAAATACGCCGCGACCTAGCTGAGGCCTCGAGTACACGGGGACTACTCTCGAGCATGAAGGAGAGTTACAAAGACCTCCTAGGATCTCGTGTCGACCATGCTGCAAGTATGAGTCGAGGGCAAACTCGCCAGAACTCGCGGATTAGGTCGCCCAAGTAGGACAGCACCTTTAATTTGTGGGGATCGCTGGTCGGTGTGGACCCGGTGGGCCTGTTTCCACACTGTATCTCTAAACTAAAATAAAAAATTAAATCCTTACTTCTAAAGTTCAAAGTCAACCTGAAGTTCAAGACAAAACAATCTGCTACTATAATAAATTGAAAGTGTAACCATTGCAAATTCTACTGCTTCAGTGTTTAATGATTACTAAGTGATAGTTTTTGCAAAAAGTAACAAAACTGAATCCAAACTTTATTCATTTTCTAGGTTTGGATTTATTATTGTTATGTGCATGAGGTACAGTGAAAAGCTTTGTTTTACATGCTATCCATTCAAATCAGAAAATATATTATCCATAAATACAATTAAGCCAAATTTGAGTGTGATAGGTAGAGAGAGCAAACTGAGGACAGAATATAGATCTCAGCATCGTTCTGCATCAGTTCCAAAGACAAAGTCTAATGCCCATAATGGGGCTGATGTGAATCTGACTGTACTCTAGCTGATGGAAGGACCATTTGAGGGAGTGCAGCGTAGGTTTACAAAGTTAATTTCCGGGATGGCGGGACTGTCATATGCTGATAAAATGGAGCGGCTGGGCTTGTATACTCTGGAATTTAGAAGGATGAGAGGATATCTTATTGAAACAAATAAGATTATTAAGGGTTTGGACACGCTAGAGGCAGGAAACATGTTCCCAATGTTGGGAGAGTCCAGAACCAGGGGCCACAGTTTAAGAATAAGGAGTAAGCCATTTAGAACGGAGATGAGGAAACACTTGTTCACACAGAGAGTTGTGAGGCTGTGGAATTCTCTGCCTCAGAGGGCGGTGGAGGCCGGTTCTCTGGATACTTTCAAGAGAGAGCTAGGTAGGGCTCTTAAAGATAGTGGAGTCAGGGGATATGGGGAGAAAGCAGGAATGGGGTATTGATTGGGGATGATCAGCCATGATCACATTGAATGGCAGTGCTGGCTCGAAGGGTCGAATGGCCTACTCTTGCACCTATTGTCTATTGTCATTCAGCAGCCTGATAACAGAGGGGGAGAAGCTGTTCCTGAGTCTGGTGAAGCATTATTTCAACCTTCAGTAGAAGAAGCTGGGAGGAGGAGGAATGACCAGGGTGGGATAAGTCTTTGATTATTTTGGCTGCTTTTCAGAGGCAACATGAAGTGCAAATGGAGTCAATTGTCTGGTCTGTGTGGTGGTCTGGACTACATTCACAAATAGGACTGCATGGAACTTGCAAAGCTATTGTCATTTTTATTCACCACTCAAAAAGACGAGGTCAAGGCAATGGGGCATCAGGTCAAGACATCAAAGGTTCAAAGGTTCATTTATTGTCACATACACCAATTGGTGTAGTGAAATTCAAGTTGCCATTGCAGCACATTAAAAATACAAACATAACAATAATAAAGACATTTAAACATAAAAACATCAGGCAGGAAAGGCAGTGGTTCATATCATCCAATGCCCATTGATGGACTATTCTCTTGGCCACAAAACTGTGATGAAAGGATCTAGTCTTTAACAATACAATTTGGAAACAAATAAAGACCAAAAATGGATTCCCAGTATTTCCGGTTACCAAAAAATCTGGACAATGGGGAAGATTTAAAAAAAAAAGGGTTGGGACAATATTGATTAAGGATGATATCACAACTATATAAAACTAATGAGGAAATACTCGCTACCTGTCGCAGGCAGAGGCATTTACTGTTGACCTCTGTGGAAAGCATGAACTTCGATGGATCTGCCACTGTTGACGTAAACACAACCCACTGCCTATAGAATCCAGGTCTCATACAGCAGCAAGGTCTGTGTACATTTGTTTTTAGTTTAATTTAGAGATACATCGTGGAAACAGGCCCTTAGGCCCACCGAGTCCACACCGGCTAGCGATCCCCGCACACTAACGCTACCCCACACACACTAGGGACAATTTCTACATTTATACCAAGCCAATTAACCTACAAACCCGTACGTCTTTGGAGTGTGGGAGGAAACCGAGCACCCGGAGAAAACCCACGCAGGTCAGGGGGAGAACGTACAAATTCGGAACAGACTCCACCCGTAGTCGGGATCAAAACCGCTGTTAGGCAGCATCTCTACCATCACGTCACCGTGCCACCACTTGGGTCGGTGGGGGCGCTGCGAGACGGCAGCCCTGCCAGCAGTGTGTTCGTTATTTCTACTTTTCTTGTTTTTTTTGGTGTGTCTAGTGTTAGTTTGGCACCTCTTGGTATGTCTTATGTGGGGGGTGGGGAGGGGGGAAATCCACAGAGAGGCGACTTTTTCCATGTCGCCTCCGTCGCGGCCTAACATCATGGATTGGAGCGACCTTTCCCGGAGTCGGGCCCGGAGCATCGGCAGCAGGTGCAGCGTGGACTTTCCAGCGCGGAGCGGGCGAACCCTTGCCGGGAGTCTCCAGAGAGGAGTGCTCCGATCACTGACCTGGTGACATTGACATCGTGGGGCTGTGGTCTGCGGAGCTTTTAGCCATGGGCGTGGCGTGGACTTACCATCTGAAGCATGGGATCCCTCGCTAGGGATCGCCGGAGAAGAGCTCCGACCGCCGGCCTGCGGCCTATAATATCCTGAAGCCACGGACTCCGGTAGGAAAGTGCCGATTCGGGACCTCCGAGCCGCGGAGTGTGTTTCACCGTCCCGATGTCGGAGTTTAGATCATCCCGACCAGAAGGTCTGTGCATCGAGGGTCGACTGTAGCGGCGACTATGGGGAGTCTATGGCCCCGACCATGGGTGAACAAAGGAGGAGGATTGGCTGAACTTTGTGCCTTCCACCACAGTGAAGAATGCTGTGGTGGATGTTTGTATTAAATGTTATTGTGTATTGTGTGTCCTTTTAAGTGTATCGCTGCTGGCAAATTCATTTCACTGCATGTAATGTGCATGTGACGAATAAAATTGACTTGACTTTGACTTTGCACGGCATGTTGGCATGATCAGGATAATGCAAACCCTGTCCACAAAATGGCTGAAAGATTCAACAGGTAATCCACACCCACAGGCTTCGTCAACAGCCATATCTTTTAATAAAAGCATACCTAATTCTTGATGGAGGCTTAATATAATCTCAGCCACACATACTTTTATGCAGAGAATGTGTAGGAAGGAACTGCAGATGCTGGTTTAAACCGAAGATAGACACAAAATGCTGGAGTGACTCAGCGGAACAGGCAGCATCTCTGGAGAGAAGGAATGGGTGACGTTTTGGGTCGAGACCTTTCTTCAGACTCAGGGGAAAGGGAAACGAGAGATACAAACGGTGATGTAAAGGGATATAGAACAAATGAATGAAAGATATGCAAAAAAGTAACGATGATAAAGGAAACGGGCCGTTGTTAGCTGTTTGCTAGGTGAGAATGGGTACAGACAATGAGACTCAACAAGAAGACTTTGAAGTGGGTGGGGGAAGGATGGAGAGAGAGGGAATGCAGGGGTTACTTGAAGTTAGAGAAATCAAGATTCATACCACTGGGTTGTAAGCTGCCCAAACGAAATATGAGATGCTGTTCTTCCAGTTTGCGTTTGAGCCTCACTCTGACAATGGAGGAGGCCGAGGACAGAAAGGTCAGTGTGGGAATGGGAAGGGGAATTAAAGTGTTTGGCAACCGGGAGATCAGGTAGGCCCAAGCGGGCTGAGCAAAGGTGAAATGAAGAGAAATGTGAGTGGACGGAAGATTTGCCCAAAACTCCATTCCAAATGATCTCACACAAGTAGAAACTCAACGGTATCAGTCGCAAGCCGATGCTGGCCCTTAATTTGAGTTATCAATTCTGCTTCCATCCTCCCATTCCCCTGGAATGTCAGATTTAATACTTTGAGAAAATGTTAAGAGGTACTTACCCTGTAGAATGATATGGCTTTCTCTCTGGCCTTTGACCCATTAAAAAACACATCTCCGGCAGCTTCTAAAATTTTCATTGCAAACTCCAGACTTTCTGTGTTGATGGCAGCCTCTTGGGCAACCTTAAATTTGTGATTACAATTTGATGCACAAAATTATTATACAAAGCAAATTGCAAGATATTTACGAGAAAAATCCTCACATTCAAGTTGGGCTAATTGACTTTAAGTCACAAGAACTAATTAGAAAATAGGTGCAGGAGGAGGCCATTCGGCCCTTCGAGCCACCGAATTGTATCATCGTTATGATCAAATACTGGGAAAGAATCATCATCACGTTTCCCTTCTCAGTCCCCGAATTGCTAATATTAGTACTTCAAATTTGGACCAACTCTATGAGAAAATATGAGGAAAGATTGAAAAGACTGGGCTTGTATTCACTGGAGTTTATAAGGATGAGGGGGCATCTTATAGAAACATATAAAATTATAAAAGGACTGGACAAGCTAGATGCAGGAAAAATGTTTCCAATGTTGGGCGAGTCCAGAAGCAGGGGCCACAGTCTTAGAATAAAGGGGAGGCCATTTAAAACTTTTTCACCCAGAGAGTTGTGAATTTGTGGAATTCCCTGCCACAGAGGGCAGTGGAGGCCAAATCACTGGATGGATTTAAGAGAGAGTTAGATAGAGCTCTAGGAGCTAGTGGAATCAAGGGATATGGGGAGAAGGCAGGCACGGGTTATTGATTAGGGACGATCAGCCATGATCACAATGAATGGCGGTGCTGGCACGAAGGGCCGAATGGCCTCCACCTGCACCAATTTTCTATATTTTCTGTTTCTCAAACATACATTTCTACTGAAGGTTCAACCTGGATTTCTTTTACCTGGATGTACACGTCCACCAGTTCATTCTTTTCCAGAATATAATATATCTTCCCAGCCTGCAGCCAAGCAGAAGCCTCCTCCTCTTTTTTCTTCAGATCAATAAAGATCCTAAGACTTTGTTTGGTGTACTCCAATGCTGCTGTGAACGCCCTGAATTTTAAGAGAAAGACTTCACTGGAGAGCTGGGGATGAGGCAGTTATTTCAATTCGACATAAAAATCAACAAAAGACAATAGACAATAGGTGCAGGAGTAGGCCATTCAGCCCTTCGAGCCAGCACCACCATTCATTGTGATCATGGCTGATCATCCACAATCAGTACCCCGTTCCTGCCTTCTCCCCATATCCCACTACTCCGCTATCTTTAAGAGCTCTATCTAACTCTAAAAGGAGATGATACTGACCATGCTTTCCTGGGCCTTGTACACAGCACACAATTCAATATATTTTCACAGGGTGCTGAGGAAACTCAGCGGGTTGGGCAGCATCCATGAGGGAAATGGACAGTTGACGTTTCAGGTCAGACCCTTCACTTGGACTCGCAGATCTTCAGTCTCTTGTGTCTCCTCCAACACGTGCAGTCTCAGTCCAGGTAACGCTCCTGATCTGAAATGTCGACTGTCCATTTCCCTGCTCAGATCCTACCTGACCAGCTTGGTTTCTCCAGCAGATTGCTCCTTTAGTTTGTTTGGGCAAACAGCGTGGAAACAGGCCCACCGAGACCATCGATCACCTATTCACACCAGTTCTATGTTATCCCACTTTTTGCTACACATTCCCCACACGAGGGGAAACTCAGGGAAGCCGATTAACCGGCACATTATTCCCTGAAGAATAATGTTTACTTCCTACAAAAATTAGGAAGAGGATCTTTTTAGCATTTACTGCATCCAAGGTTCAAATTAATCCAATTCGCTTCAATCACTTCACCCCTTTTCCAAAAAATGAACAGACCATGACCATATCTGTAATCATTATACTACCTCCGCCGGTAGAGCATGAGACGCTTAACCTGTTCACTGCCAAGTTTTGTTTTCCACTGTTGGCCATGGCCAGACTATACTTGGGGATGGCGCTGAACAGGTTAATCTCAGGGTTATGGGTAAAGAGCAACACAGAGAAAGAGCGGTAGAATTGCTGCCTTGCAGCACCGGGTTCGATCCTGACTACGGGTGCTGTCTGTACGGAGTTTGTGCGTTCTCCCTGTGACCACATGGGTTTTCTCCGGTTACCTCCTGCACTCCAAAGATATGCAGATTCGTAGGTTAATTGGCTTCTGTACATTGTCCCTTGTGTGTAGGATAGAACTAGTTTACAGGTGATCGCTGATTGGCGTGGACTCACTGGGCCTGTTTCTACACTGTATCTCTAAACTAAACTAAATCTTGCACAATAACATAGTGTTTGAGCTTGAAGTGTGAAGGATACAATTCAACAAGATTACACCAAGTTCAAAGCAGATTTTGCCCTTTACCTCGCAAGTTGCAAAGCGAATTAACTGCTCAAAAACACAGGGGCATTTACTTAATTAGAATCAGTCATAGAGTGATACAGTGTGGAAACAGGCCCTTTCGGCCCAACTTGCCCACACCAGCCAACATGCCCTGGCTACAGTAGTCCCACCTGCCCACGTTTGGTCCGTATCCCTCCAAACCTGTCCTATCCATGTACCTATCTAACTGTTTCTTAAATGTTGGGAGAGTCCCTGCTGCAACTACCTCCTCTAGCAGCTTGTTCCATACATCCTCCACCCTTTGTGTGAAAAAGTTACCCCTCAGATTCCTATTAAATCTTTTCGCATTCACCTTAAACCTATGTCCTTTGGTCCTCGATTCACCTACTCTGGGCATGAGACTTTGTGCATCTACCTGATCTATTCCTCTCATGATTTTAGACACCTCTATAAGATCACCCCTCATCCTCCTGCTCTCCAAGGAAGAGAGTCCCTGTCTACTCAACCTCTCCCTTGAGCTCACACCCTCTAGTCCTGGTAACATCCTTATAAATCTTCTCTGTACCCATTCCAGCTTGACAACATCTTTCCTATAACAAAGTGCCCAGAACTGAACACAATACTCTAACTGCAGCCTTTCCAATGACTTATACAACTGCAACATGACCTCCCAACTTCTACACTCAATACTCTGACTGGTGAAGGCCAATGTGCCCAAAGCCTTTTTGATCACCTTATCTACCTGTGACTCCACCTTCAAGGAGCCATGCACCTGCACTCCTAGATCCCTCTGTTCTACAACACTCACCAGAGCCCCTACCATTCACTGTGTAGGCCCTGCGCATGTTAGATGTCCCAAAATGCAACACCCCCACATTTCTCTGTATTAAATCCCATCAACCATTCCTCAGCCCACCTGGCCAATTGATCAAGATCCTGCTACAATTTTTCACAACCATCTTCACTGTCTGCAAAACCGCCCGCTTTTGTATCATCTGCCGACTTGCTGATCTTGCCGTTCTCATCCACATCATTGATATAGATGACAAACAGTGACGGGCCCAGCATCAAACCCCGAGGCACATCACTAGTCATAGGCCTCCAGTCCGAGAAGCAACCTTCCACCCTCACCCTCTGCTTCCTTCCATGGAGCCACTTTTCTGTCCATGTGTTCAAATTCAATTCTATGTCTTTACCTTTCAGTTCCCAAGTTGAGGTACAGTTGACTGGTGTTTTGTAGAACATGGCCCTCGAGTTCCTTGTTGGCCAACTTACGGGCAAGGTAAAGCAGAAATTCATTGTAGACAATACACTGGGCTTCATTTGGTAGGATAGAACTGTAAAATTGGCACAGCAACTGAGTAACTTGTACTTGGCCTGAATTTTTTTAAAAAAGAAACATTTAAACAAAAATTACATGTGCTAATTTAAGATAGAATCAGACAATCTGTCCGTCAAAAATAATTTCTCTAGTTCATTGCTTTAATCAAAATTAGATTTTTTAGAAATGTATTCGGGCAACATTGAGCATTAAATGATTTAGCTGCAGGAATCAACAAACTGAAACAATTTATTTGAATTGGCAGGCGACTCGAAGTGTACTTAAACAGTATTATACACGAATCAGGGTCATACAATGGAAACAAGGAAATGCAGGTGCTGAAGTAACTCAGTGGGCCAGGCAGCATCTCGGGAGAACATTGAATAGGCGACTTTTTGGACTGATTGTAGTGGGGGGTGGGTGGGGGAGGGGGTGGGGAGGGTATGGAGAAAGCTGGAAGAGAGATGGGGGCAGGACAAAGGTGGATACAGGGAAAGATTTTTTTGGATCGAAGAGACAGGAAATGTGAAGCCGGACGCAGGAGTATAGGTGGAAGGTTGGAAGGGAGAAACTTGTAGACATCGGCAGGAATCACAGAAGGGGAGCAGCGAGAGAGGGTAAGAGCTGGAGAGTTGGTTAATATTTGAATGAGGCCAAGAGTCAAGTGTTTTATTGTCATGTGTCCCAGGTAGACCAATGACATTCTTACTTGCAGCAGCACAACAGAATATCTAAACATAGTACACTGTAAACAGTATAAATGAGAAAAAAGTTAAGTGTATATACACATACACCCTCACAAATACACACACACACATACACACAAAAAACAATAATAGTACAATAATAGTCTATGTAGTTCAGAGTTTATTTGAGGTTGTAGTGTTTAATAGCCGAATGGCTGTAGTGACGAAGCATCATGGACACTTACATTTTGGTCCAAATTTCTTCGTACAGAAGACCCCTGGGTTACATTGGGGGGAGGAGGCAGCGGTGGGGGGTGTAGATGGGTGACAGGAGAGAAAGAAGAGACTTTTCTTAGCAAACAGTCCTTGTCATGTTTTTCCATAACCTGAAGCCGCATCATCAGAGCATGCGCCAAGAGACAAGTTGAAAAGGAAAATTGATTTTGTATTGATTTACTTTTTCCACATAAATTCCACGAGAGCAAATTTCATTTCTGATCATAGCACCGGGGTATCAAGGACTAGGGTGCACAGGTTTAAGGTGAGAAGGGAAAGATTTAATAAGAACCCGAGTGGCAACCTTTTCATACAGAGCATAGAATGGACTATCAGAGGAAGTTGAGATATTTAACATTGAACAACATTTAAAAGACATTGGAACAGGTACATGGATAAGTAAAGGGCCTGTCCCACGGGCATGCGACTCCAGGCGGCAAGCGCGACCTAACCGCAAGCGGGGGCCGTGCGGGGGCCAGTCCCACTTCGATCGCCGGAGCCTTATGGAGTTGTGCGGAGCTGGTCCCGACATCGCGCGGGGCTACGAAAAACTGACACTGTTGAAAAATTCCGTGCGGCAACGGCCTGCCGCCCCGCAGCCGCATCGACGTGCGCACCGCCTCGACGCTGGACGCAGCCGCCTCGACGCCGGACGCAGCCGCATCGAGGCCGTGCGCACCACCTCGCCACCGTACGCACCGTCTTGACGTCACTCGACCTCCGTGCAGCCCCCGCTTCCAATTTGGTAGCGCTTGCCGCATGGAGTCGCATGCCCGTTTGACAGGCCCTTAAGGTTTAGAGGGATATGGACCAAATGGGACTAATTTAAATGGGATATATTGGTTGGCATCGATGAATTGCGCCAAGGTGCTTATTACTCTCTGACTCTATCTCAAATGTTTTAGTTGAGTTTAGTTTAGAGATGCACCGTGGAAACTGGTCCTTCGACCCACCGAGTCTGCACTGACCAGCGATTCCCACACACTAACACTATCCTACACACACACACACACACACTAGGGACAATTTTCATTTCTAACCTACAAACCTGTACGTCTTTGGAGTGTGGGAGGAAACTGAAGATCTCAGAGAAAACTCACGCGTGTCACGGGGAGAACGTACAAACTTTGTACAGACAGCACCCGCAGTCAGGATCGAACCCGGGTCTCTGGCATTGTAAGGCAGCAACTCTACTGCTGCACCACCATCCTGCATGCCACCCTCCCCAAAATCAGTTTGGGGATTGATTTGTGAGTTTTGCAAGAGGAACTCTCTGTTACCTGAACAGTCATGCAATGGTAAAGCATTGTAGGCAAGGCAAGGCTAGTCATTGAAGGCAAGGGAAGGCAAGGCAAGGCATTGAAGGCAAGGCAAGGCAAGGCAAGGCAAGGCTGTGCAGGGGTCCCTTACACACTAACCGGATTAACTGTGGAAATAGTAAAACAAAGCATGACAGAACAAATAAAATATCAGTGCTTGAACATTTGATTTCATTATTCTTCGTCTTAAAACATAGATCAGTACAGCAGAAGAATCAGAAGGGTTTAGTATCTGCAGTACTGCAGATATGTTATCATTTCTGGAGTGCAAGTAACCATCAGCTTAAGATAATCCTTCCTATAGTTTCTAAGCTGTTCTGTTGATTAAAGAGTGGCAAGGGAAGAAGGAATGCAAGGCCTCATGGCTGAATGCCAACGTTTTTCGCTATCATCCAACTATAGAGTATTTTGCATGTGGGAAACTGCGAGTGTCAAACGAGAGATTGTCTGTCAGTAAGGTTGGGTGGTACGGTGGTGTAGCGGTAGAGCTACTGCCTTACAGCAGTAGAGCCCCGGGTTCGATCCTGACCACGAGTGCTTGTCTGTACGGAGTTTTACGTTCTTCCCGTGACGTTACTGGACTTTCTCCGAGATCTTCGATTTCCTCCCACACTCCAAAGACGTACAGGTTTGTAGAATCATTGGCTTGGTATGAATGTAAAAAAAATTGTCCCTAGAGTGTGTATGGGTAGTGTTAATGTGCGGGGATCGCTGGTCGGCGCCAACTCGGTGGGCCGAAGGGCTTATTTCCGCACTGCATCTCCAAAGTAAAGTACACAGGAAAATGGTTCTGACTGCCTACCCTATCTAAGCCTCTCATAATTTTATGTACTTATATCAGGTCTCCCAGCAACCTCCGGCATTCCAGAGAAAACAATCTAAGTCTGTCCAACCTTTCCCTGGTATCATTCTGGTAAACCTCCGCTGCACTCTCTTCAAAAATTCCACATCCCTCTCCTGTAAACTGCACACAATACTCCAAATGCAATCTAACCAAAGTCCTATGAAGCTGCATTATGACTTCCTGAATCTTAAACTCAAAGTTGCAACCGATGAAAGCAAGAATACCAAATTTGTCACCATGTGAAGCAACGTTGTGCCAATTTCCGGGCTGTTTCATGTCATGTGGAATATTAGACCTCACACTTCCCATTTGGGTCACCTCTGTGGCCTACACATTATATCTACATTAGTGATGCATGTGATAACATCACTTCCCAAGGAACTTTCCTTTTGGAGCAATGCCAGGCAACCTGTTCATAATTTCTCCGGTGCCTACCACTAAACATTCCCAGGAAAATGTTCTCTCATTCTTAGGCCCCCCTCGGTCATGGCTGACCATGGGTGTCTCCAGGGTGTTATTCCCTATATGGAGGACGTCAGTGCGTGACTTTGTTTAACGTAGGGAGACTGATGCGCAGACAGCCACCCCACGGTCCTTGACAGATCTGGGTCAGTATCCAGTGGCATGGAGTCCAAGACGACCGGAGACCCTTTTCTGCTGCAGCCTTCATCCGCCTTCCCAGCCATTGTGACACTCCACTAAGGTCAGCCATCGTCCTCCGCCTGCTCCACCGTTGAGGTCTTGGTTGGATTGCTCTTTGTCAGAGAATTCCCCCTCGACCTTACCGCCATGGGTGGCCCTACCAGGAGCATAGCTCCAGACGGCATCGCTCTCAGGATCTCAAGACCACACAAGCTTCTCCACCACGACAAGGTGACAATCCAGGCTCTCATTTCTAAAGTGCCAAAAGTGGAGTGCTGCTAGTAAATTATTTATCTAAATCCTTGGATCTTCAACCTGATCCTGACACTCCACACCTCTACTGTACTTCATTGGTAACCTGTAGCTCCTATGTCTGGAATTCACTGTTTTCCAACTCTCTGTACTTAAAATTATTTTGGACTGGAATAATGCAATACCTGGTAGAAGCCAATACAAAATAACACCACTTTTACCATGAGGACATGAAGTATTTGACCATTATTTGAATGATATTTATAAGCCTGTATTTCTTCTGTCTTCCTCAATCATGACATGAAAAAACACTGATCAAAGCAGTGGCAATCAATGTCACTTCTTATTTGTTGTCTAGTGGTTGTAACAATTATATATTAAACAAACATATCATTTATTCTTATATCCTGTACTAATAATCTTGTAGCCATCTTGTAGTTTATCAATACAATTACCATAGGAACAATTGAATTAGTTCCATTCTTACTTTCCTCGTATCCCTAAAAGTTATTCCCTCGTATATTCATTAACTCCCTTCTGATTCTTTTTGCCGTTAACCTACATTGAGGTGTCATAGGCAAAGTGGCCAATTAATCTACCACCATATCCTTGGGACATGCAATGAAATCCGAATATCTGCCAATGACCTAATAGGTGGTGAAGAGAACATGCAAACTCTATGTGGCCTCCATGAGGGCAGGAAGTAAACTCAGGTTTCTGGTGCTTTAAGGCTCCAGCAATCTTGAGTGGAACTTCTTAATTCAAGGATGGCTAACTTCAATAGCACAGGGTGGTTGTGGCCAGGATAAGGTGGAATTAAACATTTGCATCTAAAAAGCATGATCCTTAGTTTTAAATAAAGGCATGAATCATGTCAAATGGGTGGCACAGTGGTGTAGCGGTAGAGTTGCTGCCTTACAGCGCTTGCAGCACCAGAGACCCGGGTTCGAACCCGACTACAAATGCTGTCTGTACAGAGTTTGTACGTTCTCCCCGTGACCTGTGTGGGTTTTCTCTGATATCTTCGGTTTCCTCCCACACTCCAAAGTCAGGTTAATTGGCTTGGTAGGACGTCCACCTACGACCACACCTACGACATCCTACCACCATACAGGCGACAACCTATGACAACCGAAGTCCACCTACGTCCACGACAAGCTACGACAAGCAACGACCCTGTCGGCGACAACTGAAGCCAATTAAGTCGCCGGTACCTGTCGCTGGTTGACGTAGGCAGTCGCCAATGGAATTCACCGAAGTCAGCACCCGGCGGCAACCAACGTCACCTGGCATCATCCTGGCGACAACCTACGACAGCACCTACGACAGAAGACAGGCAACGTCAAGCCCACTGTCGCTGAAAGGTTTTGAACAATTCAAAATCCAGCGGCGACAAGAAAAAAGTTATGACACTTGAGACAACTCACGACAATCCAGGCGTCACCCCGCGACCATGTGGTGACAGCCTATTTTCCGCCTGTCGCCGTAAAAAATCGCCTAAGTGGGACATGCCCTTTATGTCTTACCATAACATAATTTACATGCTGCGAGATTTTCCTCAGGATAGGACATGTTTGGAGGGATATGGACCAAACACAGGCAGGTGGGTTCAGTGTAGCTGGGACATGGGCAAGCCAGCATGGGCAAGTTGGGCTGAAGTGTCTGTTTCTATGCTGTAACAATCTATGAGTCTAAGAGTTTGTCCTCAGTGTTTGGATGGTACTAAGGGACAAATATAAGTATGTTAAATCATGGGGAAAAAAGACACTAAAACACACAGATTGAAGAAGGATCCTGACCCGAAATGTAATTTATCCACGTTCTCCTGAGATTCTGCCTGACACACTGAGTTATCCTAGCACTGTGAGTCTTTAAAATTGTTCCCGATGTTGGGGAAGTCCAGGACAAGGGGTCACAGCTTAAGGATAAGGGGGAAATCCTTTAAGACCGAGATGAGGAAAAACGTTTTCACACAGAGAGTGGTGAATCTCTGGAACTCTCTGCCACAGAGGGTAGTTGAGGCCAGTTCATTGGCTATATTTAAGAGGGAGTTAGATGTGGCCCTTGTGGCTAAGGGGATCAGGGGGTATGGAGAGAAGGCAGGTACGGGATACTGAGTTGGATGATCAGCCATGATCATATTGAATGGCGGTGCAGGCTCGAAGGGCCGAATGGCCTACTCCTGCACCTATTTTTTATGTATCTATGTATCTATGTAACATGAGTTTCTACATGTTCTGCAAATCAGGATGCAGTCACAGTGCTTCCAATACTGAGTTTCCAATATTTTTTAAAAGGGAAAAAATACTCAACACTGATGGAATCGTAATTTATATGGCTATTGGCCTTACAGAACAACATCAAACGGATTACTTTTCGTTTAATCTTCAGCCATAAAACTACTATGCAACCAAACACCTGCTTTAAAAAAAAAAAAAAGAAAGCACCATGAACAAGCAGTAAACTACTGCCAAGCATTAGTGAGAGGAAATAATCAGATACACTGCCTGGGGGAAACAAGAAAAAAGTTTAGAGATGAGAAGACAAGAGATAGTGAGCAGAGAGGAGATGTGTGGGGAATTCCAGTGCCTGTGGCCCAGGCAGGTGAAAACATAGCCTCAGGAGAGAACAAAGCAGAGGTTGTGCAAAAGGTCACAACAAGACATCTCAGAAAACCTGGAGGACTAGAGGAGTGTAGAGCGAGGAAGTGGAAAACAAAGATGGGAATTTCAAGATAGAGGTACTGTCAGATTACGGCCAATTGGAGGTGAGCGAGAATGGGATGAGCAGGGGCACAGGCAGCAGGTGCTTGGATAACCTCAAACTTAGAGAGAGCGGAGACGAGGGATGAGTGTCGGATAAGTCATATCTACAGGTAACTAATGATCTAATGGGCAGAGTGAGCCAGTCTAAGAGGGAAAACCAGTCAGTTTTGTGAATGGCCAAATACAACATTTTTGTTTAAGAAGTAGAGACAATCCTGGAAATTGTCGTCCAGTGAGCCTTAAGGCAGTGGAAGAGAAACTAATGGAAGGGATTCTTGCGCATTTGGAAGAGAATGGGAGAATTATGGACAATCAAAGCGGCTTTATCTGCAGCAGGTTACATCTTATTAACTGGATTCAGTTTTTTTTAGGAGGCAATGAAGGTGATGGATGAGGGTAGGATAGTGGATGCTGTCCACATGGATTTTAGTTAGGCATTTGAAAAAGTCCCTCATGATAATCTGATCCAGAAGGTTAAGAGATAGGGGATCCATGGTGACTTGGTGGTTTGGATTGAGACCTCATTTTCCCCAAGTGTGTTTAGCAGCACCCGATAGACCTGCATGTGATCCAGTTGGATCTAACAATGGATGGCTAAGCCAGCAGTCCATCCTGGTCTGGAAAATCTTCACTTACCTTTTATGACCTTGTAAACACATTGAAAAAAAAATCACTCTCTCCTTACCAAAAGGCAAGTACTTACTTTCAATAAGATTTGCTTTCAATGCAATCAGAAGTGCACATTCATAACAAAATATCCCATTTTCTCGCAATTCTTGATCAATATAATGGTGGCCCAGCATTATTAGAACCTGGATAAGATTTTCATCAGAGTGTAGACTTTGCGATTCAAAGAAAAGATGAACGGATTTTAAAAGTAAATGTTCAGAAAGTTGACTAGTCTTTGACCAAAGGCAAAAGAAACCAAAGTTTGCATGGGCAATGGCTTGGTTAAGTATCTTTTCTGAATTCAGAGAGATCAAAACGGCTGCAACGTAGCTCTTCAAAGCTTCCTTGACATTTTTCATTTTTCTCATTGAGATCGCTATCATATTGTAAACAACCCCCCGTTGCACCGAGCAATTCAGGACGGAGGTGGATTCCAGCAGAATATTTAAAAATTCAATGGCTTTTGTAGGTTGGCTATTCAGAATGTGCAACCATGCAAGAGAAATGAGTGCATTGATCACCTCCTCAACACTAGCAGAAGCTCCGATATTAATGGCCATTTCCATGTAGTGAATTGCTTTCTCGTATTTTCCATGTAGTTTATACATTTTCGACAAGCTGAGGCAAATTGTTCTACTAATGTTGCCCTTATCACGGCTGTTTGCTGAAGAGAGTGCCCGCTGGAGGCAAGGTGCCATCTGTGTTGGAATCATTGGTATCTCTCCACCCATTTTACAGGTCCTTTTCATTATAAAGTTAGTGCATTTCAACCAATCCATTAATGCTCTTGCGGGTTGTAAACATGAACGCTTTACACAACTTATAGCAAGATTTGGTAGACATTCTTGATAATACAGTGATCCAAGAGTAAAATAAAAGTCTAAAGAGGTCTCATGTTCCAACTCCGTGGCATTTCTCAAGAACTGTAGCCTTTCAACGAAGGGCAGCCCTTCTTCATACTGTTTAAGCTTTAGATGAAATTTTGCCAAAAGGAAGCATGCTCTTGCTTCAGCAAGTCTATTTTCTGTAAGCACTGCCTTCTTCAAAATGTATCTCAGTATCTCAGCTTCTGTGTCCGTGGAGCTGATGTAGTTGGGGATACCCATGAGCAAGACTGCAATCTTCCCAAAAAGGGCAGAGTATTTCTCCTGGTTTTTCTGTTTCAAGTAAATGGCAACAAGGTTGGTATACACAGCAATTAGGAGGAACAGGTCGGTGAAACATCCACTCATCAGGCATTGGGCCTCTTCAAAGTAAACTCTCGCCTGCGAGAACTTGAAATTCTGGGCACACATTCTGCCCAGGAGAAAAGCGAGCCTCGTCTGAGCCCACTGCATCTGTCGCTTTCTTGCTGCTTCCCGGGCCACCTCAAGGTATCGAATCAATCCCTTCACTTCACAGTAGCCATAAAAAGTGGATGTCAGAAAAGAAAAACTGGAGTCATAGAGGTTTTCGAAGTCCTTGCAGAATTCCTGATTATCCAAGAAGACCAATAAAGGATGAAGCATTTCAGTGTTGTCCAGGACTTGCGTGTCACCAACATGAAACCGTGGTGACTCACGTGGCCTTTCAAATTCTGGTGCATCCTTTCGATTGTATGCTATAGGATCTTGTCCAATCGCTTCCCTCTCTTTCTCCGATTGCACGCACTCTCTCTCCTTTAACCCGCACACATCTTCATTCAGCTTAGCTTTCAATGCTGCAATGTCCAGTTTACTTGCAGAGTGGTCATCTCCTGTAAGGAAAAAATGGTTTATTTGTCAGGAGAACAGAATCAAACGATAGTATTAAAAGGCAAATAAATAAAACAGCTGATTCCAGCAAAGGTATAAACATTTTATCAGATTGCCATCATACAATAACATTTCAATTACAACATAATTGTCCATATTTCTAAATGACCCATTACACGGTAGCTACATGTAATCAAATATTCAGATTATCTATGTATAATTCAATATGGGCACTGCAGCATTATATTCCTGTTATTGTGCTATATATTCAGCCTGGGCTATTAGTCCAGAGACACAAGTTTGATTTTCATCATGCGGTAATCCATTTGAGTCATTTCCATTTGTGACTCATCAGATAATGACGCAGTCTTTCCTTGCATTGCAGCAAGACCTATTGAAATTATTTATTGCCAGCAATAGACGCATCAGGCAAATCAGTATCTCCAACAGGGAACATACGTTCAATGGCAATAAAATAGGAGACTCCCACGCCAACAACTAACCAGACATTTCACCAGGTCAGTCACTTAAATACCATAGAAACATAGATACATAGAAAATGGGTGCAGGAATAGGCCATTCGGCCCTTCGAGCCAGCACCGCCATTCAATATGATCATGGCTGATCATCCAAAATCACTACCCAGTTCCTGCTTTCTCCCCATATCCCTTGATTCCGTTAGCCCTAAGAGCTCTATCTAACTCTTTCTTGAATACATCACCACACCACAAACAGGTCAGAGTATGGGTGTCCTTGCCTGAGCGACAGACTTTCTTCTCTTTGCACCACCGGTTGTGCTTTTGGCTAATGATTAGACTAATTAACACACAAATAAAGCTTTTCACTGTCACATGACAATAATAAGCCAATACCAATAGGGTATCGGAGACCTTCATTCTACTTCAAGCCCACTCCACCTTGCTAGATGCAACGGTTTAGTTTATCAGCCCTGTGCATCCAGAAACCCCTGTAGCGGGCAGAATAATGGCATCCCCACAGCCAGCCCAGTCGAGATAATCTGGCTCATTACCTTTGCTGAGACAGAAAAAGATGCTTCGGCAGTATCTCTGGAGAGAAGGAATGGGCGACGTTTCGGGTCGAGACCCTTCTTCAGATGGGAAGTATCACCCATTCCTTCTCTCCAGAGATGCTGCCTGTCCCGCTGAGTTACTCCAGCATTTTGTGTCTATCTTCGGTTTAAACCAGCATCTGCAGTTCCTTCTTACTCATTACCTTTGGTTCTTGGAAAGGATGTTGGGGAAACCAATTTTAATCTTTTTGCCGCATATCATTGAAGACTTATTGAATCATTTGGAGATTTATGAAAGGCTGACCACGATTCAGTCATAAAGGTAGAATCAAAGACAAAGATCATAGCAATCTCTGACTCTTCCCTACCTTTTCGGTATCCCTCGGTCTCCATCTCCAGAGCTACTAACATCCATCACAGGCCTTCTGACTCATTTCAACTAATCAGTAAATGTGTCTCTGAAATGTCTTCCTTCTTTCCAAGTGATGGCATCCCCTCTATAAATCTTAACAACGTTTTTGACTGCATCTCATTCTTTTTGTCTGCCTCTCACCCCCTCTCCACCAAGACAGAAGAATAGAATTCCTCTTGTCATCATCTTCTAACCCAACAACCTCTACATTCAACAGATCATTCTCCACAATTTCCTTCACCTTTAAGGAGATCCCACCACGAGACATATATCTTCCCCTCTCCTTTCCTTCCGGCATTTAGCATTTATCAAGAACCATTGGCTTCTTGGTCCACTGTAGCATTTCAACCATCCAATGCCCTTCACTCAACCACCTTCCCTTGTGAGACTTGTCCTTTGATTTCTTCCCCTTCTCACCATCTAGGGACCCTTCTCACCATCCATCTGTAGCTGCAATTCTCTTGCACTTGTTCCAATCATGTGTACTGCATTCAGTGTTCGCAATGTACTGGAGAAACCAAACTGGAGAAACCAAATGCACAGTGGATAACTGTTTTGCAGAGAACCTGCCTTCAGTCCACAGGGGTGACTCTGAGCTTTCTGCTGTCTGCCCCTATAATTGCCCCTCCAACTCCCAATCTGTCTCATATACTATCAGCGTGAAGCTGTTCCTGAACATTCAGGTTCAGGAACAGCTCCTTCCCCACAGCCATCAGGATATTAAACTCGCCATCAAACAAACTCTGAACAATAACAGCCTATTGCACTTTATCTGTTTATTTATTGTGTTCAACAGATCATTGCAATGCTGATAGTATATGCTGATAGTATATGGTCTATGGTATATAGACACACTGAACTTTTATCTCCTGTTCTGTATTATGTTTACATATTCTGTTGTGCTGCAGCAAGCAAGAATTTCATTGTCCTATCTGGGACACATGACAACTCTCTTAACTTAACTCTTGACTCTTCCAAAGGGAGGGTCAAGGAAAGAGCATTCACGTCGCGGCCCTGTTTCCACCAATCTTTCCACCACCATGCACAAGAAGCGCAAGATGCAATTGTATGCAGATGCCGAGAAGTGTGTTCAGCTCTGGCTGAACAATTTCTAATTTTGTAATGTGGATTTGATAAGAAATTTCAAAGGAAGCTCGAGGGCAGCTTCTCATTTCCCATCTGGGGATGTTGTGCCTTCTGGACTCAATATTGAATTTCACTTCAGATAATTTGATTTCTGGGTCTGTATCAGTCATTCACTGGTAATATTAAGATGGAGTCACCAGAACCTACAAATGCTGGAATCTTGAGAGAGAGAAAAAAACAACTGCTGAAAAAACGATAGGTCTACGCAGGGCCATCTTAACAGCATTATAGGCCCCCGGGCAAAGCAGTGCACTGGGGCCCCTACACTTCCAGTTTCTTTATGCCGAATCAAATATGCCGTCATGCATTTGCGATGTTCTTCTCCGTTTTCATGTTCTACAATAACATTCTACAATACACAGATTAGCACGGGGCCCCTATGCTCGTGGGGTCCCGGGCAACTGCCCAGCGTGCCCATGCGTTAAGACGGCCCTGGGTCTACGGAGGACATCAGCATTGCTGTGCAGGACACCATCACCTACCACAACCAGAGAGCAGTGCTGAACTACTATCTACCTCTTTGGTGACCCTCGGACTACCCTCGGATGCTCGGACTTTGCTGGGTTTACCTTGCACTAAACGTTATTCCCTTATGTATCTGTACACTGTGAATGGCTCGATTGTAATCATGTATTGTCTTTCTGCTGACTGGTTGGCACGCAACAAGAACTTTTCACTGTACCTCAGTACACGTGACAATAAACTGTGACTAACATTCTTCTACTTTTAGTTGTAGATCATCTTAACAATAACAAACATCTATTTAAGTATAAAACAAAATGCTGAAGGAACTCAGAGGGTCAGGCAGCATCTGTGGAAGGAATGGGCAGATGATGTTTCAGGTTGGGACCCTTCTTCAGACTGATGGAGGGGGGTAGCTGGAAGAGAGAGAATGGGGCGAGGCAAATCATGGAAAATGTATTTTGTTTTTTCTCACAGTGAAAAGCTTTTTGTTGCGTGCGAACTAGTTTACAGCAAAACAATACATGATTACAATCAATCCGTTTACAGTGTATAGATATATAAGGGGATAATGTTTAGTGCAAGGTAAAGTGATTACTTGAAATTGGAGAATTCAATGTTCATGTTATTAAATTGTAAGCGATCCAAGTGGAATATGAGGTGCTGTTCCTCTAGTTTGCCTGTCACCTTACTCTGGCAATGGAGAAGGCCAGGAGAGAAAAGTTGAAATCGGAGTGGGACGGGTGGTGAAATGGTTTGAAATCAGGAGATTCAGTAGGCCTTGGTGGACAGGGCGCAAGTGTTTGGTGCCAGGTCTGGCTTGGTCTCACCGATGTAAAGAAAGCCACATCGGAAGCATCAAATGCAATAGACAAGGTTGCACCTGCCCTACTGTCTCAACTGGAAGGCCTACCCGGGTTACTGAATGCAAGTTTATGTTAGGTAGACAAAAATGCTGGAGAAACTCAGCGGGTGAGGCAGCATCTATGGAGAGAAGGAATAGGTGCCGTTTCGGGTTGAGACCCTTCTTCAGACTGATGTGGAGGTGGGGGAAGGGGGGGGGGGGGGTGAGAAGAAGAAAGGAAGAGGCGGAGACAGTAGGCTGTGGGAGAGCTGGGAAGGTGAGGGGAAGGAGGGAGAAAGCAAGGACTAGCTGAAATTGGAGAAGTCAATGTTCATACCGCTGGGGCACCGAAGCAAGTTTATTTTAGTTTACTTTAGAGATACAGTGTGGAATGCAGGCCCTTCGGCCCACTGAGTCCGCACCGACCAGCGATCCCCGCACATTAACACTATCCTACACACACTAGAGTGAATTTACATTTATACCAAGTCAATTAACCTACAAACCTGTACGTCTTTGGAGTGTGGGAGGAAACCGTAGATCTCGGAGAAATCCCACGCGGTCACGGGGAGAATGTACAAACTCCGTACAGAAAGCACCCATAGTCGGGATCGAACCCGGGTCGCTGGCGCTGCAAGAACTATAAGGCAGCAACTCTACCACTGCGCCACCGTGCCGCCCTGAGAGAGGTGGTGCAGAGACAGGTGTTACATCTCCTGCAGTTGCAAGGGAAATGCCTCGGGAAGGGACTGTTTGGGTGGGATGGTATCATTGAACCAAGGAGTTGTGGAGGGAGTGATCTTTATTGAAAACAGAGGATTGTGGTGGGAAGATGTGACTGTTAACGGGATCATGTTGATCTATTATATTTAACTTATATTTGTTTCCCTTTCTTTGTCCCTCTCGGGGAGTGGAGGACATGTTTAGTCTGACCTACCAGGCTTATCCTCCCATTCTGCATTTCACAACTCCCATATTCCTTCTCTCCAGAGATGCTGCCTGTTACTCCAGCATTTTAAACCAGCACCTGCTGTTTCTTCCTACACATCTCCTTGATAAATGGCCTGACATGAAACGTCAACCCTTTTTTTCCTCTTCTCGGAGATGTGGCCAGCTGATTATTTCAAGCATTTTCTGTTTTGGTTTTAGATTTCTAGCATTTGTAGCGTTTTTCGAGGATTTTCAGATCATCTACCATCATCCATCCAGACGTGCCATAAAGTCTGAGTTATACAAAGGCGCTTTGGCCCACGTCCATGCTAATTAAGATATCTATCTGAGCTAGTCCCATTTTGCTGCGTTTTGGCCACTGTCCCTTTAAACTTCTTCTGTGCATGTACCATTCCAAATGTCTTTTAAATGTAATTGTAACTCCCTCTGCAGCTTCCCAAGCAGCTCATTCCTTATATCCACCATCCTCTGTATGAAAATGTTGCCCTACAGGTTCCTTTCAAATCTTTCCTCTCATATCTTAAACCTATGACCTCTAGTAATACATTCCCCAACTCTAGGAAAAATACTACGACCGTCACTATATACGCCCCTCATGATTTTATGTACTTCTGTAAGGTCACCCCTCAACCTCCTATGCTCAAGGGAAAACAGTCCCAACCTCTCCTGATAACTTAAAGTCTGGCTTTATCTATGTGGATTCACATCTATGTGAATTTTCTTTGCACCTTTTCCAGTTTATTAACATCCTTCCTTCAGCTAAGCGTCCAAAACCACACATGATACTCCAAGCGCGTTCCCACCAACTTCTTGTGGAGCTGTAACACAATGCCTTTAACTCTTGTACATGTCGCCCTGACTAATGAAGGCTGGCCTGCCAAGTGCCTCTTTCAAGACCCTGTCTACACTTATCACCACTTTCAGGGAATGCTTGGGAATAGCTATTACAGATTTGTCATCAATTTGCTTTGTTGAAAAAGTTTCAATGTCAGTGACAGCTTTGTCAGCTATTAAGCATGGCCTTCACCAAGTCCCTAAGTTGCTCTGTTATCAGAGCCAGACAGACCCTACACTGATCATGACTTTCCAACATGCAGTGATCCAGAGTCAGATTGTTACAACAGGACTACTAACAAGCTGGAAAGAGTTATGGGCCTGTCCCACTTAGGCGATTTTTTTCGCCGACTGTCATAGTCGTAGCAGGTCGCCTAAAAACCGGCGACTGGACCCCCCCCCCCCCACGACGATGTCTATAACAATGTCTACAACAACCTACCACCTAGTTGATGTCCAACTACGGCAAGCTACCGACAACCAGCGACCCATTAGGACGTCCACCTACGACAACCTACGTCCACCCGCGACAAGCTACGACAAGGTAAGACAATTCAGTCGCCGGTTGATGTAGGTTGACGCCAATGGAATTCACCGAAGTCAGCACCGGCAACAACCTACGTCATCCTGGCAACAACCTGCGACAGCACCTACGTCAGGAGAAGTCAAGCTACGCTCATTGGCATCAAGCCAACTGTCGCCGACAAGTTCTAAACATTTCAAAATCCAGCAGCGACCAGAAAAACGCTACGACTCTTTGGGTGACTGAGGAGACGACTCACGACCATACAGGCGACACCCCGGCGACCATGTGGCAACAGCCTGGTCGCCTGTAGTCGCCAAAAAAATCGCCTAAGTGGGACAGAGCCATTATGGAATCATAGAGTGATACAGCATGGAAACAGGCCCTTTGGCCCAACTTGCCCACTCCGGCCAACATGCCCCAGCTACACTAGTCCCACCTGGCTGCGTTTGGCCCACATCCTTCCAAACCTGTTCAATCCATGTACCCCTCTAACAGTTTTTTAAACGTTGCGATAGTCCCCAACTCAATTACCTTCTATGGCAGCTTGTTCCATACAACCACCGCACTTCGTGTGAAAAAGTTACCCTTCAGATTCCTATTAAATCTGTTCCCCTTCCCCGTGGAGAAGATCCAATAGTATTTTGCCTGGGCTTGAGCTTCAGAGAGAGATTGAGTAGGCTGGAAGTTTATTCCTTGGCATGCAGGAGACTGAAGCATCTTATAGAGATGTATAAAATCATGGCGGATAGAGTAATCATGGCGGATGGAGTAAAAGGAACCAGACTGGTAACATTTTCACATAGATAGTAGTGGATATATGCAACAAGCTGTCGGAGAAGGTAGTTGAGGCAGGTACTATAACAACATTTAAAAGACATTTGAACAGGTACATGAATAGGACAGGTTTAGAAGTATATGGACCAAATGCAGGCAGCTGGGACTAGTGTAGATGGGGCATCTTGCAGCATGGACAAGTTGGGCTGAAGAGCCTAAGACTCTAGGACTCTATAAGGGAGTGAAAGGAACTGTGCAGACAAGAATTCCATATTTGCCAAAAAAAGGTGACTAAATAGGCATTGGCTGGGGGTCAAATTAGGGATTAATGAGAGAGCAGTAAATGTGTTGTTTGAAAATTAAAGTCAGAGAGGAGTCATTGAGAAACTGCTAAAAACAAGCTTCCATGAAATTGGAAGGATTGTTGTTCTGAAAGAACGAGATCAAAATAGCACAGGGACATTCTTCATTGATCCAGATTAAAGTAAGACTTCTGAATGAATCCAATTCTCTGATTAGTTGACCAATCTGGAATATTCAGAAATACAATTTTGACAAAGTTTGATGAAATGTGTGGGAAGGAATGGCAGATGCTGGTTTACGTCAAAGATAGACACAAAGTGCTGGAGTAACTCAGTGGGACAGGCAGCATCTCTGGAGAGAAGGAATGGGTGATGTTTGGGATCGAGACTTTGAAGTCTGAAGAAGTGTCTCAACCGGAAATGTCACCCATTCATTCTCTCCTGAGATGCCGCCTGTCCTGCTGATTTACTCCAGCATTTTTGTGTTTATCTTTGATGAAATGAGCAACATAATATTTTATTAAAACTACTCGCAAATCGCAAAAACTCACAATCTTGATCTAAATTTATGCACAGAAGAAAACATGGTTAATAATCCCATATGACTGTTACATAATGTAAATTGGTGTCCAATTGGCAATAGAGATTTATACATAATTACCTTTTTTATCCTCCTGGAAATCCATTGGTTCCAGCTTATCTGGATATAAAAGAATACATTAGTGAATAACATGGGCACTTATGCAGCACATCAAATGAAGGTAAAGCAGTTTAAAGAAGGTAAAGGAGTATATTACATTATCAGAATTTTATGAAGGAAAAATTCTGCAAGAGATAGCTGATAATTTCTTAAATCTTGTGAGAGAAAGTTCAATGCCCAACCACTGAAATGGCCAAGCATAATAACTATGATGCAATCGTAGAAAAACAAGGGGAAGAAAAAAAGCAACAAAACATTGGTCTCTCAAAAGTTCGTACTCGATAAAGGACAAATGCGAGTTAAGCTGATGAACAGTAGCAAAACAGAAAATCTGTTATAACTTGGTGCTTAAAGTAGCCAGAGAGCAACCTCATAAAAAGGGTATTTTATAAATATAAATATCTCAGGAAAGAACTGCAGATGCTGGTTCAAATCAAAGGTAGACACAAAATGCTGGAGTAACTCAGCTGGACAGGCAGCATCTCTGGAGAGAAGAAATGGGCGACGTTCCGGGTCGAGACCCTTCTTCAGACTCGACCCGAAACGTCGCCCATTCCTTCTCTCCAGAGATGCTGCCTGTCCCGCTGAGTTACTCCGGCTTTTAGTGACTACCTTCGATTTAAAGCAGCATCTGCAGTTCTCTCCTAATATAAATGGGAGTAGAAATAGAAAGGAAGGATGAAAATAAAGCATAAAAAAATACTTTTGACAAATAAATTCCTGATTCTTTTCATTTTTAATAATACAAAAAAGTTACAAAGCAAATCAATGTATTCAATTAGAGATCATTGCAGTTTGCTTCCATTATACTCTCTTACTCACCCATTTGATAAACCTCACTGATGTCAGTCTGTGCCATTTGTTTGAGCAACTTAATGGAGTCTTCGTCAGTGAACTTTTCACACTCCACAAAAACATGTTTTTCAGCCTCATCGACAAACAGCAGGTCCTTCGCCCTGTGGACAAATCAGTCATTATTCTGCCATCCGCCTCCAGGAAACGCAGAGATGAATGGCAAGTGAAGATGTTTCTGACGTGCACTCAAAGCATAATCCTGGCCCCCGGTCACCATTCTTCTTGCACCAAGAATGTAACTCTACATTCTGTGATTTAAACACTAAACTCAGCCAACAGCGGTGCACAAATGTGCTCCTAATGTATTGTGCGTTAGTCAGAAAACCATCAAAAGTGCTTTGTATTATCACATGGATGCAAGGAGTCAGATGCAGGTCAGTGATACCAGCAAATGGCGAACAATATTACCTGCACAGATCATACATCTTTGCAGGCACGGAAATCGCTATCAAAACATGGGGGGGGGGGGGGGGGGAGGAGACACAATTTCTTGGCGGCCGCACGCGCGCATGCGCACACACGCGAGGCTTCAGCCATGGGCTCTGTGGACGGTAACCGTTGGTGACCGATTCCGAACTCCAGCACCAGTAGCTTCGTCCGCCCCGAATCGTGGGGCTTGAAGCGACCCGTTCACGGGGTCTTTCATCAGCCGGCGGGGGCTTCAACATAGGAGCCTCGATCGCCTCGATGCAGCAGTTTGATTTTAAGCCGCACCAGGCACTGAAAGGCCCCGCAAACGGGCCAATTCAGACCTTAGAAAGCGTCTGATAAAGTCCGGATTACAAAACATGGGGGGGGGGGGGGAGGAATTGTACCCCACCTCTCAAAGCATGGGGGACCTCTCAAAGGATGGGGGACGTATTAAAAGTAAAGGAAGCTACTTCAATTTAACACAGAACTGTAGGATCATCATAAATGTATATCATCGGAAGTACATTTAATGGAGGGCATAATGTTGGCAGCAGAATACAAAACATAAAACCAGCGACTCATTGTGATTCACTACAGTAATTGTCCAATTTATGATATTAGCTGCGCAGAAGAAAATGATTGGAAGCCAAACACTTTTTAAAATATTGGTATTAGTTTATCGTTGTCACTCACACCGAGACACCATGAAAAACACTGCTTTGCGAGCTATCCCAGCAAAACATACATGAGTACAATCAAACCGCACGCAAGTACAATTGGTGACAGGAAAAGAGAAAGAAAACAGAGTGAAGAGTACAGTGTTACGGCTACTTACAAAGCAGAGATTGAAAACAAAAGTGCAAGGATCGCAACAAGGTAGACTGGGAGATTGGAATAACCAGACTTTGGCTCAAGAGTCTTCGGCGAGGAGGCTGTGGCAAGGAGGCTATTCGAGGAGATTCAAAATTTGTGATTTTTTTTTGTCCATTGAAGAAATGGCAGGCATGTTGGTTCAGTGTGTTTCCTGCAGGATGTGGGAAGTCAGGGACACCGCTGGTGGTTTGGACAACTACACCTGCAGAAATTGTGCCATGGTGCAGCTCCTGAACGAACGTGTTGGGGAACTGGAGAAGCAGCTGGATGACCTCAGCGCCATCTGGGAAACGAGAATTTCCTGGACAGGACCTACAGTGAGGTTGTCACACTAAGGATACAGGAAGAACGAAGGTGGGTGACTATGAGAAAGAGGAGTAACCGTGGGGTGCAGGAGACCCCAGTGGCTATGCCAAATGAAAACAGGCACCACCTTTTGGGAGCTGTCGGGGCAGACGATGCTTCCAGTCCGAGCGGCGGAGAGGTCAGTGGCTCCAATCCTAGCGATGAGACTCGACCGGCAAGACTGATGTCAGGCAGAGCCATTGTGGTGGGTAACTCCATTGTCCGAGGTGCGGACAGGAAATTCTGCGGCGGCAGGCGAGATTCGAGGATGGTCTGTTGCCTCCCTGGTGCCAGGGTTCAAGATGTCTCGGACCGACTTCAGAACATCCTCAAGAGGGAAGGGGAGCAGCCAGAAGTGGGTGCAAACGACGTCGGAAAGAAGAGGAAGGAGGTTCTGCAACATGAGTTTAGAGATTTCGGAAGAAAGCTGAAAAGCAGGACTTCTAGGTTGGTGGACAACAAAGCTGGAGAAACTCAGCGGGTGAGGCAGCATCTATGAAGGGGAGGAATAGGCGACGTTTCAGGTCGAGACCCTTCTTCAGACTAGCGTGGTTATCTCTGGATTGCATCCAGTACCTCGTGCTGGTGAGGGCAGGAACAGGGCGATAGGGGATCTGAATGTGTGGCTGAGGGGCTGGTGCAGAGAGCAGGGATTTAGATTTATAGACCACTGGGATCTCTTCTGGGGTAGGGGTGACCTGTACAAAAGGGACGGGTTGCACCTTAACTGGAAGGAGACCAACATTCTGGCAGGCAGGTTTGCTAGTGCTACACGGGTGGGTTTAAACTAAATAGCGGTTGACAAATTGGGAGTATAAGGATGGAGTTAAAGGGGAAGAGAGTACAGGAAAAGTTACGAAAGACACCCGAATTAATGTGACAGAAAGTTCAAGAAGGGATAAGAGAGTAAGGTCAGGTGAAATAGGAACCGGTGTGAGAGGGGAGGTGAGGTGAATACCGAAATAAAAATGTTGTATATGAATGCGCAAAGTATAAGAAATTAAGTGGATGAGCTTGAGGCTCAGTTAGAAATTGGTAAGTATGATGTTGTGGGAATATTAGTGACATGGCTGCAAGAGGGCCAGGACTGGGAACTGAATATTCAAGGGTATACATCCTATCAAAAAGACAGACAGGTGGGCAGAGGGGATGGGGTGGCTCTGTTGGTAAGGAATGAAATTCAGTCCCTTGCAAGAGGTGACATAGAATCAGATGTACAGTCATAGTGGATAGAACTGAGAAATTGTAAGGGTAAAAATACCCTAATGGGATTTATCTACAGGCCCCAAACAGTAGCCTGGACATTGGGTGAAAGTTGCAGCAGGAGTTAAAATTAGCATGTAACAAAGGTAATGCTACGGTGGTTATGGGAGATTTCAACATGCAGGTAGACAGGGAACATCAGGTTGGTACTGGACCCCAAGAAAGGGAGTTTGTGGAGTGCCTCCAAGATGGATTCTTAGAGCAGCTTGTACTGGAGCCTACCAGGGAGAAGGCAATTCTGGATTTAGTGTTGTGTAATGAACCGGATTTGATAAAGGGAACTCAAGGTAAAGGAACCATTAGGAGGTAGTGACCATAACATGATAAGTTTTAATCTACAATTTGAGAGGGAGAAGGGTAAATCGGAAGTGTCAGTATTACAGTGGAGCAAAGGGGACTATGGAGGCATGAGAGAGGAGCTGGCCAAAGTTGACTGGAAAGGGACCCTAGCAGGGATGATGGTGGAACAGCAATGGCAGGTGTTTCTGGGAATTATCCAGAAGATGCAGGATCATTTCATTCCAAAGTGGAGGAAAGATTCCAAGGGGAGTAAGTGACGACCGTGGCTGACAAGGGAAGTCAAGGACAGTATAAAATGAAAAAAACGTATAACGTAGCAAAGATGAGCGGGAATCCAGAGGATTGGGAAACTTTTAAAGATCAACAGAAGGTAACTAAAAAGGCAATACGGGGAGAAAAGATGAAGTACGAAGGTAAGCTAGCCAAGAATATAAAGGAGGATAGTAAAAGCTTCTTTAGGTAGGTGAAGAGGAAAAAATTAGTTAAGACAAATGTGGGTCCCTTGAAGAGAAACAGGTTAATTTATTATTGGGAACAAGGAAATGGCAGAGGAGTTGAACAGGTACTTTGGTTCTGTCTTCACGAAGGAAGACACAAACAATCTCCCAGATGTACGAGGGGACAGGGGACCTAGGGTGACGGTGGAACTGAAGGAAATTCACATTTGCCAGGAAATGTTGTTGGGTAGAATGATGGGATTGTAGGCTGATAAATCCTCAGAGCCTGATGGTCTGCATCCCAGGGTACTCAAGGAGGTGGGTCTAGAAATCGTGCATGCATTGGTGATCATTTTCCATTGTTCTATAGATTCTGGATCCGTTCCTGTGGATTGGAGGGTAGCTAATGTTATCCAACTTTTCAAGAAAGGCTGAAGAGAGAAAGCAGGGAATTATAGACCAGTTAGTCTGACATCGGTGGTGGGGCAGATGCCGGAGTCGATTATCAAAGATGTAATAGCAGCACATTTGGATAGCAGTAACAGGATCAGTCAAAGACAGCATGGATTTACGAAGGGGAAATCTTGCTTGACAAATCTATTGGAATTTTTTGAAGATGTAACAAGTAAAATGGTCAAGGGAGAGTCAGTGGATGTAGTGTACCTGGACTTTCAGAAAGCCTTTGATAAGGTCCCACACAGGAGATTAGTGGGCAAAATTAGAGCACATGGTATTTGGGGTAGGGTATTAACAAGGAGAGAAAATTGGTTGGCACACAGGAAACAAAGAGTAGGGATTAACGGGTCCCTTTCAGAATGGCAGGCAGTGACTAGTGGGGTACCGCAAGGCTCGGTGCTGGGACCGCAGCTATTTACAATATACATTAATGATTTAGATGAAGGAATTAAAAGTAACATTAACAAATTTGCAGATGCCACAAAGCTGGGAGGAGGTGTGAACTGTGAGGAGGATGCTATGAGGATGCAGAGTGACTTGGACAGTTTGGGTGAGTGGGCAGATGCATGGCAGATGCAGTATAATGTGGATAAATATTAGGTTATCCACTTTGGTAGCAAAAACAGGAAGGCAATTATCTAAATGGTGTCAAGTTGGGAAAAGGGGAAGTACAACGGGATCTGGGGGGTCCTTGTTCATCAGTCAATGAAAGTAAGCATGCAGGTACAGCAGGCAGTGAAGAAAGCGAATGGCATGTTGACCTTCATAACGAGTGGAGTTGAGTATAGGAGCAAAGAGGTCCTTCTGCAGTTGTACAGGGCCCTGGTTAGACCACACCTGAGGTATTGTGTGCAGTTTTGGTCTCTTAATTTGAGGAAGGACATTCTAGCTATTGAGGGAGTGCAGCGTAGGTTCACGAGGTTAATTCCCGGGATGGCGGGACTGTCATATGATGAAAGAATGGAGCGACTGGGCTTGTATTCACTGGAATTTAGAAGGATGAGAGGGAATCTTATAGAAACATATAAAATTATTAAGGTATTGGACACGCTAGATGCACCCGTAGTCAGGATCGAACCCGGGTCTCCAGCGCTACAAGCCCTGCAAGGCAGCAACTCTACCGCTGCGCCAACGTGTCAGTTTCCCTGTCAGTCTTTACTCTTCAACGACCATCATGAAATAGATCATTTGGCTCATCCCTATTTGTGCAATTCTGCCATGTTTAAATAGCTGTGTGGGAAGGAACTGCAGTTACTGATTTACACCGAAGATGGACACAAAATGCTGGAGTAACTCAGCGGGACTGGCAGTGTCTCTGGAGAGAAGGAATGGGTGACGTTCTGAAGAAGGGTCACGACCCGAGACATCACCCATTCCTTCTCTCCAGAGATGCTGCCCGTCCCGCTGAGTTATTCCAGCATTTTGTGTCTATGTTTAAATAGCTGTCATGTTTCCCACATTGCTACATCATTATAAAAGCAAGTTTGTCCTTTATCATAATGATATAGAATATGCAAATTAATGAAAAGTTCATTTTATTCAGCCATTCATTGTGATTCAGCCATGATCACAATGAATGGTGATGCTGGCTGAAGGGCCGAATGGCCTCCTCCTGCACCTATTTTCTATGTTTCTATGTATATTCATTATAGAAAAAGTTGCATGCAGGTGTTAATATTTTGCATATTAAGATGTATTAAGAGGGAGACTCCTTGGTGAAAGGGTATACAATTTTACCTCTTCACTGCATGATCCAGTTTATGTCATCTTTGTCAGACTTAAATCTTCGAATAATTTAGTAAAAATGAAAAAAACGTTGTTACTTTTTAAATAAGTTGCTCGATTCCTCATGACGGAGGTAAACATTTTCACCTTGGACTGAGATCATTCAACCTTGCCGAGAGAGATAATGTTCTGTGCAAAATTGGCTTGCTTTCTTCACACTTAAAATCATGTTTTGAGCACAATACAATAATGATTTTTTTGTATAAAGATCGGAAATTGTTTTAATGCTCAGTATTCAAACATGATCTTCCCAAATGCAATTATTGTGGGATTGATAGACTGTACATCAATTTAAAAGATTTGTTGACAGAATGGAGCGGCTGGGCTTGTATACTCTAGAATTTAGAAGGATGAGGGGGAATCTTATTGAAACATATAAGATTATTAATGGTTTGGACACGCTAGACGCAGGAAACATGTTCCCGATGTTGGGGGAGTCCAGAACCAGGGGCCACAGTTTAAGAATAAGGGGTGAGCCATTTAGAACAGAGATGAGGAAAAATGTTTTCACACAGAGGGTTGTGAATCTGTAGAATTCTCTGCCTCAGAAGGCAGTGGAGGCCAATTCTCCGTATGCTTTCAAGAGAAAGTTGGATAGAGCTCTTAAAAATAGCAGAGTCAGGGGATATGGGGAAAAGGCAGGAACGAGGTATTGAGTGTGGATGATCAGCCACGATCACAGTGAATGGCGGTGCTGGCTCGAAGGGCCGAATGGCCTACTCCGGCTCCTATTGTCTAAATACCTAGTAGCATAAACTCACGGAGAAAATAACATTAGACATGTAGGATGGTAGATTGGCCAATTTTAATACAATATAGGATGTGGAAACAAGCAACTGTAGATGTCGGTTTATACCAAAGGAAGACCAAAGAGTGCTGGAGAAACTCAGCGGGTCAGGAAGCATCTCTGGAGAAAATGGGTGGGTGACATTTTGGATCGGGACTCTTCCTCAGACTGAAAGTCAGGTGTGGGGGTGGGGGATTAAGAGCTGAAGGCAAGAAAAAAACAGGACTAATCAGGGTCAGCCACAAATGACTTCAGGCGGGGCCTGGTAAGCCTTAATAAAGTACTACTCCATTTCAACTCATGCAGTTTGTGAAAATATTTTGCAATAACATTAATTGATACTAATGAGAGTCAAAGCAAATCTATGCTGTTATTTTCAAGGCAATATTCTTATTTGCAGGTTTGATTCTATTTGTAAATTTCATTCCTACGTTTGCAAGGAAGCATAGAACAGTACAGCACAATGGGCCCTTCGGCCCACAATATTTGCGCCGAACATGTCAAGCTACACTGATCTCATCTGCCTGTACTTGATCCATATCCCTCTGTTCCTGACAATTCCAAGTGGCTCTCTACAAGTCCTTTAAACACCACTGTCGTATCTGCCTGCATCACCACTGCTGACATTGCGTTCCAGGCCCCCACCACTCTCTGTGGCAAAACTTGCTCCTCACATCTCCATTAAACTTTCCCCCTCTCACTTCATAGCTGTGCCCTCTAGCGTTGGACATTTCCACCCTGGGAAAAAAGGTTCTGACTGTCTACCTTATCTATGTCTCTCATAATTATATGTACTACTATCAAGTCTCCCCTCAACCTCTGATGTTCCAGAGAAAACAACCCAAGTTTATCCAACCTCTCCTTGTCGCCGAAACACTCTAATCCAAGCAGCATTCTGGAAAACTTGCCTACTTGTGCTGCCACCTTCCGTGAGCTATGAACTTGGACTCAAAGTTCCCTCTGCACATCAAAGATGACTTTGTTCTCTCTGGGAAATTGTCCCTGGCATGCAGCCAAACACATTATAATCACTGTATAACAACACATCAACTTAAATTATCCCAGATTCATTTCGATTTTTTCTCGCACCAGTGAGTTCACAATGAATCAATGAAAATATATGAAAAAATAAACCTGGTTAGCTGGCTGCGAATGCAATGTTTCATTTCAATATGATGCTCAGTTCTTATACTACAATATGTGCAGGTAATCTCACTTCGTTACAGCTTTTGTGGTTGTTGCTTTCATTCTCGGGCACCTTTTGAATGGTCAGTACATCCTCTCTTGATTTCCTCATGAGCCCTCTTTATTTTGCATGCACAGCAAGTTGCTGAACTGCAAGATGGTTTAATTTAATTCCCAGTATTCATGTAAGCACTTTCCAATAAAGGTCAGTTAATAAAAAAGGTTTAGAGCGATATGGGTCTATGGGACGAGCTGAGATGGGCATCTTGTTTGGCGTGGAAGTTTGACCCGTTTCCATCCTGTGAGACTCTGCGACTCTAGAGTAGTGGATGAGTCATGACTTGGATTTCAAATGTGAAAAGAATTACTTACTGTGACACAAAGTCATCTGGTTTCACGTGACTTATTTTTACAAATCCAGTTTGTCCGGTTGTTGCATTTTCCCCCAGAAACCACTGCATACATGTGCTGAGCAAGCCGACAACCTGTATCCTGTCACCCGTCTGGAAGCTCAGCTCGTCAAGGCCAGAGTCGTCACAATCAACTGTTGCCACGCAGGAGCCAGTTCCTAGCCAGGATTAAACACAGCACATTGCAATTAACTTTTCACAACACTAACAACTATTTCTAATGCTGAAGATAGACACAAAAAGCTGGAGTAACTCAGCGGGACAGGCAGCATCTCTGGAGAAAAGGAATAGGTGATGTTTTGGCTCGAGCTGAAACGTCACCTATTCCTTCTCTCCAGAGATGCTGTCTGACCCGCTGAGTTACTCCATCTTTTTGTGTCTATCTTCGGTTTCAACCAACATCTGCAGTTCCTTCCTACACATTCCTAATGCTGATTTCAGTTTAGTTTTTTAGTTTAGAGATACAACGCAGAAACATGCCCTTCGGCCCACTGAGTCAACACCGACCAGCGATCCCCGCACATTAACACCACCCGACACACACTAGGGGTAATTTACATTTGTACCAAGCCAATTTACCTACAAACCTGTACGTCTTTGGAGTGTGGGAGGAAACCGAAGATCTCTGAGAAAACCCACGCAGTCATGGGGAGAACGTACAAACTCCATACAGACAGCACCCGTAGTCTGCCGCTTCAAACACTGTAAGGCAGCAACTCTATTGCTGCGCCTATGTGCTGCCCTTTTTAGAATTATTCTTAAATCTGGAAGCAGTGGTAAATCCGGACTGCCTTTTTAAAAAAACATTATTTTTGTTTGGAATACGGCAATTGCCAGCAATATTTATAGCACAACCTTAAATTTCCCTGGTAGAATGGCTTTCTTGACCACTTGGAGACATTTATGAATTCACCGCATTGCCGTGTGCTTGGAATTACATTTCGGCAAGTACAGATAAGGATGGCAGATTTCCTGCCCCCCCCAAAAAAGGTTTTAAAACAAACTCAGCATTTGTGAACACCATTACTAACAATAGGTGCACTTTTAAAAAAACACAAATAGTCCCAGATTAATCACTCAATTTAACTTCCATGGCTGTCATGGTGGAATGGAACCCAGTATCTGGATTAGTTAGTAGTTTGATAATTTAGCCAGGAGCATCCCTGTACCTCCAACATCCACATCACAACTCAAACACCATTCAAAAGAAAATACATCGATTGTTGTCAAGATCCAATAAAAATAATTTGGGAATACTCCAAATATCTACTGTGCCTGTCCTACTTGGGCGACCTAATCCGCAAGTCCAGAAGAGGGCCTTCGACCTTCAAGCTCGAGGGCACTCGCCTGGAAAGCCTCGAGCTGGATTGACCAGCCGCGTTGAAACCGCGAGCTGGATCGACCGAAGCGCGAGCTGCATCTACAGACCTCACACACACACACACACACAAACACATCGCGAAGGTGGGGGCCAGGGACAGCGGAGTAGCGCTGTCTGCGCGATGAAGATGAAGATGAAGGTAAACGGCTGCCACAGAGTACGGTAAGTCCTTTAGAGAGCAAGGGGGGGGGGTGGGGAGAGAAGGGGTAGAGACAGTTTTAATAAGTATAATAAAGTTAGCGTGGATTTTACCTACCTGTGGGTCTTCTAGGTCGTGAAACTCCAATGAGCCAATCAAAATGACCGGTCAGCGAAGGAGATTGCCTACGGCTGCCTTCGACTGCCCACTCCACTGCCCTTCGACCTCCTTTGACTACCTACGTCTAGCATCACAATCAGCTACGACTAAACCTGCAACTAATAAATTATCGATTTTTCAAACGGCGACCTATTTTTAGTCGAGGCCAGTTTTACTCATGATGGAGAAAAAAGCAGCAATCTAGATGAAGTCTCGACCACGCGGAAACCACTTTCGACCATTAGGGAGAGTAACCCAAAACCTCCTGTGACCTCATGGCGACCTTGCAGTGACCATGGGCGGTGGGCAAGGTCACCAGAGGTTGCTGTGGAGGTTTCCTAGTTGGGACAGGCCCTTTAATGTTTCAGACCGCTTGCAAGACGGAGAAGAAAATTAAGAGACATAAAAGGCTTTAAAAGAGGCGCTGTAAGGAGAGAGGAAAGGATTAAAAAATAACGTACAACTAGGCAATTAAAGGTTAATAAGGATGGAGCAAGGAAAGAAAGAGCAGTGATGGACCAGAAACAAGTAGTTAATGGGTAAAGAGCAAAATGCTCCTCACTGGAGTAGAATGGAATGACTTTAAACTAATATGACCAGTCTGAAGAAGGGTCTTGACCCGAAAAGTCACCCATTCCTTCTCTCCATAGCTGCTTCCTCACCCGATGAGTTACTCCGCATTTTGTGTCTCCCTTACCAAACTCATTGTTGAGCCTCAAAGACAATGAAGTGCCCTGTTACAAGATGATGTATTGTTCTTTCGACTTGCATCAAGCTTTAATAGCGCAATGACAGAAGCCGAGGGCAGGGATCAGACAGGTGAACGTGAAACATTAAAGTGGCAATGTGGATGTGGGTTGGTCATGCAGGTTGATTAAATACCATTTGGCCTTCCAGGTGGATGGCAAAACCACTCAGTGAGCAGCAAACACAGGATGCTACATTGACTTACAAGTAAAGCTTTGCTTTGCCCAGGAAAAGTTTTTGGTTGAAATGCTGCTGAGTAGCTAAGAGGACAGATGATACATTTTTGCACGGGCTCTGAATGGTGCTGTGGAAACATAGAAAAATAGGTGCAAGAGTAGGCCATTCGGCCCTTCGAGCCAGCACCGCCATTCAATATGATCATGTCTGATCATCTAAAATCAGTACCCCATTCCTGCTTTTTTCACCCCATATCCTTTAATTCCTTTAGCCCCAAGAGCTAAATCTAACTCTCTCTTCAAGGAAGCCCAGGAGAGATGGCACGGTGGCGCAGCAGTAGACTTGCTGCCTTAAAGAGCTTTCATCTGAGCTAGGGGATCACGACAGAAGCCTCATCGTGGCGATCCCCGGAAACGACGACACGATGCACTCTGTGACGCATTGGGCGACCAATTCTGTCAACATGTTGGACAACGACGGAAGCCAACAGCGAGCTATGCGTCATCTGACACACAAGCGAACGATATGATCTATAACATGCTGTATTCCTCGCTATCCATAACACCACCAAATTCCATGCCATATGCAAACTATCTAATAATTTATCCAACATTCACACCAAAATTGTGACACAAGAGACTGCAGATGATGTAATCTGGAGCAAAAATACAAACTGCTGGATCAACTAGGGTGGCACGATGGCGTAGGGGTAGAGTTTGCTCCTTTATGGGTGCTGTCTGTACGGAGTTTGTACGTTCTCCCCGTGACCGCGTGGGTTTTCTCCGAGATCTCCTGTTTCCTCCCACACTCCAAAGACCGACAGGTTTGTAGATGATTTGGCTTGGTACAAATGTAAATTGTCCCTAGTGGGTGTAGGATAGTGCTAGCGTGCGGGGATCGCTGGTCGTCGCGGACTCGGTGGGTCGAAGGGCCTGTTTCCGCGCTGTAACTCGAAACTAAACCCCAGGTATGGTCCTGTGGGGAGCGCCACGGAAACTCACAGAATGGAAATGGAGACTCACGGAATGGAAAAGCATCCAACTGAAAGCATGATGAAGGAAACATTGGTAATCGGTGGGCCTGTGTGTACACTGGTCAATATAGTGTTACAAGAAATGAAATGAAGTTAAGTGGAAGTAAAAAGGAAAAATGTTAGATGTGAAGCAAAGAGCCCGGTGGAAGTCAGCCAAAAAAACAATTGGACAAAAAAAATTCCAATTCAGAGAGAGCGCAAGAAACATCACTGATGCAAACAGCCAACGCACCTGAACAAGTGACGAAAGGCCATGAGAAGGATTCAGAAAAGAAGAATGCGTCATACAACTACAACATAACAATGAACCTGACCACAGTTGATACACTCATCTTCTTCTTGCGTATGGCGTGCACAGCCTAAAGTTGTAGGACAACTTGTTTTACTTCGGAGTCACGTGAGTGACTACGTGAAGAACCCCGCCAGTGCGCCTGCGCGTCATTACGTCAGACGCCTTGACGCAAATGGACGTGACTCCAGTGGATTTGTAGTTTTTCAACTACAAGGTAAGTAGAAACTTTTTTCATGTTTTCCAGGTCCGTTTACTGTGGGTCTGTGGGGATTTTTTCCACAGACGTCATGGAAAAAACGGACAGGGGGAAGAGGCGAGCGACACAGCCGACAGAAGTCGGGA
The DNA here is from genome assembly GCA_038087875.1 of Malacoraja senta. NCBI lineage: Eukaryota > Metazoa > Chordata > Chondrichthyes > Rajiformes > Rajidae > Malacoraja > Malacoraja senta. The sequence goes on along the minus strand of CM075977.1, from coordinate 279,435,443 downwards.
AAGTCGGGAGTCTGCGGTTAGAGACCAACCGCCTCTAAAACCCCGGTACAGTCGCCAGCGGTGAGCATAGCGACTGTGGACCTGGGGCTGGTGAAAACACAGTCAGCGCCTGTCGGGCAAAAGACAAAGTTTAAATCCCAACGGCCCACGAAGGGAGTCCCAGGCAATGGAAGTAGCTCCAGGGCTAGATACTGCTTTCGAGCGTATTGCCCAAATAGAAAGCCTTTTACATAGGCTGTTGGAGCAAAGTTCACTCAGGGAGGAGTGTACTGAAAGCCAAGCTGCTGGAAGCAGCTCAAACAGCTCCTGGTACAGGGCTAGATACTGCTTTCGAGCGTATTGCCCAAATAGAAAGCCTTTTCCATAGGCTGTTGGAGCAAAGTTCACTCAGGAAGGAGTGTACTGTAATCCAAGCTGCAGGAAGCAGCTTAACAGCACCTGGCTCAGGGCTGTTGGAATGCATCCTCAGGAATGAGGAGCGTGCTACGGGTCATGAGATTTCAGACCCCGACTCGGACGGTGAGGCTGTACAAGGCAATGAACGGCAGCTGCCAGATGTTCCACCCCTGGCAGTAGGATTCGCTGCCCCGTCAGGGTCAGGAGAGCCATTAGGAGAAGAACTGGCCTCCTTAATAAATTACTTGGTTTACCATCAGCTGGAACAGCAGGAGATGGATGAGAGTGCAAGAAAGCAGGAGACCCCAAGTAACTGTGGGCTGCTGAAAGCAGCAGCAGTGAACCAAATTATCTGGAATCAGTTGCAGAGAATATTAAAGCTGCTGGGTTCTGGAATAACTGCTTTTACCAGAATAGCAGGTAACAGCCAAGAGATGACGAAGTTGCATCAGGGTTGCTATGCAGCACCCACTTCGAGATCAATTATCTGAGGAAATTGCTATACGGCCTACTATGAATCCGAAATTTGCAGCACTCTGCAAACCAAGTAATATACAATTACCCAACTTACTCTTTGGAGAGGATCTCGGGAGACGTATTAAAGAGTTGGAAGATGAAGCGAAAACAGGATTGATAAAAACATCAATGGTTGCAAAGTCTGTAAAGAGGAAGTATCCTTTCAGACGTCATACGGATCCTAGACCAGGATCAAGTCGCTCATCAACGCAGGGACGTAGCTGGCGGCCTGCAGCGGGAGTAAGGACCAGTGGTGGTGCTTCCGGGAGAATCCAGGGATCTCAGAATACTCAAATGACTCAAGAGGTAGGTGGACCTGGTTCTCAGGGGAACATACTAACTGGATTAAGTCCAAAAGTTGGAGGCAGATTACGTCTCTTCTATAAACATTGGAAGAAGATTACTTCAGATGTGGTAATTCTGAATAATATACAAGGATTTCGAATTGAATTCAATCCAAATTATGATTTGCCTGTCCAGCATGTTCCTAGCAGAACTCTCCACTTTGCGAAGTAATGGAGGTTCAAGTTGCGCTTCAAAACCCTATAGATAAAAGGTGTTATTGAAGAATCAGTCTACCAAATTCACCAATTTGGGTCAAATATATTCCCTCGATCAAAAAAGGATGGAGTATGTAGGATTATTATAGACTTGACAAGTCTGAATCCTTTTGTTCAGTGTCTGTTCACTTGCAAGATATGAAGTATCTTAAATTTACATGGATGAACCAATTAGGGCAGTTCAAAGCTCTGCCTAATGGGTTAACGTTCCCTCCCAGAATATTCATAAAATTGTTAAAATCAATTCTGGGGTTGCTGAGAGCCAGGGGCATGTACTAATGGCATACCTGGATGATGTCCTGATTATAGGAAGGACAAAACAGTCAACAGAAGCATCGGTTGCAGTAATAAAATCAAACTTTTGAAAGTTTGGGGGTTTCTAAATTCATCCAAAGAAATCAAGGTTAAAAACATGTACCTCGATTGATTATTTGGGGTTCACAATTGATTTAGCCCAAATGCAAATTACTTTGCCCAGTGAAAAAAGGGTGGAGTTGATTAAAGATTGCAGTAATCTGTTAAACGAGCAAAAACCTCTAATCAGACAGGTGGCTCGAGTACTGGGAAAATTAGTAGATTCCCAGCAGTCCAGTATGGACCATTACATTATCAACAGCTGCAGAGAATCAAAGAACAGGCACTGAGAGTAAATGCTGGTCATTTTGATAGAACCATGCAAGTAACAACAAATGCTGTTTCTAATCTGCAGTGGTGGATTCTACATGTCTCAAGCAGTTCAGGCAAAGTGCTGATTGAACAACCTTCCATGATATTACAAACTGATGCCAGTGCACCAGGATGGGGGTGCAACTGACTTAACATCGAGCTGCGGAGGCAGATGGAATCAGGAAAAGTTAGTGTTACTGCAGACATGGGGAATTACCTATTTGGAGCTTTTAGGAGGTTTCTATGGACTTCAAGCTTATGGTTCTAACACAACTAAAAGGAAGGTTCAAGTTCAAATTAATAAACACAACAGTAGTTGCCTATATTAATGATATGGGAGGAATTAAGTCGGTGTCATGTGACAAAATGGTTAAATCAACTTTGGTCTTGGTGTATTGAAAAGAACATTTGGATTTCAGCTATCTATCTACCAGGTAGAATGAACACGATAGCAGACACCAGGTCACGAAAAGTTCCATGATAATAAAGAATGGATGTTGAATCAAGAGGTATTCAATGATATAGTAATCAGATTTGGAATGACCGACATCGACTTGAATCATCAGCTATCGAGATATGTCTCATGGAAACCAGATCCAGGAGCAGTGGCGATTGATGCTTTCTCGCTACATTGGGGTGGTATGTTTTCATATATATTTCCACCTTTCTGCCTCATAAGCCAATGTTTGCTTAAAATCAGGCAAGATGCTGCTTCAAGGGTATTGGTAGTACCAGATTGGCCTACACAGCCATGGTATCCGTTGATATTAGAATTAACAACACAAATGTTGATGAAAGTCCCAAAAAGAGTAATTTATTGCTGCACCCTGTACAGGGGAACATCCATTATATGATCGTTTGGATTTGTTGATTTGCAGGTTTTAAGAATGCCTTTTCTGGACGAGCACTGTCTGAGCATACTGTGGACATGCTTACGGCAACCTGGAGGAAGAGCACTCAAAAACAGTACCTTTCTTACATTAAGAAATGGGAAGAGTTCTGTGCACAAAAGAATGTGCAATAAAGTACTGCAGATATTTCAAATGTTTAGAATTTCTGTCAAAACTTTATTATGATGAAGGTCTGAGTTGTAGTGCAATTAATTCAGCCAGAAGTGCATTGTCCTCATATTTGGTTCTGGATTCAGAAAGAAACTCAATTGGGTCACACCCAATTGTTTCCAGACTAATGAAAGGAATCTTTAATTCCAAACCACCGAAACCTAGGTACATGACAATCTGGGATGTAAGTGTGGTACTGAAACTACTTCGTGAATGGTCATCAAGTGTGTCTTTACCTTTGGTCAAGCTCAGTATGAAAGTATTCATGCTTATGGCATGACAGCACAACGAGTGGAAACACTTGGAAAATTACAAATAGACAGTATGGAAGTAACTGAAGACAAGGTTACATACCATATCTATGACCTACTAAAGTAAATTAGGCCAGGTGTGACAGGATTTAAAATTATGCTAGCAGCATATCCAAATGATCCATGTCTCTGTATTAAGACATATTTATTACAATACATTGAGGTCACAAAGAATTTGAGAATACGGAAACTGGGTTGTTGATCACACACAAGAAACCACACAAGAGAGTTTCAATACAGACTATTTCCAGATGGATAAAAGAAGTCTTAACAGCTGCTGGTATTAACACTTATGTTTTTACGTCTCGCTCGACTCGGGCAGCAGAAACGTCGGCGGCCAGGGCAAAAGACGTCCCCGTCGACCATATCCTCGCAGCCGCCGGGTGGTCCAATGAGTTGATGTTTCAACATTTTTACCATCGGCCTATTGTTAATGCGGGGTTGTTTATAACCATATAACCATATAACCATAACAGCACGGAAACAGGCCATCTTGGCCCTTCAAGTCCGTGCCGAACATTTTTTTTAATTTTTTTTTTTTTTTAATTAAAAATAAATACTTCCCCCTAGTCCCATCTACCTGCACTCAGACCATAACCCTCCATTCCTTTCCCGTCCATATACCCATCCAATCTATTTTTAAAGGATAACATCGAACCTGCCTCCACCACTTCCACTGGAAGCTCATTCCACACAGCTACCACTCTCTGAGTAAAGAAGTTCCCCCTAATGTTCCCCCTAAACTTCTGTCCCTTAATTCTCAAGTCATGTCCCCTTGTTTGAATCTTCCCTACTCTCAATGGGAAAAGCTTATCCACGTCCACTCGGTCTAACCCGCTCATAATTTTAAAGACCTCTATCAAGTCCCCTCTTAACCTTCTGCGCTCCAAAGAATAAAGACCTAACTTGTTCAACCTTTCTCTGTAACTTAGTTGCTGAAACCCAGGCAACATTCTAGTAAATCTCCTCTGTACTCTCTCTATTTTGTTGACATCCTTCCTATAATTAGGCGACCAAAATTGTACTCCATACTCCAGAATTGGCCTCACCAATGCCTTGTACAATTTTAACATTACATCCCAACTTCTATATTCAATGCTCTGATTTATAAAGGCCAGCACACCAAAAGCTTTCTTTACCACCCTATCTACATGAGATTCCACCTTCAGGGAACTATGCACAGTTATTCCTAGATCCCTCTGTTCAACTGCATTCCTCAATTCGCTACCATTTACCGTGTACGTCCTATTTTGATTTGTCCTGCCGAGATGTAGCACCTCACATTTGTCAGCATTAAACTCCATCTGCCATCTTTCAGCCCACTCTTCCAAATGGCCTAAATCTCTCTGTAGACTTTGAAAATCTACTTCATTATCCACAACACCACCTACCTTAGTATCATCTGCATACTTACTAATCCAATTTTCCACACCATCATCCAGATGCATACTTACTAATCCAATTTTCCACACCATCATCCAGTTTGCAGAAACTATTTTAAGTTCTGTGTAAATTCCTCTGGTTTAAAGGGGATCTGATTCATTTCATTATTGAAATGAATTACTGCATTTGTGGTACAAATGTTATTATGAATGCATGATTGATTATTCTCGTTCCGAGTCAATCTATGCAGTGAGAAGCCGGGATTGATCCACGGCATGAAATCACAAAGCTTTAAAATCTTCACGTAGTCACTCACGTGACTCCGAAGTAAAATAGTAAGATTAAACGAGAACTTACCTAAGTTTGAAGTTTGATCTTTATTTTATGAGGAGTTACGTAGGTGATTACGTGCCCACCACGACCCTACCCTCTATCATAAAGGTCAGATGGAAGTTCTTGTATTACTCGTTTTATTATGAGACTATATTACTTCGGTTGTTGTTTTTTGTGATTTCACACCGCTGCTTTGAAGATTGACGCGCAGGCACACTGGCGGGGTTCTTCACGTAATCACCTACGTAACTCCTCATAAAATAAAGATCAAACTTCAAACTTAGGTAAGTTCTCGTTTAATCTTACTATTCTATTTGATCTTATTTGATTGTGCACGCGTTGGTTGATTGCATTTGTCGAAGCAGGGCAGACCACATGAAGGTTGCAATCTTCCACCCCTGATACACTCATGACTGTTATTGTTGCTGCTGCCAAATTTTAGGGCTCCTTTCAAAACTTTCGGTTTACTCCACAAACTTTGAGATTTAATGGTGCATCATATGGTGCTTCGAGATTTAATACACCAAGCAATCATGCTCCTCCCTTAAATATTCCTGCCTCAAAATGCAAAAATAGTGCATTAGTAAAGAGCTTACAGCGCTGCTAGCCCTTCACTTCCCATACCTTTCCTTTTCCATTTCCCCAGGGATTCAGGCCTTGAAGAAGAAAAACTTCCCACGTGATTTACATGTACTCCAATTTAACATTCTGTTGTCACCGCTCCCAAGGCAGTATCCTCTATACTGGGCGATCACATTGTAGAACCCAACCAGCTGTGACACTGCGGCAAAGTGGCACAGCTAGTAGAACCACTGCTTCATAGTGCTAGAGACACAGGTTCGATCCTGACCTCAGCTGCCACCCATGTGGAGTTTGCGCGTTCCCCCTGCAACCAGATGAGTTTTCTCCACGTGCTCCGGTATTCCCCACCCCCGTCCACATCCCAAAGAAGTGCAGGTTTGTAGGTAATTAGCCTCTGTAAACTGCCCCCCTTGTGTTCAGGGACTGGATGAGAAAGTGGGATAATACTTAACTAGTGTGAGCGGGAGATTCATTGTCAGCGTGGACTCGGTGGGCTGATGGGCCTGTTTCCTTGCTCTATCATTCAATCCAATTCAATATCAGTCTGCAAATACAACCCCAACTTTCTAGGGGCTTGACATTTGAACTTTTAATCTGGTGCCATGGACCTCAGCTTCCCACACTGCTCCCAACTAATTAAATGCAAGCTCAAGGAAAAACAACTGGGTCTCAAATGATGCCACTGTTTTTTGTGCACTGAGAAATTCAATTTCAATGAAAGTGTTTAGTTTAGTTTATTGTCACGTGTACCGAGGTACAGTGAAAAGCATTTTGTTGTGTGCTAACCAGTCAGCAGAAAGACAACACTTGATTACAATCGCTCCATTTACAGTGTAGAGATACAGGATAAGGGAATAACGTCTAGTGCAAGGTAAAGCCAGAAATGTCTGGTCAAGTTTAGTCCGAAGGTCACCAAAGAGGTAGATAGTAGTTCAGCACTGCTCTCTGGTTGTGGTAGGATGATTCAGTTGCCTGATAGCAGCTGGGAAGAAACTGTCCCTGAATCAGGAGGTGTGCGTTTTCACACTTCTATACCTTTTGCCTGATGGGAGAGGGGAGAAGAGGAAGTGGCCAGGGTGCGACTGGTCCTTGATTATGTTGCTGGCCTTGCCGAGGCAGCTTGAAGGTATAAATTGAGTCAATAGAAGGGAGGTTGGTTTGTGTGATGGTCTGGGCTGCGTCCACAATTCGCTGCAATTTCTTATGGAGCTGTTCCCAAACCAAGCTGTGATGCATCCTGATAAAATGTTTTCTGTGGTGCATTTGTAGAAGATATGCTTCGAGCCATCTGTACAACTGATTAACGCTGTGTAAAAAAGTGCACAAGGCATCCCTCAATCCATATGTGAGTGGTGGACAATGGGGGTCACTCATTGAGAAACAGGTCCTCGTAACAATCCAAGGTAGACAACAATGCTGGAGAAACTCAGCGGGTGAGGCAGCATCTATGGAGAGAAGGAATAGACGACGTTTCGGGTCGAGACCCTTCTTCATGGGGGGGGGGGGGGCGGGATAAAGAAAGTAAGAGGCAGAGACCATAGGCTTGTGTCATAACAATCCGGGTCTGCTTCATCAATTCTTGATGGGACCTGCCTGAGTAAGTCTGAGACACCACATTGCTAGCCTGGAGTTCAGCATTGGACCAGCATTCATGCACTTAAATATACTTCCGCATCTCAAGAAATCCCCCTCGGGCTACTTAACCTCGCCACAACCCAGACCACAGATACCACAGCCATCCAACCCTAAATCCCAGCCACCATCATCACCCCTCCACTCAGTATATTGATCTGTGTAAGAAGGAACTGCAGATGCTGGTTTGCACCGAAGATAGACACAAAATGCTGGAGTAATTCAGCGGGACATGCAGTATCTCTGGAGAAAAGGAATCGGTGACATTTCGGGTCGAGACCCTTCAATAGACGAAGCGTCAGGAAGAGGGACACCAAATACATTGATTTAGTGCTCAAAATGCACCGTTTCCCACAGATTTACCAGATCCTTGCCCGACAGTCCCTCCAAGTACCCTGCACAGAAGCTGCTTTTTTCCATTTTTGTCACGTACTCTACTGTAAAATGTTAGCATCTCACCCAGTGCACAGGAAAATTCTGCTGCCTCAGCAGTTGGCATAGTTCCTTCCTGGTGTCTTTTGAAAAACCACCTGAAAACAGACAGGATTTATGCTGGTATTTATCAAATAATTCAGCCTGTACAACATATAATTAAAACATACATAATTATAACAAAAACATAATTAGCCTATTTTTTAGCCAAAATGCTATCAAATATATCCACATTTGTGGATATCCCTCCAAATTTCGTCAATGTAATTTTATGCTTCCCATTGTCTACCCATTGAAGTGAACGGGACAAGATCTTGGGATGACAAGTGCAGAGATGGAAACCTTAGCCTCAAGGCACAATATCTCAATGACAATTATTAAACTTTTTCGGGCTCAAGGTCCAGATTTTTAAGAGACGACATTACATAAAATACATTGCATATTAAAAACACCATAAAATACATATAAAAACTCGTTATAAAAACATCATAAATTATATACTTATAAAAACATCATAAATTATATACAAAAAAAAAAATCGCAATACATGATTTAAAATCCAGAATAATAAAGAATGATCAATGTCCTATAACGAGACAGCGATACCAGTGTCTCCACAACTGGGATTTGTAGCGTGTAGTGCTTAACCTTATGTTTGACAAGGCCACAATAATTACATTTTTAAGAGTCATTTATCCTGCAAATGAATTTATACATATGATTTCTTAGGATAGCTTCTAAAGTACTGACTCCTGCAGCCACAAACATATTACTAGCATTACACAATCTAGGTTTCCTTAGCAGTGTTCTCATGGCATCATTATAGGCCACCTTTAATCTCTGTTAACTCGTCTTTCCGTAGTTTGACAACAGGTGCGCAGTATAGAGTGGTGTGCAATATGCACTAAACAGAGACATCTTCACCACATCTGTACACGCACCAAACACGCACGCAAGAGAATATTCGCCTGTACATACAGCATATGTCGTTGCCTATAAATATCCTCATCATCTGTCATTTGTTCTGTAATAAAATGCCCAAGATATTTTACCCTATAACAGACACTAAGATTATTGTCAGACAATTTAAAATCAGGAAATTTTAGACATTTATCCTCTTTGCTTCTACGGATCAAAACAACACTCTTACAAGCATTATATTTAATATCATGTTCCACACCATACACAGAACATATAGTAGCAATGTTACAAAATTTTGAGATTTAAAAAATAAAGTCTGCAATTTATCCCATCAGATAAAGCATAAAAAGAAGTTTAATTTGACACTTAATTCACTTTCATATCTTCAGTATTAAAAAAGTTATGGCCATTATCATACTCAGAAATTAGCATCTAGTTCCCTATTGCTTTTCCATTGACTTAACACAAAAGCTGTGATCGAGGACAGTTAAAAGCCCATAACTTTCTTAAAAATTATGGTAACTGAAAGAAATTTTCAGGTATTATAGATTGAAGCATTCTGAAACAAATATGAAACAATCTTACTTCGAAGACATGAAAGTAAAGCATATAATTAGTTAGTTACCTAATTGTAGCTAATTACAAAATTCAATTACTAGATCTAAACATCTATCAATTTCTTAAGAATAGATTAACATTTTTAAATAGCCTAAGTGTCCAAATAACATTCACACAATAATTCACAATATAACATAATTTTTAAATCTAATTTTCATGAATTTACAGGCCAAATGGAAGGAATTGAATGTTTAATACCTGTAAATTAATGGGCATTTAATTCATCTTGCGAGTGAGGATTTCTGGAACGCGATCTTTTGGAACGTTCATTTGCGGTGAATTTAACCCCGTATTGGCATGAAAAATACTGCCGTTAATTCGGGGAATAAAATCACCGTGTCGCATGACAAAATGTGAATTAAAGGCTTCTTAAGAAGCACTTTTATACATTTAAAGAAAGCACTTTTGTTTACCTGTCCATTGTGTGAAATCCGTCCCCGTTATTGGCGTTGACGCTTCAGGAGCTGCTTTTAAAATGACTGTAGCGCTGACATTGACGATTTAATTAAAAAAAAAAAATCACAAATCGCCGGTAGGAACGATTTTGTCAGCGAAGTTTTGTACTCCAACAAAATATTTCCAGGACAAGGGAGGAGAAACCGCGTTTTAACCCCGCCCCCCCCTTAAAGGCGCCAAAATCGCGCACACGGCCAGTGGCAGAATTACAGCGCGACTGAAGGTAAGCTTTGTAACATACCTACATATAGTAAGGAGCTGCTGGAGACCAGCGCTAGATGGACTAAAGACCACAAGATCATCTGCATACATAATATGGTTCATTAAAATATTACTAATCATGCACCCAGTATTACATGCTTTCAATTGCTTGGACAGATCATCAATATAAAGATTAAAAAGGACTGGGGAAAAAATTCCCCCTTGTCAAACACCACTGCTAACCCCAAATGGGGCTGAGACCCTATTGCCCCATTTTACTTGTATAGTCTGGTGGGCATATCAGTAAGCCAGAATTCTCACAATGTATTTAGGCACCCCTCTTTGACTCATGTTGACAAACAACTTTCTGTGATTAACACGATCAATGGCTTTGGAAGCATCAATAAAGCACATCAAGAATTGACAAGATACGCCACATCTTTTCACACAGACCTTTCTGCATTAGGCCTCCTCCATTGTCAGAGTGAGGCTAAACGCAAATTGGAGGAACAGCATCTCATATTTCGCTTGGGCAGCTAACACCCCTGTGGTATGAATATTGATTTCTCTAACCAAGTAACCCCGGCATTTCCTCTCTCTCTCCATCCCTCCGCTACCCAAGATGCACCAGCTTCTCGTTTTCACCCAACAAACAGCTAACAACGGCCCGTTTCCTTTATCATCGTTACTTTTTTTGCATATCTTTCATTCATTGTTCTTTTATCTCTCTCATTCATCGTCTATATCTCTCGTTTCCCTTTGCCATGACTTTCAGTCTGAAGAAGGGTCTCGACCCGAAATGTCACCCATTCCTTCTCTCCAGAGATGCTGCCTGTTCCGCTGAGTTACTCCAGCTTTTTGTGCGTATCTTCAGTTTAAGCCAGTATCTGCAGTTCCTTCCTACTACACCTTTTCATTTATGTTGAGGCTCAAAACAAGAGATCTCTGAAGCTAGGATGCAATGTAGATTGCAAATACAGAGTATTCACAGGGCAGGCACATGTGGTACATGTGACCGACAATAAAACTCCCTTTACTCTAACCAACAATCTGACTTTAGACATACAGCACGGAAACAGGCCCTTCAGCCACCATGTCCATGCCCGCCAGTGATCACCCCTGACACGAGCACACACACACACACACACACTAGGGACAATTTACAATTTTACCAAAGCCAATTAACCTGCAAACCTATACATCTTTGGAGTGTGGGTGGAAACCAGAGCACCCAGAGAAATGCCACACTATCAAGGGGAGAACGTACAAACACCATACAGGTAGCACCCATAGTCAAGATTGAACCCTGGTCTCTGGCACTGTAGGGCTCCGACTCACAAATTGCAGTAGTATATTTTTTATTGCATCAGTGACAGTTATACCAATAGAAATGAAATTCAAAATTTATGAAAAGTACATATCTTGAATCGACAAGGGTAAATCACAAGGCTCTGAATTAAATGTATCCCTCAGGTTGGAGCACAACCAATTTCTCCCCTCCCTCTCCAAATACAATTCCTTCCTCTAGATTCATAACTCACAACTCAATCCTTTTATCTCACACCTTTTGTGTTTTCATCTCGGGCCTTTGTCCAACTATCTGCCTATCAAACCTCAACCCTCTTCACCTGAATCCACATATTACTTGCTAAGCTTTGATCAGACCCTTGATCAGACTAGGAAAGAGTGAAGGTAAGTTAATTTTACATTGCAGTGAAGGAGAGGGATGTACAGAATCCAGAGAATATCTCTGATATCTATAATTTTGAGTTAAGTTTCATTGGGATATAAAAGAATGGGAGATATTGAGTCAATGGCAGATAGAGTTTGGGGATGACTCCATAAGTTTTAAGTAAACACAAGGAACTGCAGATGCTGGTTTACAAAACAAAAAAAGACAGTGTGCTGGAGTTTGCTCAGCAGGCCAGGCAGCATATCTGGAGAACATGGACAGGTGACATTTCTGGTCAGGACCCTTCTTCAGACAGATTGTGGTGGGGTGGGAAAAAGAAAGCTGGAAGAGAGAATGGACAGGAGAGTTACTCCAGCATTTTCTGTCTTTTTTTGTAAACCAGCATCTGCAGTTGCTTGTTTCTGCGTTTTCAGAGTTTTGTTGGCTGCAGGCATGAGGAATGGATCTGCTAAAATGGTCTCAAACTTTCCAAAAAACCAATAGAACCAATGAATAATAAATTGATCAGCCCATGTTTGGTGATGGAAAGTTTAAATAAAAATCCAAAAGAATATTATAAAATCATGTAGAGAAACACTAATCAAGGATAACTAAGAAAGTCTACCTCCCACTTAATGTACACGGTCTCACATGACAAACCGGTCAGAAAAATATAAGAACATCATATCCACGGGAAACTGGGTTAAAATGCTTGCCCAGAAGCAGTCATTGGGAACCTTAAGTGACTGGAAGGTTGTTGTTTAGTGGGGTCTCCTCAAGGATCAGTGACGGGTACCTTAATTTTCATGCTATGTGTTAAGGATCCTCAATATCCTCATCCTCCTCGACCTGAGTGCAGCCTTCGATACCGTGAATCATAACATCCTGCTCATCAGACTTAGGGACCTTGGCATTGAAGGTTCTGCACTCAGCTGGCTCCGTTCCTACCTTTCCAACCGATCCCACTTCATCTCCCTCCATAACCACACCTCTGCCACAGCCACTGCCACTCAAGGCGTTCCCCAAGGCTCCGTTCTTGGTCCCCTCCTCTTCATCATCTACATCCTCCCCCTTGGTCATATACTCCGTCACTTCAACCTGGACTTCCACTACTATGCTGATGACACCCAGATCTATCTCAGCACCAAGTCCCCCCACCACCCCCCTCTCTCCCATATCAACTCCTGCCCATCAGCCATCAAATCTTGGATGCAACTCAACTTCCTTGAATTAAACAGTAGCATTGGCTCCAAATCAACACTCACTGAAATTAACAACCCCACTCTCACTATTGACGGCACCACTGTCTCCCCATCTCCTCAGGCACGCAACCTTGGCGTGATCTTTGACTAAACCCTCTCCCTTGAGCCTCACATCCGCCATGTTGTCAAAACATCATTTTCTCACCTCCGCAACATTGCCAAAATCAGATCCTCTCTCACACCCCCCGCTGCTGAAAGACTCATCCATGCCTTCATCTCCTCCCGACTGGACTACTGTAACTCTCTTCTCTTTGGCATCAATTCCAGCAACATCAACCAACTCCAACTGGTCCAGAATGCAGCCGCCCGACTCATTACCCACACCAAATCCTGGCACCACATCACCCCAGTTCTCAAAGAACTCCACTGGCTTCCCATTTCCCACCGGATCATCTACAAAATCCTGGTCCTCACCTACAAAGCCCTCAACCACTTGGCCCCCCCTTATCTCACTGACCTCCTTTCCCCTACCAACCCTCACGGTCCCTCAGATCCACATCAGCTGGTCTCCTCTCCACTCCGAAATCAAACCTCTGCACTTTTGGAGGCAGAGCCTTCTCCAGGGCAGCTCCCAGGCTCTGGAATTCCCTCCCACAACTGATCCGAAATTCTGAGTCCCTCACCATCTTCCAGTCCCGCCTCAAGACCCATCTCTTCCCCTCTGCATACCCTTAGTCCCATGTTCCCCTCCCCTTTGCATCTCGGTCTTACTGCTCTATTTTGTTTTGTTTATTCTTGACTCACAATGTAAAGCGACTTTGAGTCCTGAAAAGGGCTATATAAATAAAATGTATTATTATTATTATTATTATAAGGATCCAACCTGCAATATAGGTTGGGATTTTTTCCTTTGCTATAACTCTGCATGTTGCTTAAACTGAAGAAGCGAGTTGGAAACCACAGGAAGATACAGTATGAAATAGACAGGTCAGGCATCGAGAGGGATAGGAAGGACAACTTCCTTTAGTACTTTGTGAAGAAAAGAAACCAACTTGTCATAAACATCGATTCTGTGATGCTTAATCCAAGTTGGATTTCAACAATGAAATTCATTTGGACTTTTCACAGCTTCCATGAGGACAAAAGACCTGGGTCCTTGGAATGGTCGTGGTAGTTTTAGTGAGCGAGGGGGCTTTGGTGAAGAGGATCTTTGGGATTTGCTCACCTTTGATTGTTCACCATGAATTGGTGCCAGCCAGGTAAATAAGCAGTTCATAAGGTCATAAGTGAGAGGAGCAGAATTAGGCCAGTCAGCCCATTAAGTCTACTCTGTCATTCAATCATGGCTGATCTATGTCTCCTTCCCAACCTCATTCTCCTGCCTTCTCCCCATAACCCTTGACACCCATACTAATCAAGAATATATCTCTCTCTGCCTTAAAAATATCCACTGACTTGGCCTCCACACCCTTCTGTGGCAAAGAATTTCACAGATTCACCACCGACTAAAGAAATTCCTCATCTCCTTCCTAAAGGAACGTCGTTTAATTCTGAGGCTATGACCTCGAATCCTAGACATCCTCTCCACATCCACTCTATCTAAGCCTGTTGAGTATTTTCACTTTTAAAACAAAACTAGACCAAGTGGGACTCGTTGGGTCCCTGTCACACGGGAGGCCTGGTCCCCCAACGCAACCCGTTCCCCCAACATAATATGGCACCACTCACCTATAGCCCCCATGGGAGGCCTGGTTCCCCAACGCAACCCGTTCCCCAACGCAATATTCCAACACTCACCCGTTCCCCCAACGCAATATTCCACCACTCACCCGTTCCCCCAACGCAACCCATTCCCCCAATGCAATATTCCACCACTCACACATAGCCCTCAACTGCACAGGCGCGGCTCATTTCCACTCATCCCCCAGCACTCCTTCCCCCGTCTCTTCACCCTCCCCCTTTTTGAACTTAAAACTAAATCCAATTCCCTTGCACTGCCCCTGCCCATTACAATGTTTCAAATGACAGGACTCAGTGTCCTGTCTTTGTAACATTGTAGCGGACAGGGGCAGCACGTTGGAATTGGATTTTTTACAATGAAAAGTTACATTTTTAAAGTTTAAAATGTGAATAGCTTGTAAAATATAACATCAATCTGAACAAAACTTTGATGAAATACACCAAAGGACAATGGTGAGCAAGGTGGTCCAAAAATTGTAGCTCTATCGGGTACAGTTTTGGCATAGTCCTGGGAGCAGATGCGCATGCAGACAGAATCTCAAACAAGGTGAGTTTTAGTAATATACTAGACTAAGTGGGACCCGTTGGGTCCCAGTCACCATGGGGGTGTGTGTAGTGAGGGGGGGGGGGTGGGAGAGGAAGTGTGTATGTGGGTTGGAGGGGGTTGCAAGGGGGAGGAGGAGGGGGGATGTGGTGAGTGGGAGGGATGTGGGAGAGGAGGGATGTGGGGAGGGGGGGAAGGGGGGAAGGGGGGTGGTGTGGGGGAGGAGGGATGTGGGGAGGGGGCGGGGGGTGGTGTGGGGGGAGTGAGGATGTGGGAGGGGGAGTTTTGGGGAGGGGTGTGTGTGGGAGGGGGTGTGTGGAGGGGAGAGATGGGTGTGTGGGGGGGAAGGGAGTGTGTGGGCAGGGAGGGGTTGTGGGGGGGAGGGGTTGTGGGGGGAGGGGTTGTGGGGGGAGGGGTTGTGGGGGGAGGGGTTGTGGGGGGAGGGGTTGTGGGGGGAGGGGTTGTGGGGGGAGGGGTTGTGGGGGGAGGGGTTGTGGGGGGGGGGTTGTGGGGGAGGGGTTGTGGGGGGAGGGGTTGTGGGGGGGAGGGTATGTGTGGGAAGAGGGGTTATGGGAGGGAGAGGGGTGTATTGGGGGGTATGTGTGGGCAGGGGGCGGTTTGCGGGAGAGGAGTGTATGGGAGAGGGATGTGTGGGCAGTGGTAGGGTTGTGAGGGATGTGTGGAAGGGAAGGGTGTGTGGGAGGGAGGGGGTGTGGTGGGGGGGGGGTTGGAGTGTGAGGGGAGGGGTGTGGGGGAGAGGTAAAGGGGGCAGGGGGGGAGAGCTCGGAGAAAAGACGGGGGAAGAGCCTTGGGGAGAGTGCGGTATTACAGGGGAGGAGGCAGGAGCCAGCGGGGGGGACCAGAGGGGAAGGGGTTGGGTGTGCGATGGGGACTCACAGCAGGCACTGGTCACTTTGCTGGTCGTTCTTCTCCGCACGGCTTGCAGACTCAGCACTGCCTCCGGGGTTTTATTCTCCTTGCCCCGCCCCGGTAATTAATAGCAAAGTTTAACTGCGGGTGCCGGAAGGGGCGTTACCTTCATGGTGACTGACAGGCTTTAAGACCAATCTGCTGATCTCACGATTTTTTTAAACCTTCATAACCAATCGGAACAAAACTTGGTGGCTTGGAGCAGAGCGGAACGGTAAGTAAAATGGCGAGTAATCCTAGCGATATAGGATAGCATTTTTACCCAAATTTACCCTTCCTTATCTCTGTGTCTCCCTCTCCCCTGACTCTCCGAGTCCGAAGAAGGGACTCAACCAGAAACACCACCCATTCCTTCTATCCAGAGATGCTCCCTATCCCGCTGGGTTACTCCAGCATTTTGTGTCTATCATTGGAATAAACCAGCATCTGCAGTTCTGTCCAGCACACATCGTGCCACTGAGAGTCATATACTGACAGAGGAACAAGGGTACAGAGGGACAACAGTAGATCGGATGGCAAGGAGACAGATGGGATAGATAACTATAACATGCAAATTAAGGATGGTGTGTGCAACTGCCCCCACCCTCTCTCTCCTGGTAGAATCAGTAGTAAGGAAGGCAAACGCAATGCCAGCATTTATTTCAAGAGGACTAGAATACAAAAACAGAGATGTAATGCTGAGGCTTTACAAGGCACTGGTCAAACCACATTTGAAGTATCGTGAGCAGTTTTGGGCCCCATATCTGAGGGAGGATGTGCTGGCTCTGGAGAGGGCCCAGAGGAGGTTTACGAGAATGATCCCAGGAATGAGTAGGTTAACATATGATGAGTGTTTCATGGCACTGGGTCTGTGCTCGCTGGAGTTTAGAAGGTTGAGGTGGGGGGGACTTTATTGAAACGTACAGAATAGTGAACAGCTTGGATAGGGTATATATGGAGAGGATGTTTCCACCAGTGGGAGAGTCTAGGACCAGAGGCGATAGCCTCAGAATAAAAAAGGACATACCTTTCAAAAGGAGATGAGTAGGAATTTCTTTAGTCAGAGGGCGGTGAATCTGTGGAATTCTTTGCCACGGAAGGCTGTGGAGGCCAAGTCAGTGGATATCTTTAAGGCACTGATAGATAGATTATTGATTAGTACCGGTATCAGGGGTTATGGGGATAAGACAGGAGAATGGTGTTGAGCCATGATTGTATGGCGGAGTAGACTTGATGGGCCGATTTTTCCTAATTCTGCTCCTAGAATTTATGAACATTTAATTTAATTTATTCCCAGCAAGAGAAAAATGTGGAAGAGGTCTGTGGATTTTTAATCCTTTAATCTCTACTTAAACAGCTGTTAGTGCCCTTGGGCATCAGAAAATCAGCACATGGAGAGAATTTCACAACCACCACAGGGATCTGTGAATGCAAGGAAATTGTTATCAGAATCAGGAGTACTCGAGGACGGCACGAAGATAGATAGCATCATTGTTCTTTGTCAATTAAGGAAGAAACCTTTCACTTAAGCCACAAAAAGAATAGCAAAGCATATGCTCTCTTTGCACAGAACAATATTTTTCTGGTAAGTTGAAGATTTTGAACAGGGACAGGAAAATTAAGGCACCTACTGGTGAAAAGGGTCAATAAACTCCACATGTGATTCTGGAACCAAAACTTTCTTTCCACTGGAAGTCGTCTCTTGAAGGCATCTGGAACCTGTTGTTGTACCGTCAACGCTAACAATTGCATTCATTTCCGGCTGCAGGTCTTCTTCACATCTTTGATGGCGGAATGCATAGCTTACGGAAAATACCCCTGCAGGAAATAACAAACAGTTATTCAGGTCCACTTCCGATCCTACCAAATTACATACAGTCAAGAAGTCACCCAACTGCCATAAAGATTGGACCCTTTGTAGTGTAAAGGGCCTGTCCCACTATGGCGACCTTATTGGCGAGTCTCGGAGAGTGTGCGCTCACTACAAGCTCGCAGCATGGTCGACACATGGTCGTAGGTGGTCACTGGTAAGTCTCCTTCGTGGTCGAGAGGAGTTCCTGCATAGCGGTTACTACTCGCGGCCTCAGTTTGGTCGAGGAAAATGTTTCAACAAGCTGAAAACTTTTCTGCGAGAAAAAAATTGTCGGCATGGAGAAAATCGATACTTTTGAACTCGTAGTGCAGTGGTAGTGGGGTCGCCATGTCGTTGTAGGTAGTTGAGGTAGCCGTAGGTAATCTCCTTTGCTGACCGGGCATTTTAATTGGCTCATTGGAAAAAACAAACAAACGTAAGCACGAGTTTTCAGAACCAAGGGAAAACCGACCGGTAATGTTAAATGCCCACTAAACTTCACAGCTGTGTATCTCTGGCTTATTAAAAGTTGTTTGGCTTCTTAAATGTGTCCTCCACTCCTTCTCCCCCCCGCTCTTTTCAAGGCACCTACACCGTACACTGTGCGAGCTGTCTTTTCATCGCGGGTATTCACCGTGTGAATTTCAGACAGCGCTCCCCCGCTTTCCCTGGCCCCCGCCTTTGCTGTGTCTCTCTGTGTCTCTGTGTGTGTGTGTCTCTCTGTGTGTGTGTGTGTGTGTGTGTGTGTGTGTGTGTGTGTGTGTGCGTGTGCGTGCGTGCGTGCGTGCGCGTGTTCTGCGCTGACGGTCGATCTAGCTCACGGTTTTTCAGGCGAGTGCCCCCGAGCTTGAAGGTAGCAGTTGCTGAAAAGTCACGTGTGGGACAGGCCCTTTAGGGTTAAACAGACAATTTCAACTAAAAATGTGAAATGCAGTTATCAGCTAAATTAGCAGCCCTACATTCCCCCTTGAAAACAGGATTCAGACTCGTTATCTCCTAGAATTGACCTCGTACCTGTGTTTATTGTCTGGGAACGTAGCCTTTCTCAGGCCATTCTATGGGAAAGCGTAGCGTTGTGAACGCAACACAACAGCAATAGTTGGGTCGACCACCCGTGCCCCCTGCCGCGAGTAGCACAGAAACGTTGCAGACAAGGGGGGGGGGGGGAGGTTATGGTTGGCTCGGGGAGGAGGCAGTGGCGCGATCTGCTCTGATAAGAAATGCCATAAAGGATGGTGTCGGGCGTCCTTTTGGGGAGAGAGCCCCAGCCCTGCATGGCATCGCAAACGGTGCCAGGTGAACAAGAACAGGAACAGCCTGAGGCGTGCTCTGCGGTGCACTCGTGGTTTGCGAATGCGTTCGGGGATATACGGGGATACGTGAGTGTAGGTGCCTTATTTAGAAGTGTAGTAAATTACATAGTGAATCAAACTCTGTTGTCTGAATCCGGTGATTTATTGAACACAACACCCTTGGTCAAACATGTTGGTTATTCCACTGAAGGATCCCTGATCCAAGGGAGTGACTCTCTCTCCCTTCAAAAACAACCTGGAAGATAAGGTACTCACAGGATCCCTCTGGGTGTCCAATCTCCTAAGACAATTGTCCTACTCCACACAACTGTGTTTGGGATTGAGGTTCACCAGAAGAATCATAGATTTTAAGAATCAGAACTTTTACAAATGGAAGTGAACCATTTTGACCACTTTAGTCCAATCATGTCTGCATTGGAGAATAAATATTTTCGATTTCATACTGAATTTATAACAAACCTCCAGATGAACATTGAATTCTCCAATTTCAAATAATACCCCCCCAGTCCCCCAATGCTGGCATTTCTCCCATCAAATAATACCACCCCAGTCACCCTGCTCCTTCCCCCTCCGCACGCTCACCCATACCCAAGCCCCACATTTATTTTCTATCTCCCCTTTTTCCCCTCCTTCTGTCCCATTCCACCCATTTTCTTCCCTCTGTGCATTACATTGCACTCCCCCTCTTCTTTGCTTATCTGACACTTTTCACCTCTGGCCTTTGTCACCTACTCCATCCATCTGATAAACACCTATCTCCCCCCCTCACCTTACATTCATAAGGTCACAAGGAATAGGATTCCTTGCACACAGGCCCATCAAGTCTACTCCGCCATTCAATCATGGCTGATCTATCTCTCCCGCCTAACCCCATTCTCCTGCCTTCTCCCCATAACCTCTGACACCTGTTCTAATCAAGAATCTATCTATCTCTGCCTTAAAAATATCCACTGAATTGGCCTCGACAGCGTTCTGTGGCAAAGAATTCCACAGATTCACCACCCTCTGACTAAAGACATTTCTCCTCATCTCCTTCCTGAAAGAACGTCCTTTAATTCACTTATTACTTACCTGGCTCTGCCCTACTACCACACTTTTTTCCCGAGCTTTCTCCCCCTTGCTCCAATTGGACTGAAGAATGTTCCAGACCCAAAACGTCATCTAGCAATTCCCTCCACAGATGCTGCCTGACCCCGAGTTCCTCCAGCACTTGGTTTCTGCTCAAGATTCCAGGAGTTTCTTGTATCTCCAGATGGAATGGTGTCTATTGCAGAGCAACAGGCCCACAGCATCTTTTACTGCATGTTACACATAGTCATAGTGACACAGTGTGGAAACAAGCTCTTCAGCCCAACTTGCCCACACATTTATCATTTCAAAATATGTCTTTATTTAAACATGTATTTGTTAATTTTGATGATTCACTTTACAAATTTTGCACCATTGTCTTTGATACATTAAACTGTTTTTTGCTGCAATGAGTGCCAAAGTTCATAAATACATTTCATTCATCCATTTTTGATATTTACTTGTTTATCTAACATTATGCTTTCCATGAACACATTTGTTTTATAAATCAATGAATGGGTGAATAAGTACCGTAAACCAAAAATCTGGAAAAGTAAGCATGTCAAGTTTCTAAAAAATGGACGTGTGGGAAAGAAATGCAGATGCTGGTTTAAATCGAAGATAGACGCAAATTGCTGGAGTAAAGGGGCTGTCCCACTGTACGAGCTAATTCAAGAGTTCTCCCGAGTTTCCCCCGATTCGAACTCGGAGAATTACGGTAATAGCCGCTCTTAGGTACTCGGGGCTCTCCTGGACATTTTTCAACATGTTGAAAAATCTTCATGAGTCTTCACGAGGTTACCACGTTTCCCGAGTACCTGCCGTTAGCGTTACGAGCCGCTAAGAGACGTCCCGAGCTCCGACGTACCCACTACGTACATTCTACGTGCTTACTACGAGTTTGATTTTTGTTTTAAACTCGGGAGAGCTCTTGAATTAGCTCGTACAGTGGGACGGCCCCTTAACACAGCAGGACAAGCAGCATCTCTGGAGAGAAGGAATGCATACCGTTTCGTGTCGAGACCTTTCTTCAGACTCATTGATTCTAAAAATTAATGCTTTGCATGAAAACCCACAATAATATTTTGTATTATAAAAAAGTATATCTGTGAAATTCATTGCAACTGAAGGATATGGAGGACGTCAATCAATATTTTTAAGGCAGAGATAGATAGATTAGTAAGGGTGTCAGGGGTTATTGGGGAGAAGGCAGGAGAATGGGGTTGAGAGGGAAAGATAGATCAGACTGAATGGCGGAGTAGACTTGATGGGTCGAATGACCTAATTCTGCTCCTATCACTTATGAACTAATCTATGTGTACATACAAGTTGTTTAATACATCACAAATAAGAGTGGTCTCAGCACAAATCCATGTGCAGCACTTCTGATCAGATTTTTCACACAAAGGGTGGTGGATGTATGGAACAAGCTACCAGAGGAGGTAGTTGAGGCTGGGACTATCCCCTCATTTAAGAAACAGTTAGACAGGTACATGGATAGGACAGGTTTGGAGGGATATGGACCGTGCAGGTAGGTGGGACTAGTGTAGCTGGGACAAGTGTAGCTGGGATATGTTGGCCGGTGTGGGAAAGTTGGGCCGAAGGGCCTGTTTCCACACTGTATCACTCTATGACTCTGACTCTACCTCCAGCCAGAATAAAGCCCTTCCACCACTACCCTTTGTCTTCTATGAGTAAACCAGTTCTGAATACAAACCACCAAGTCCACCATGGACCCCATGCATCTTCATCTTCTGGATTAGCCAACCAAGGTGGCCTTTATCAAAAGCCTTATTAAAATCTACGTAAACAACATGCATTCTTCCCGGCTCTTATCTGGCAACTGAACTAGAGTCAAGACAAGAGTCAAGAGTGTTTTATTGTCATATGTCCTAGATAGGACAATGACATCTTGCTTGCCGCAGCACAACAGAATATGTAAACATAGTACATAACGGGAGAAAAAAGGTTCAGTGTGTGTATACACATGCACACATACTCAATAAATAACAAATATAATGCAATAATAATAATAGTGTGTTGTAGTTCAGAGCTTATTTGTTGTCGTGTTTAATAGCCTGATGGCTGTAGGGAAGAAGCTGTTCCTGAATCTGGACGTTACAGTTTTCAGGCTCATGTACCTTCTTCCCGATGGCAGTGGTGAAACGAGTGTGTGGCCAGGATGATGTGGGTCTTTGATGATGTTGGCTGCCTTTTTGAGGCAGTGATTTCAATAGATCCCTTCGATGGTGGGGAGGTCACAGCCTCTATCCTATTAACAACTAAAGAGCAGTCCTGAGCTACTAGCTACCTCATTGGAGACCCTCGGACTGTCTTTAATCGGTCTTTACTAGTGGCCTCTTGCATTAAGTGTTATTCCCTTTATCATGTATCTGTACACTGCGGATGGCTCAATTGTAATCATGTATTGTCTTTCCGCTGACTGGTTAGCACCCAACAAAAAGCTTTTCACTGTATCTCGGTACACGTGACAATAAACTAAACTACCCTCATCGATTACTTTCATCTCCTCCTCCTCAAAAACTCAATCAAGTTAGCAACTCATGACCTGCTTGGACAAATCCTTGCTGACTATCCATATTTATCCTACTCTCTTTTAAATACGAGTCAATTCTATCTGAAGAACCCTCTTCAATTGCTTCCCTGCCATTGATGTGAGGCTTACTGGCCTATGATTTTCTGGCCGGAATGTCTAAACACTGGCAATTCTCTGGTCCTCCAGATCCTCACTTGTCGTTAGAGGGGGTATAAAGATCTTCGTCTTGGTCCCTGCAATTTCATCTCTTGCATTACTCAAACTAGGATAGATCTCATCAGATCTCACTAGAATAGATCTCATCAGGCCCTTGGGATTTATCAACCTTAATGCTTTTCAAGAGATCCAGCATCACCTCCTTCTTGATCTCAAACTGCCTTAGCACATTAACATACCCTGCACTGACCTCACTTCCCTCCATGTCCTTCTCCTTGGTGAATACAGATGAAATATACTCGTTTAGTACCTTGCCTGCATCCTTTCACACCCAGCATAAATTGCTTACGTGATCCTTGCATGGTCCCACCTTCTCCCTGGTTACCCTCTTATTGTTAATGTACACATAACTTTACAACTCCTCCCCTTTCTGTGGTGTGGTGGGGTAGACTGAGACTGACCCCCGCCCCCCCCCCACCCCAAATTCTTTCCACTCGTCACTTAAATTTCATGTTTCACGTATTTTGTGTTTTTATGAATGTTGGCAGATCAATTTGCCTCCTGGGATAAATAAAGTTCTATCGTATATAAAAAAATCATATCGTACACATAAGGAGTGACTTTCCTCACCTTCCTGTAATAGAAGGTCTTTGCGCATCATTTTGAGAGAATCTTCATTTATTTGGACGTCAAGCATGGCATCTTCATTTAGATCATTCAGCCAAAATTCTTGATTGAACAATAGATTCTCCATGCAATGACCAATCAAACCTACAAGGCAATAAAAATTTCAGTTGTAGGATATACTAGATGCAAACAATTATTTGGTAACCTATATGGTGGTGCAGCAGTAGAGTTGCTGCCTTACAGCGCTTGCAGCGACAGAGACTCGGGTTCGGTCCAGACTACGGGAGCTGTCTGGATGGAGTTTGTACGTTCTCCCTGTGACCGTGTGGGGTTTCTCCGAGAACTTTGGTTTCCTCCCACACTCCAAAGATGTACAGGTTTGTAGGTCAATTGGCTTGGCATAAATGTAAATTGTCCCTAGTGTGTGTAGGATAGTTAATGTGCGGGGGTCGCCGGTCGGTGTAGACTCGGTGGGCCAAAGGGGCCTGTTTCCGCACTGTTAAATGTGTACACCATAATGCCAGTCCTTGTATATAGATCATACCCTGAAGAATGTAGGAAGGAACTGCAGATGCTGATTTAAACCGAGATACACACAAAATGCTGGAGTAACTCAGCGGGAAAGGCAGCATCTCTGGTGAGAAGAATGGGTGATGTTTCGGGTCGAGACCCTCCTTCTGAAGAAACATCACCTATTCCTTCTCTCCAGTGATGCTGCCTGCACCATTGAATTACTCCAGCATTTTGTGTCAATTATATTTTGAAGAACTGTTTTCACCATTATACGTTAGTAGGGAACACGAGGTTCACTATGAAATATGCTTGCAATATTCAAACGACATTACAATCAAAATGTTTCTACCTAGTGAGTAATATGATGAAAATTTCCAGATTTCTTCGAAAGTTTGAAAAGTAATCACCATCCTGTCTTGGTCACTATAAATGGACAGCAGCCTGGCTGAAAGCTCCTGAAATAATCAAGGGGAAAAACATTGAGTTAAGTGATTGTAAGGAACTCAAACCCAGCAGAAATAAATGTAGTGAGTAAAATTGTAAGACTGATCCACGTTTTACCTCAGAAAGCAGCATTTAATAGGAAACTAGACTGTGGGACCTGTTGGGTCCCTGTCACACTGGAGGCCTGGTCCCCCAACGCAACCCTTTCCCCAATGCAATATTCCACCACTCACTCGTTCCCCCAATGCAACCCGTCCCCCCAAAGCAATATTGCACCACTCACGCATAGCCCCCAACTCCGCAGGCGCGGCTCATTTCCCCTCAACCCCCAGCACTCCCTCCCCCTCCTCTTCACCCTCCCTCTTCTTTCCCCTCTCCTCCTCCCCTCCCCAATCCCTCCCTCACCTCTACCTCCTTCTCCTTTCCCCAACCCTTAGTCACACCCTCCCTCCATAACCTCTCCCCTCCCTACCCCCCTCCTATCCCTCTACCCCCCACTCCTCACCTCCCCTATCCCTCCTGTTCTCCCCCACTTCCCCCCTCTCCCTCTATTCCCCGCTCCCTACCTCTTCCACTCCTCTCCCTCTATTCCCCCTCTCTCCCACTTTCCCTCCTTACCTGCCCAGGATCTTTCCCCTCTCCTCCCCCAATCCCTCCCTCCCTGTCCTTTCCCCTACACTCAGTGACTCCCTGAGTATCTGCAGTTCCTTCCTCCACAGGTGATGAATTGTGAGAAGTGCTTCAGAGGTGCTTGACTTGACCTTTGTAACAATAATGCTGCTGCCGCCGCTGCTGCCTTTGATGGGAGTCACTAGCCCTGGCGACTGCATAAGTAGCTCCCAAATCCTTAAACTTTACCAAGAACAAGAGCATCAGGCACAAGGAGCTTCTCCTCCGAGTTGTACACCACCCTTTATTGCTGCCCTGTCTAGCTAATGGAACACCTCCTCAAAGGAAGAACTGCAACTGCTCAAGGTGATAGCTCACTTTCACAGGAGTAATTAACTTCAAGAATGAATGTTTCCCCTGCTCAACATTCCCAAAAAAACATTTAGCAAATGAAAATGTGTATTTGTGGAAGTAGAACTATAACATTAACCCGTTAAGATGCAATTTTTAAAGAGTTTAGGTATTTTGTTTTAAAAAGGCTCATGCATGGAATTGCATTTGTCGTTTAGTTTAGTTTAGCGATACAGCGCGGAAACAGGCCTTCGGCCCACGCCGACCAGCGATCCCCGCACATTAACACTATCTTACGCCCACTAGGGACAATTTTTATATTTAAAAATGTGTGGGAGGAAACCGAAAATCTCGGAGAAAAGCCACGCAGGTCACGGGGAGAACGTACAAACTCCGTACCCGTGGTCGGGTTTGAACCCGGGTCTCTGGCACTACATTCGCTGCATGACAGTAACTGTACCGCTGCACCACCATGACTGCCCTAAGCCACTTATTGCCACTGAGCCAAGTGCTTTGCAGGATATTATTAGGGACAGCTAATTTTGAACAAGATTACAAAGTGTTAGGTTAGTTTACTGATTGTACAATTTCAAGCAGTGCATCAGTGAAAAGGGACAGTTAACCAAGGTCAGGGTGGGTAGTTAATCAGAATAGGGCAATTGGAAAGCCTGGAGATTTTGAGAATCTTGTGTGATCATAAAGATTAAAGGAGTAAGCTTATGGAAACATGGAAAATAGGTGCAGGAGTAGGCCATTCAGCACTTCGAGCTAGCACCGCCATTCAATATGATCATGGCTGATCATCCAGAACCTGTACCCCGTTCCTGCTTTCTCTCCATATCCCTTGATTCCGTTAGCCCTAAGAGCTATATCTAACTCTCTCTTGCGTATCACTTCCTTCCACCCCTCAGTTACTCCTGATCCATCTGAAGTCTAGCTCCCTGCAGAACTAGGATAAGATTTGTTTTGGGTTGAACTTCATTGTCAACATCCTAGAGAAGGATGCTTCAGGAAATGAATGAGAATCAGGATCAAATTGTTTCAAGAATGTTTTAAGAATGCAATGCCTTGGCTAACAGCACTTCCAGTTGTGGTTAAGTAAGGTGCTCCAGGATATTGGTTGGAGATCAGAGATAACATAGTTCCCACTCCTTATCTTTCTTTTGCTACATATTTTGTGCATTGTGACTTACGCTGAGGAGGGTTATGACCTCCCCACAGTCATTCTCTAGAATTCGCAACTTTCCTCTCAGCATGTCCTGTAGCAAAACATCAGGAAGTCCTGTTCTCTGTCTCTTCATTATCAGTTTCATTGAGATATCTGTTAAGGAAACAAAATTATTTTTTCCCATAAAGACACTGCATTGCATTTTAAAAGGTACAAAGAGTTTTTATTTATATCAGGGGTCGGCAACCTTGTTCTGCATAGGGGCCAGGACCCATGTCTGTGAGCGGATGGCGGGCCACATATATAAATATTTATATATTTAAGCAATATTGTGTCTACTGAACATAGCAGTTAGTTTGAGACGCTGGTATTGGAACTACCCTCACCCCTCTCTGTCCTAAACTTCATGCAGACCCTTTGTTACCCTCTCTTCGCCCTCCCCTCATTCACTCTCTCCCCCCC
This sequence comes from Malacoraja senta, assembly GCA_038087875.1. Lineage (NCBI taxonomy): Eukaryota > Metazoa > Chordata > Chondrichthyes > Rajiformes > Rajidae > Malacoraja > Malacoraja senta. Next base: position 279,408,188 of record CM075977.1, on the reverse strand, counting down.
TCTCTCCCCCCTCTCTCCTATTGGGGTGCGCTGAGCACCAGGCACCACAGCTGCTGCAACTGAACTACACTTTTACATCAGTGGAACCGCGCCCACCAATCCAACTAACCTTTTACCCAGGTTGTGGGATTATATCAGTTTTGATTTTTTGTATCAGCAAACAGGATTGCGAGGAAATTAAAGCAAGTCGTTATATCGCTGGCCAACAGTATTAAAGAGTCTAAAAGAAGTCTAGATGACGGAATAAAATAAGCCTGTGGGCCGGATGATTTCAGGTTACGGGCCGGATACGGCCCATGGGCCGTAGGTTGCCAACCCTGATTTATATAGATAGTTACTGTCATTTTAAACTAGCTGATTGTTGAGAGGGGATCTTATAGAAACATATAAAATTATTAAGGGATTGGACACACTAGATGCAGGAAACATGTTCCCGATGTTGGGGGAGTCCAGAACCAGGGGCCACAGTTTAAGAATAAGGGGTAGCTATTTAGAACCGAGATGAGGGAACACTTTTTCACACAAAAAGTTGTGAATTTGTGGAATTCTCTGCCTCAGAAGGCAGTGGAGGCCGATTCACTGGATGCATTCAAGAGAGTTGGATAGAGCTCGTAGGGCTAGCGGAATCAAGGGATATGGGGAGAAGGTAGGAATTGGGTACTGATTGTGGATGATCAGCCATGATCACATTGAACAGCGGTGCTGGCTCGAAGGGCAAATGGCCTACTCCTGCACCTATTGTCTATGTATCTATGTTTCTAAGGACAGTGAATCTCTACATGGTGCTTCCTGCTTGACATAATATGCACAATAACATTACTTGTTCCCCTGCAACATTCAGGGTTGCTGGAAAAGTGGTGCCAAAGAATTCGGACCTTGTATTTTTTTTTTAAATACATTGATCCCCCTTTATACTCATCTGACTTTTACATATTCACCTTGCAAGAAAATGTTGGGGAAAATAAACTCACTGACGTTTTAACATAGAACATAGAACAGTGCAGCACAAGAACAGGTCTAGTCATGATTTTGACATGAAACAAGAATCATGTCATGAATCACTCTGACCTGCAACTTCATTGCCATATGACCTCCCACATGCAGAAGTTGCCAATTTAGTTGCAAATCAAATTCAATATAAAATTCTTAAATGATTGGACAGGCCAAATGCAGGAAAAATGTTCCCGATGTTGGGGGAGTCCAGAACCAGGGGTCACAGTTTAAGAATAAGGGGTAGGCCATTTAGGACGGAGTTGTTTGAGGAAAACTTTTTCACCCAGAGTTGTGAATCTGTGGAATTCTCTGCCATAGAAGGTAGTGGAGGCCAATCCACTGGATGTTTTCTAGAGAGTTAGATTTAGCTCTTAGGGCCAAAGGAATCAAGGGATAGGGGGAGAAAGCAGGAATGGGGCACTGATTTTAGATGATCAGCCATGATCATTGAATGGCGGTGCTGGCTCGAAGGGCCGAATGGCCTACTCCTGCACCTTTTTTTCTATGTTTTTTTTTAAATATTCAACCATAATGGCATAAAATCTAATTCCAAAACATTTTGGGACAACAGAAGCTTGCTGAGAAACAGACACATACCAGATTGCTATAATCAGGGAATTAATACTACACTATGTTTGTGCACACAGCCTTACTCATGACCAATTCAATCTAAATATTTCATGCCTTATGATAAACCCTTTACAGAAAAATAATGTGCTTTCTTTCCACAAGGCAAAATACTTCACAGGGTTCAAGTCAATGTCTTTCATACAAATTATTTCCCCTTCTCCACTGCCTGATCCACTTAGCACATGCAGTATTTCCTGATTTGTGCTTTAATTTCTCGCAACAGAAGTTGCAGATTTTCCATTTATTGAACAATTGATTCAAGTCACTTTAAAGCGCTGGGTTAAATCTGCAGCAATTCTGGGTCTTTCTCCATTTATAACTAATCATTATGCCTGCTGCCACTGCATTCTTTATCAGCCGTGCCACGCTGCTTAAAAGCTAGTTCGAACTCTGCATTACTTCTGAGTCCAATAATCTCAACACAATGCCTTCAGATTTGCTGACCACGGTGAGAGGATATACTTCCTTTCCGCAAACACTCAGCACATCAGCATTCAGTTTCTTATCTTAATGCACAAGGGTAATCCACTTAAAATGTGAGTTATGAACTCCCTTTGCTCAACAAAAACTTCCTGTTTATTAAGTATGTCTAAATTCCATCAACACTTTGGTCAGCATTTTTACGGAGATGAGGAAACACTTTTTCCACACAGAGAGTTGTGAGTCTGTGGAATTCACTGCCTCAGAGAGCGGTGGAGGCCGGCTCTCTGGATACTTTCAAAAGAGAACTAGATAGGGCTCTTAAAGATCCCAGAGTCAGGGGATATGGGGAGAAGGCAGATACGGGGTACTAATTGCGAATGATCAGCCATGATCACATTGAATAGCGGTGCTGGCTCGAAGGGCCGAAGACCTATTGTCTATTGAATGGACTCCTCAGCCCACCATGTCCGTAATGCTAAATTAAACTATTTTCATCTACTCGCACGTGATCCATATCTCTTCATTACCTGCATATCAACGTGCCTATCCAAAAGCCTATGAAATTCCACTATCATATCTGCCTCCACCATCAACCCTGACAGTGCGTTCCAGGCACCCCCTATCCACTAAAGTGTAAAATAAAAACTTTTCCCACACTACCCATTTAAATTCTCTCCCTCTCACCTTAAAGCTATGCTCTCTAGTCTTTGACAATTCCATACTGGAAAGGTTTAGATTGCCGATTCTATATATAAGCCTCTCATATTTTTATATACATTCTATGGTCTCCTCTCAATCTTCAATGTTCCAAAGAAAATAATCCAAGTTTGTCTCCTTGTAGCTAATCCCCTCTAATGTCCTGGTAATCCTCTTCTGCACCCTCTCCAAAGCCTCCACATCCTTCCTGTAATGGAGTGACCACAACTGCATGCAATACTCCAAATGCGGCCCAAGTCGTCTAAAGCTGCATCATGACTTCCTAACTCGTACACGATGGCCTCACTGATGAAGGGAAGAATACCATATGCCTTCTTTATCTACTTGTGTTGCCAATTGCAGGGGACTATGGATTTGGACTCCAAGATTCCTCTCTTCAGGATCTTGCCATTAACTGTATAGTTTCCCCTTACATTCAATCTCCCAAAGTGCAACACCTCACAACAACAGGGCAATGCAGCGCCAGAGACCCAGGTTCGATCCTGACTATGGGTGCTGTCTGTACGGAGTTTTACATTCTTCCCGTGACCTACGTGGGTTTTCTTCGAGATCTTTGGTTTCCTCCCACACTCCAAAGACGTAGAGGTTTGTTGGTTAATTGGCTTTGTTAAATATATAATTGTCCCAAGCGTGTGTAGGATAGTGTTAATGTGTGGCGATCGCTGGTCAGCGTGGAGTCGGTGGGCCGAAGTGCCTGTTTCCGCGCTGTATCTCTAAACTAAACCTCACACTTGCTTGGATTAAACTGCCATTTCTCTGCTCATTTCTGATCTATATCCCATTTGTATACTTTGACAGCTGCCCTCAGGGTCTGCAACTCTCCCAATTTCAATAAGTAACTCCATCCTTCTGCAGGATTCAGTCTGGTGAACCTTTGCTATATTTTCTCTATAGTAAGACTAACCTTTCTCATATAGCCTTTACATGATGTTGGTGAATCTGTGGAATTCTTTGCCACAGAAGGCTGTAGAGGCCGTGTCAGTGGATATAAGGCAGAGATAGATAGATTCTTGATTAGTACAGGTGTCAGAGGTTATGGGGAGAAGGCAGGAGAATGGGGTTAGGAGGGAGAGATAGATCAGCCATGATTGAATGGCGGAGTAGACTTAATGGGCCGAATGACCTAAATCTACTCCTATTCCTTATGACTTTACACTGGAATAATCCCAATGAAGGTTTAAAAAAAAAAAATCTGGGGCCAATGAAGTCAGACCTGTAACCAGATACCAAAAACATTCACTTTGACCCTTGATCTGCTCCATTATGTAAACTGCACTGGAGTGGTATTGATTCAACCAACTGGACGGATTTGCTCAAGAATTTCCTCTTCTGCTCCCTCTTCAGTTAGTCCTGCTCATCTATGTGCATATATACACATATACATATATATACACATATAAGCACACACACACATGCAAAGACAGCTTTGCATTTAGCGATGATACCCTGGCAGTTTAAGAAAATTTGTATTCCAAAAAAAAACAAGCGGTTATTTGCAGAAGACAATCAAACAACAAAAATCACTGCAAAATCTGCAAATACAACAGATTTAAAATCTAAATATTGAAAATAAAATCCACTTCCACCAACAGAGGAAAAACAGATTGCTGTTTTGGGAGCAATTTCTTCCACATTACATCATTAAAGGATACATCACAAAACATTAATTGATCTTTCTGGATATGTTCTCAGAAATCAAGAAGCTATTGATCTGCTATACTTAGTCTAGTCTAGCAGCATGCCATTTATAAATAAGTATTGATAAATACCAGTATCTCACATTTATAGATCAATGAAGAAAATACATACATCAGTGACAATCAGACTTGCTTAATAAACTGACCATGTGCTAAATCTATAAAATAAGCAGGGAGTCAGGGGGAAATTTCCATTTTTCTTTTATAATGCCTATTAATTACACACAATGAGTATTGACTTTTCATATTTAATTTTTGAATTTTGACAGGTGATTTGCCAAATTTGTCATTGCGTTCAATCATAGCCTCACACGGCCAGAGAGCTAGGTTTGATCCTGATCTTAGGTGCTGTCTGCGTGGAGTCCCAGGTCCCAAAGACATGTGGGTTTATAGGTAAATTGCCCTCTTTAAACTGACCCCAAAGTGTAGGAACGATGAGACCGTGGGATAACATAGAACAAGTGTGAACGGGTGATCAATGGCCCTCTCCCCTGACCCTCAGTCTGAAGAAGAGTCTCGATCCGAAATGTCACCCATTCCTTCGCTCCAGAGATGCTGCCTGTCCCGCTGAGTTACTCCAGCATTTTGTCTCTATCTTTATCAATGGTCAGAGTAGACTCAGTGGATCAAACAGTTTGTTTCCATGCTGCACTTCTAAACTAAACAAAAGCTTAATGGCCCTGTCTCACGGTGCGAGTCCACCCACGAGTGATCCCGAGTGAAAGAAAAAATCAAGAAGGGAGGGAGGGAGAGAGAAAACGGGGAATTACAGACCACTTAGTCTAACATCTGTAGTGGGGAAACTGCTGGAGTCAGTTATTAAAGATGGGATAGCAGCACATTTGGAAAGTGGTGAAATCATTGGACAAAGTCAGCATGGATTTACGAAAGGTAAATCGTGTCTGACGAATCTTATAGAATTTTTCGAGGATGTAACTAGTAGAGTGGATAGGGGAGAACCAGTGGATGTGTTGTATCTGGACTTTCAGAAGGCTTTCGACAAGGTACCACATAAGAGATTAGGATACAAACTTGAATCACACGGTATTGGGGGTTCAGTATTGATGTGGATAGAGAACTGGCTGGCAAACAGGAAGCAAAGAGTAGGAGTAAACGGGTCCTTTTCACAATGGCAGGCAGTGACTAGTGGGGTACCGCAAGGCTCAGTGCTGGGACCCCAGCTATTTACAATTTATATTAATGATCTGGACGAGGGAATTGAAAGCAACATCTCCAAGTTTGCGGATGACACTAAGCTGGGGGGCAGTGTTAGCTGTGAGGAGGATGCTAGGAGACTGCAAGGTGACTTGGATAGGCTGGGTGAGTGGGCAAATGTTTGGCAGATGCAGTATAATGTGGATAAATGTGAGGTTATCCACTTTGGTGGCAAAAACGGGAAGGCAGACTATTATCTAAATGGTGGCCGATTAGGAAATGGGGAGGTGCAGCGAGACCTGGGTGTCATGGTACACCAGTCATTGAAAGTAGGCATGCAGGTGCAGCAGGCAGTGAAGAAAGCGAATGGTATGTTGGCCTTCATAGCAAGAGGATTTGAGTATAGGAGTAGGGAGGTTCTACTGCAGTTGTACAGGGTCTTGGTGAGACCACACCTGGAGTATTGCGTACAGTTTTGGTCTCCAAATCTGAGGAAGGACATTATAGCCATAGAGGGAGTGCAGAGAAGGTTCACCAGACTGATTCCTGGAATGTCAGGACTTTGATATGAAGAAAGACTGGATAGTCTTGGCTTATACTCGCTAGAATTTAGGAGATTGAGGGGGGATCTTATAGAAAAGGTATACCGTTCAAATTAAAGAATACTATATCAGATAAAGAGGGAAGGTATATTATAGTTTCGGGAGAAATTTATGCTACCCCAATAACTATGGTAAATATTTACGCTCCGAATTTTGATAACCCTCAATTTTTTGAGAAAATTATAGATATAATACTGGAGTTTAATTATCAAAATGTCATAATAGGAGGGGATTTCAATTGTGTTTTAGATCCTTACTTAGACAAATCAGCAAAACAAAGAAGGAGTAATACAAAATCTAAGACTAGTGAATTTCTAAATACATATATAAAAAATACTAACATAACAGATGTATGGAGATCTGCTAACCCAGCAGGAAGGGAATACTCGTTTTACTCTTCGGTACATAAAACATACTCAAGAATTGATTATTTTTTAGTGGATAGGAAATTAATGCCATATATAATTAACCCAACTTACCATATTAGTAGTATTTCTGATCACTCTCCATTGACTTTTTTAGTAAAATTTGAAGGAATGCCGGGAAAGAATTTTTTTTTGGAGGTTTAACACATATATATTAAATGACCTACAGGGTTATCAATATTTGAAACAACAAATGATATCATTTCTTGAGATAAATGATACACCAGGTACCTCACCTTCTTTAATATGGGAAACTTTTAAAGCATTTATTAGAGGAATTATAATTTCATATGAAATTTTTCAAAATAAGAAGAATAAAACTGAACAGATGCTGTTAGAACAAGAAATAAGACAGTTAGAGTTAGATAATGCTAAAGATCCCACTATAGATAAACATAATAAGATAATACTACTGAAATTTAAACTTAACCGAATTCTCTCGGCAAGAGTAATAAGATTATTCCAAATTACAAAACAGGAACATTTTGAGTTTGGTGACAAACCACATAAGCTGTTGGCGCGTCAATTGAAAAAACAGGAAAAGGAAAATACTATAAATAAAATTAAATCTGAGAATGGTGAATTACTAACACTACCTAAAGATATCAATAAAAGATTTGTTCAATTTTATCAGAATTTATACACATCAAAAACCAAAACAGAAGATAGTAAAATTACACATTTTTTAGATAAATGTAATCTACCAAAACTTGACCTTTTGGAACAAGAAGAACTAGGAGCGCAAATTACAATCGAAGAAATAGGTGAAACAATAAAATTGCTGAAAAATGGTAAGACACCGGGACCAGATGGTTTTAGTAATGAATTTTATAAAAAGTTTCATGAGATAACGACCCCCTATCTATTTAATTTATATACTCACGTTTTTAAAGAAAATAAATTACCTGAAACATTAGCAGAATCAACTATTACGCTTATTCCAAAGAAAGATAAAGATCTAGAGGAACCGGGTTCATATAGAGCTATATCACTTTTAAATACCGACCAGAAAATTCTAGCAAAGACCTTAGCTAGAAGACTAAGCAAATATATTAGTAAATTGATAAACCCTGATCAAACGGGGTTTATACCCAAAAGATATTCATTTAATAATTTGAGACGCCTGTTTAATATAATGTACTCACATAAAAAGGAAGAAAAAGACTTAGCAATTATTTCTTTGGACGCAGAGAAAGCATTTGATCAGGTAGAATGGCAGTATTTATACATAGTATTACAAAAATTTAATATGGGAGAGAATTTTATTGCATGGGTGAAATTATTATATGATAAACCGATGGCAAGAATATTAACTAACAGCATGTTATCTCAAAAATTTCAATTATCAAGGGGTAATAGGCAGGGATGTGCTTTATCACCCCTGCTATTTGCCCTTATGATAGAACCTCTGGCTGAAAGTATAAGAAGCCATCCGAATATTCAGGGTTATAATACTAGGGACTCAAATAATAAAATTTCATTGTATGCAGACGATATTTTGTTATATATAACAAATTCACAAACGGGTATACCAAATTTATTAAATTTAATAGAGGAATTTGGGTCCTTTTCAGGATATAGAATAAATTGGAACAAAAGTGAAATTATGACGTTAAAACCTCAAGAATCCACACACTTATTGAAATTCCCCTTTAAAATAGCAACAGAAAAATTCAAATATCTGGGTATACAGATTACTAGAAAACATAAAGCTTTATTCAATGCTAATTTTATACCCTTAATAAATAAACTTAATATAATGATAAAATTTTGGAAAACACTCCCTTTATCATTAATAGGCAGAATAAATGCTATTAAAATGAGCTTCTTACCACAGTTATTATACTTATTTCAATCTATACCAGTATATGTACCAAAATATTTCTTCTCTAAACTGAATGCTAATATTACTAATTTTGTTTGGGATTACAAATCACATAGAATTAAAAAAGAACACTTATGTAAACCAAAAGATGTCGGGGGACTTTCACTCCCTAATTTTTTGTATTACTATTGGGCAATACATATTAAGAATATAATTTACTGGTTGGATAGTTCAACTCAACAGACAGAATGGATAAAAATGGAGAAAGAGGATTGTTATCCTTGTAATATAGGAACAATCCTCTTCTCCCCGAAAAAAATGAACAATACAATATATAAGAAAAAACCAATTATACAAGATACAATAAGAATATGGAAACAAATAAAACTATCCTTAAAATTAAGAAACCTATCATTGTTAACACCGATAGCGAATAATCCTTTATTTAAACCATCTATGATGGATAAAATATATAATCAATGGGAAAGTTTAGGAATTAAAAGGATCGGGGATATGTATGAAATGGGAGATTTATTATCATTTCAACAATTACAATTACAATTTAAACTGAAAAACACTAATTATTTTAAATATTTTCAGATTTGTAATTTTTTGAAGACATACATACAGGGATATCAAAAAATAACTCCTGATTTACTAGAAGAAGTAATGAATATAAAAGCTGATACACAAAAATTAATAGCATATTTATATAATAGTATCTTAAATATAGATTTACCTGTGACCGAGGTAATTAGAGAAGAGTGGGAACGGGAATTATTGATAAAAAATTACGAAGGCTACATGGGAAAAGTATTTGACATACATTCACAAGTGTTCGATTAACGCAAGACATAATCTAATCCAATTTAAAATTTTACATAGATTATATTACTCAAAAACAAGATTAAATAAATTTTATCCAAATATATCGCCCATTTGCGATAAATGTTTAATCCAAGAAGCAACTATAACACACTCTTTTGTTTCTTGTATAAAACTTCATGGATTTTGGAGTGATATTTTTGAAATATTTACAAAATTATTTAAGACAAAAATGGAACCCAATAATGAATTGATTATATTTGGGGTAATGGAAGACGGGAACAAATTGAGCTCATCTCAAAAGTCAATTTTTAATTATGGTTTAATAATAGCAAAAAAATTAATATTGAAATTTTGGAAAAATACACCAATACCAACGCTCAAAATGTGGATTGCAAGTATATTGGATACCGCACATCTTGAGGAAATGCGATTCCTCCTAATAGATAAATTTGACCAATTCATAACGAGTTGGTCTCCATTTGTCGTCTTTTTGGAAACGTATGGTGCAAAACAGGTGTAAAAGCTAATCCGTGACTGCGGATGGTCAAGATTATAAATGATCTCCTTCTATTTTCTTTTCTTCTCTTCTTTTCATTTATTCTCTTTCTTCTATTTTCTATGTCTCAACTTTCTTATTTCATTCTTTATTTTTCTTTTTCACACACTATATATCTCACATTTTTCTATTTTTCATTATCTAACTTTTTTCTTTTTCTTCTTTATTTCAAAATTTTTTTTAAATAAGAAGCTGTACATAAAAGGTATTATGAAAATATGATTGTATACAATTGTACTTACTTCTAATAAAATTAAGAAACGTACAAAATTCTTATGGGGTTGGACAGGCTAGATGCAGGAAGATTGTTCCCGATGTTGGGGAAGTCCAGGACAAGGGGTCACAGCTTAAGGATAAGGGGGAAATCCTTTAAGACCAAGATGAGGAAAAACTTTTTCACACAGAGAGTGGTGAATCTCTGGAACTCTCTGCCACAGAGGGTGGTTGAGGCCAGTTCATTGGCTATATTTAAGAGGGAGTTAGATGTGGCCCTTGTGGCTAAAGGGATCAGGGGGTATGGAGAGAAGGCAGGTACGGGATACTGAGTTGGATGATCAGCCATGATCATATTGAATGGCAGTGCAGGCTCGAAGGGCCGAATGGCCTACTCCTGCACCTATTTTCTATGTATCTATGTATCTATGTAAACTCGTGGTTGTCTACGAGATTCCAAGTTTATGTTCACGAGTTTAAACGAGTTCCCACGTGTATAAGTTTTCCGATTACTTCTCATTTCTGCGACGTACCAAGTTCCTCTCCCGAGTTACCAAGTTCCTCTCCCGAGTTACCAAGTTCCTCTCCCGAGTTACTCTTGAGCCAACAACGACTACCGACGTGTGGAAAAATCACCACATGGATAAAAATGTCATGCAGTTTTTTTTTTTAACTATAAAAAGCCTCCCATGACCATGGACAGAACAGCCACGATGATCAGCTTCTCCATGTCTCTTATGTAGCTGCATGCTTCTCTTGTCATGTAATTAACCGCTTTTATCAAATCGTTGCCTATCATTGCTACAATGCAATAAATGGCATTTAAAGTACTTGGCTGTCAAAAAAAGTGCAAAACGTAAAGGTGTTTAAGAAACGGACTGCAGGGAGAACTTCAAAGCTTTTGTAAATCGATTAAAATCAGGTAGAAGTTGAACTCAAGATTTAAATCCCCTGAAAGTTGGGTTTCTTAACACAGGATAGATGTTCTGCCAGAACGGAGTTGCCGAATAAAATCGTCTCCCGTTTTCCTCTGTTTCTTGCATGACCTCGGCTTGCCAGCTTTATTTCACACTGTGTAATGTATATAAGTGTAAAATAATAAACTGACCAAGCAGGTCCAGTGTTCTCACCTGTTAGTTTAGTTTAGAGATACAGAGCGGAAACAGGCCCTTCGGCCCACCGGGTCCGCGCCGACCAGCGATCCCCGCACACTATCACCATCCAACACCCACTATGGACATTTTTACATTCACCAAGCCAATTAACCTACAAACCTGTACGTCTTTGGAGTGTGGGGGGATCTCGGAGAAAACCCGCGCAGGTCACGGGGAAACTCAGTACAAACTCAGTACAGACAGCACCCGTAGTCGGGATCGAACCCGGGTCTCCGTGGCTGCATTCGCTGTCAGGCAGCTGCACCATCGTGAATGAAGGCCTGTTTTAAGTATCAAATAGAGGAGCAAGAAGGTGATCAAGGCGGAGAAAGTGTAGAGGCCAATGCCCAGGTAGTCCAACTCGCAGGAGTGCAGGTCCACCATGACGACGCTGTGGCCGCGGTGGGCTTTGGGGGAGGTGCAGGTGACATCGGTGACCAGGCGAGGGATGTAGACCGTGGTCTGATTGATCCACCACACGAACCACCTGGTGTCGCAGGTGCACAGAAAGTGGTTGCCGCTCAGCCGCAGCTCCCGAAGGTGTTTGATGGCGTTGTCCGGGAAACTGGAGGCCTGGATGGTCTTCAGGTTGTTGTATCTGAGATCCAGGTACTGCAGGGAGGTCACGTCCCGCAGGAAGTCCTTGGTCAGCTTGGAGATCTGGTTGCGGGTGAGGTTGAAGACGCGCAGGGTCTGGGTGCAGTTGGACAGCATGCGAGGCACCGTGGTCAACAGGTTGCTACCGAGGTCCAGCAGCTCCAACTAGCCTAGCAGGTAAAGTCTGCCCCAGTTGAAGCTCCACAGCTGGATATCACTCAGCACAAGCTCCTTGAGTAGCGGAGGCAGGTGGTCAAACACATCGTGCGGCATGAACGCGAGTTTCTTCCCCTAATAATCCGCTGCTATCTGTGTTCGAGAGCGAAAACTTGCAAAGGGCAGGCACGGTTCCTCGCCAGCGAAGATGGACACCGAATGCTGGAGTAACTCAGCAGGACAGGCAGCATCTCTGGAGAGAAGGAATGGGTGACGTATTGGGTCGTGACACATTACTTCTCTCCAGAGATACGACAACAGCACAGCACAAAACCAGTCTGAAGAAGGGTCTCGACCTGAAACGTCACCAATTCCTTTTCTCCAGAGATGCTGTCTGCCCCGCTGAGTTACTCCAGCATTTTGTGTCTATCTCCCATGGCTTATAATGTCACCTCACATTGTAAGCCATGGGAGAGTGTGGGAGGAAACCGAAGATCACGGATAAAAGCCACACAGGTCACGGGGAGAACGTACAAACTCCATACAGACGGCATCCGTAGTCGGGATCGAACCCGGGTCTCCGGCACTGCAAGGCAGCAACATGCTTTTTTGCATGTTGCACCTTTTTAGAAGATACTCCGTTTGAATTTGAAGGATAGCAAATAGGATAATATTCTTCTCATGGGCTACTGACTTATTGAGGAACAGCATTAAGCTATTAGAACATAGAGCAGGACAACACAAAAACAGGCCCTTTTGCCCACAATGTCTGTGCTGAACATGCGAAGACCATCTCTTTTCAACCTGCACACAATCAATATCCTTCCATTCAATGCACATCCAAAAGTGTCTTAAATGCCACCATCGTATCTGCCTCAACCACTACATCTAGTAGCGTGTTCCAGGCACTCACCACCCTCTGTGTTAAAAAGTTGCCCGCACATCTCCTTTAAACTTTGCCGCTCTCACCTTGGAGCTATACGCTCTAGGATTCAATTTTTCCCATCCAGGATAAAAGATTCTGATCATCTACCAAAGCTATGCCTCTATAGGTAGGCATCTATTCTACAGCATGCCCCCTTTCCACCTCCCTTCTCCCATCTCCCTGTCCTTTTCACATTCTCCGTGCAAATTGCATGAAATAAATGAGACAAATTCATTTAAAATGAATAGGAGAGAAACAAAACACAAACCAAAAAATGTTGAAAATGCACACTTGGTCAAACAGCTCTGCAAAAGAAGTTATTTTATCAAATCGAATGTTTGATGCTGGAGTAACTCAGCGGGACAGGCAGCATCTCTGGAGAGAAGGAATGGGTGACGTTTCTTCCTTTTGTGCTACCTTTTGGAAACAAATATGTATTTTGGAAAATGGCAGCTATTTTTCTCAGAGTTTTGTACTCCAATTTTTAACACATTATCCGGTGTCATTAAGTCATACAGCATGGAAACAGGCCCTTCACTCATCTAGTCCATGCCGACCAAGTTGCCCCATCTACAATAGTCCCATTTGCCTTCATTTAAGTGCTGTCTCCCTTATTTCTTCTGGCAGCTCGTTTCACATGCCCACCATCTTCTGAGTAAAAAAGTTGCCCCCCGAGTTCTTATCAAATCTTTCTCTTCTCACCTCAAACCTAAGTATTCGGGTTCTTGATTCCCTTACCCTAGTTCAAATACTCTGTGATTTACTCCATCTATTCTCTGCATCTTTTTATACACCTCAGTAATATTCCCACTCACGCCAACAAAATCATGTTGACTATCCCTAATCAGCCTCGGCCTATCCAAATGCATATATATGTTATCACTCAGAAGCATCTCTTGTTTAGTCAGAAGTTGGTGAATCTGTGGAATTCTTTGCCACTGAAAGCTGTGGAGGCCAAGTCAATGGATATTTTGAAGGCAGAGATAGATAGATTCTTGATTAGTGCGGGTGTCAGGGGTTGTGTGGAGAAGGCAGGAGAATGGGGTCGTCCTGGGGTAAGGCTCCATAGAAACATAGACAATAGGTGCAGGAGTAGGCCATTCGGTCCTTCGAGCCAGCACCGCCATTCTATATGATCATGGCTGATCATCCAAAATCAGTACCCCGTTCCTGCCTTCTTCCCATATCCCCTGACTCTGCTATTTTTAAGAGCCCTATCTAGCTCTCTCTTGAAAGTATCCAGAGAACTGGCCTCCACCGCCCTCTGAGGCAGAGAATTCCACAGACTCACAACTCTCTGTGAGAAAAAGTGTTTCCTCATCTCCGTTCTAAATGGCCTACCCCTTATTCTTAAAGTGTGACCCCTGGTTCTAGACTCCCCCAAAATCGGGAACCTTTTTACCTGCATCTACCATGTCCAATCCCCTAAGAATTTTATATGTTTCTATAAGATCCCCTCTCATCCTTCTAAATTCCAGCGAATACAAGCCCAGTCGATCCATTCTTTCGTCTTACGTCAGTCCCGCATCCCAGGAATTGTAGTTGCTTCCTTACTCACACCTGCCTTGCCCCTCACTTTAATGGGAACATGCATGGTTTGAACTCTCACCATCACACTTTTAAAGTATTGCTCTTTCCAGATGTCCCTTTGCCCACAAGCAACCTATCAACCTTTGCAAGTTCCTGTCTAATACCATCAAAGTTGTCCTTGCCCCAATTCACAACTTTAACTTTGACTAGCCCTCTCCATATCTATAACTATTTCAAAGTTAATAAAACTGTAGTTGCTGGAACCCAAAAGACACAAAATACACTTCAGTCATTTGCTCTTCTCAGTTTTCCTAGTCTAGGTCAATCTTTGCCCTCTCCTTGGTAGAATCCTCTACATATTGGCTAAGGAAGATTTACTGAACACATTTGACAAATTCCACCTAGTCTTCTTAATTCAAGGACGGCTAACTTCAATAGCACAGGGTGGTTCTGGCCAGGATAAGGTGGAATTAAACATTTGCATCTAAAAACCATGATCTTTAGTTTAAAAAAAAGGCATGACTCATGTCAAATGAGCAGCACAGTGGTGCAGCAGTAGAGTTGCTGCCTTGCAACACTTGCAGCGCCGGAGACCCGGGTTCGATCCCTACTACGAGTGCTATCTGTACGGAGTTTGTACGTTCTCCCCGTGACCGTGTGGGTTTTCTCTGAAATCTTCAGTTTCCTCCCACACTCCAAAGACGTACAGGTATGTAGGTAAATTGGGTTGGTATAAGTGTAAATTGTCCCTAGTGTGTGTAGGATAGTGTTAATGTGGGGGGATAGCTGGTCGGTGTGGACTTGGTGGACCGAGGGACCTGTTTCCGCACTGTATCTCTAAACTAAACTTAACTAATTAAGCCCTTCTTCTTGTGTATGGCGTGCACAGCCTAACGTTGTAGGACATCTTGATCTATTTGATCTTATTTGATTGTGCACGCCAGTTTGATTGCATTTGTCGAAACAGGGCAGACCATGTGAAGGTTGCAATCTCCCACCCCATTAAGCCCTTGGTACTATGGCAGTCCCAGTCTATAATGGAAAAACTAGAATACCCTACGATGATAACCCTAATAGTATTGCAGCTGCCTGCACTCCCCCTGCATATTTATTCTTCTATAAGCGCTGCAACAAATCTACCGCTGCGCTACTGTGCCGCTCTAATCTCTAGTGTTTCCAGGTATCAACTGGACTGTCAATATATTACAGCATGTAGTGTTTTAACTGCAAGTGTGTGAACATTACTAGTTCGAAAGTCAATTCCTGCCAACTTTGTTTCGGACAAATAATGTGCATATCCACATCTGAACTGAGCTTTACACACCTTCCACACACGCATGAAACTAGCTTCCCTGATTAATTGTTCACTGGTTACCAGTTACCTGCAGCTGTCAGGCTGCATCTTATTGTACCTGGTGCTTGTGACAAAACTATGAATATTGCCAAATATTCTTCTAATTCCCATCAACTATTTGGATGTCTATGGTACCTTTCCACCAAAGAGGATAAGAGATCATCTTCTTTTATCTCTCAGCTCTACCCTTACAGCCCCACTGGACAAACCACCAGTAATGTCATCTCGACGACTGCCCTGCCGTTGCTCTTCATCAGGAAAGCAACTCCCCTTCCTCTTTGACCCTCAACTCTAGCTCGCCTGCAGCACCTGTACCCTGAAATGTTAAGCTGCCAGTCCTGCCCCTCCCTTAGCCAGGACTGGCATTTTTTTCTCCCCCAAATAGCCATGGGTTTAGTTTAGTTTAGAGATACAGCTTCGGCCCACCGGGTCTGCACCGACCAACGTTCCCCGCACACTAACTCTGCCCTACACATACTAGGGACAATTAACCTACAAACCAGCACATCTTTGGAGTGCGGGAGGAAACCGAAGATCTCGGAGGAAACCCACGCAGGTCACGGGGAGAACGTACAAACTCCGTACAGACATCACCCGTAGTCGGGATCGAACCAGAGTCTCTGGCACTAAAAGCGCTGCAAGGCAACAACTCTACCGTTGCGCCACCATGCCTACCATGGGATGTCAAAACAGAGTTGAGAATACGAAAGATCGTTCACATCAAGGAAAGACACAAAATAGTTACATTCTGAACAATTTCAGGTCAGGTCGGGGGGGAGTTCCCCCCGCCACGGGTACTATGTAATCCCGTGCTACCTGCTCCATGGTTGGATAGTCGGCGACTAAACCGTCTCCCCCACCTGGTTTGCCAGGTGAGGAGGGGGCTGTGGACCCCCACCAGGACCAAAAACAAGACCTGTCAAAGGGCGGATGAGCTCCTAGCGAGCCAACAGCCATCCACACTTCAGTAGAAGTTGCGATCACTGTCGTACATAGCATTGTAAGGCACCGTGCCCATTGATGTTTTCAACGATGATGATGAACAACTAATTCAAAGTTTTGTCAAAGCAAAAATACTTCCTCCAACAAAAAAAATATTGTGGAGTAATTCAGAACATTGAATTAATTACAGTGGAAGCCTTCAACAAGTACCATTTTTCTTTTGAGTGGTAGTAGAGAATTGGTGGCAGATTTGTCAAATACCCATCATCATAGCATTAAAAGGCAAAGAGAATCCAGGAAAACATCACACTGCCCTGTTAAAATGTCACAAAATTGAAGCTATTGCTTTGCTCATATTCCACCACAACAATGACATTGATTATGAAAGTCACCAGCGACCAACGTCATTAGAAAGAGGGAGTGCTGCTTGACTAATCTTCTTGATCTTAAAGGGGAAACAAAAATATATAATCATATATGTATAAAATCATGAGAGGAATAGATCGGGTAGATGCACAGAGTCTCTTGCCCATAGCAGGTGAATCGAGGACCAGAGGACAGGTGAAGGGGGGAAATATTTAATAGGAATCTGAGGGGTAATTTTGCACATTTTGCACAATGAAGCATGTTTGGAAAAGTTACCAAACGGCGAGATTGCACCAAGAGTCGTTCTTGCAAAGCCCACTCCCGGCTACAGTGACCGATATGTGCGGATTTTAAATGAATTCAGCCCCTAGAGTTACCTACCGCTCAAGCAGGGCTCCATGCCCGTGTGGCTGTGTGCTGGTGGCGGCCTGGCCACTCGGCCCGTCTCCCCGGGGAGATCCCGGCTCTCCGCTGCACCGGGCAATGTCCCTCTCTCTTCTGTCGCAGCGCAAGGGAGTGAATCGTTGCCGGCGGCCGGACCGTCCCGCTCGGCGGTCTCCATCGCCCCTCCGGCTTGTCTGTCTGTCTGGCTGGCTGGCTAGTTGACTTGGCCTCCTCTTGCCGCTGCAGCTCTCTAAAAGTTTCCACCGACGCTCACAAGAAGTTTCATGCTCAACTCTCCTGCGAAAATCTGCCAGTGAATGCCCGCGGGACCTCCTATTTTGGACTTGCACCGAGGCACATGAGAGCGGCGGCCGTCTCCACTGCTCTCCTCTCCTCTCCACCGCCACTACTCGTGACGGTCTGTCTGAGCAGCAGGTGGGATGGTTGCAGGAAGGAACTGCAGGTGCTGGTTTAAACCGAAGATAAGGCACAAAATGCTGGAGTAACTCAGCGGGGCAGGCAGCATCTCTGGAGAGAAGGAAAGGGTGGGATGTCCCGTGTGCACACACCCCTCCCTGCAAGTTCGGAGGACCAAGCAAAAATGTCCACACTAGTTGCTGATTTATACAAAATGTATCATTAAAAAATATATATATATTTTTTTTCATTTCGGGCACTTGTCTTGACTTGCGACAGAGTTATTTTTTTCATCAAAGTGCTGAATTTACAGTAACATTACCTCACTTTTTTTCTATGTGTAAGAAAGAACTGCAGATGCTGGTTTAAATCGAAGGTAGACACAAAATTCCGGAGTTAAGGGCCTGTCCCACTTTCCCGAGTTATTCACGAATTCTCCTGAGTTATTCACGAATTCTACCGAGTTTTCAAACTCGCAGAATGTTCGTAACGAGTCCGTGGATATATCGTAGCGGCTCGTTATGCCAGCCGTAGGTACTCAGGGCATCAGGTAAGTCGGGACGTTTTTTTCGGCCTGATGAAAAATGTCCACGAGTAAGAAAATATAGCCCCGAGTACCTACGGCTGGCATAACGAGCCGCTATGATATATCCACGGACTCCTACGGCCTCCTACGGACTCGTTACAAACATTCTGCGAGTTTGAAAATTTGAAAACATGTTGAAAAATGTCCACGACAGCCCCGAGTACCTACGAGCGGCTATTACCGAGTTTGAATTAGGGGAAACTCTGGAGAACTCTTGAATTAGCTCGTACAGTGGGACAGCCCCATTACTCCAGCATTTTGTGTCTACCCTCACTTTTTTCTAATTCCTTCATCTGATGAAGTACATGAGCTTTCAACTCGTGTTTTTTGGGAATCTAACAAGGACACAGTTTATTTATTAGCAAGTCTTTTATTTATTGAACTTTTTTTTTTTTTAACGTTACCTATTAAGTAATGTGTCCATAGTACTACTTATGCTGCTGCAAGTAAGAATTTCATTGATCCTTCTCAGTACATATGAAAACATTAAACACTCTTGGCATTTCTATAACCTGCTCTCGTCGCTTGGTGCAGGACAGAATTGATGGTCAATGTGCTGGAGGAGGAGCAAATCAAACAGGCTAATTTGTCTTGGATGGTGTTGAGGTTCTTCAAGATAGACACAAAATGCTGGAGTAACTCAGCTGGGCAGGCAGCATCTCTGAGAGAAGGAATGGGTGACGTTTCGGGTCGAGACCCTCCTTCAGCCTGAAGAAGAGTCTCGATCTGAAACACCACCCATTCCTTCTCTCCAGAGATGCTGCCTGTCCCACTGAGTTACTCCAGCATTTTGTATCTATCTTCGGTTTAAACCAGCATCTGCAGTTCCTTCATACACATTAAGGTTCTTCAAAGCATTAAAAACATTTGAGAGTGGAAACAAAGAAGTGCAGTTGCTGGTTAATACAGAGAGGACACAATGTGCAGGAGTAACTCAGCAGCATCCCTGGAGAAAGGTCTAAAGAAGGCTCTCGACGCAATACTTCACCTATTCAAGTTCTTCAGGGATGCTGCCTGACCCGCCGAGTTACTCCAGCACTGTGTATCCTTTTGGGGCGGCATAGTGGCACAGCAGTGGAGTTGCTTCCTTACAGCGTCAGAGACCCGGGTTCGATCCTGACGATGGGTGCTGTCTGTATATTCTCCCTGTGACCTCGTGGGAATGAAAAATAAGTGTTCTTACTCATGACTGAGTTGTTGAAAAGAAACTTTGTGGACACTGAAGTCTATCCTGGCAGTGGAACCGAATATACCAATGCATAGTGATTCAAGACTGTTTGGGGAACAGAACATTTTTATATTTGAAACTGGATTGGAAATTTATGAACCAGCTTTTTTCATTAAAATCAAAGTCTGAATGTTTAGCTTAGAGATACAGCATGGAAATAGGCACTTCAGCCCACTGTGGCCACACCGATCATCGATCACTCGTACACTGGTTCTATGTTCTCCCTCTTCCATACCTTACAATTTGGGGCAATTTACAGAAGCCAAAGGCCTTCAAACCTACACGTCCTTGAAATGTGGGAGGAAACCGGAGCACCTGGAGAAGACCCACGTGGTCACAGGGAGAACGTACAAACTCCACACAGACAGCACCCATAGTCAGGACCGAACCTGGGTCTCTGGTGCTGTGAGGCAGCAACTCTACTGCTGTGCCACTGTGGGAATGGTTCTGAGCTTATCCTGCTACCTCAACATCATACCAGTAATCACCAGGATGTTGCCTGGATTAGAGGGGGTGAGCTATAAGGAGAGATTGGACAAACTTGGATTGTTTTCTCTGGAGAGTCGGAGGTGGAGGGGTGACCTGATAGAAGCATGTAGATTTATGAGAGCCATAGATAGAGTAGATGGAGTATTTTCCCCAGGGTGCAAATGTCAAATACTGGTGGATGCAGATACAACTGTGATATTTAAGTGACATTTGGACAGTCACAATAACATGTAGGGAATGGAGGGATGTAGACTATATTCAGGCAGGTGGGATTAGTTTAATGTGTGGGAAGGAACTGCAGATGCTGGTTTAAATCGAAGATAGACACAAAATGCAGGAGTAACTCAGCGGGACAGGCAGCATCTGTGGATAGAAAAAATGGGTGAGGTTTCGGGTCGAGCCCCTTCTTCAAATTCTTTAGTTTAGTTTTGCTTCTTTAGTTTAAATTGACATCATGGTTTGTACAAGCATGGCCTATGCTGCTCTGTATTCAGTCCCTGTAATTAACTGAAGTGGAAACAAAGGCCAAATCAAGCTGAATGTCCTTACCCAGGAGATACCCAGGGAGGTCTCATCTGTGCATTGTGAGTCTTTTGCCGAGGATCGCCAATGTTGGAGCTCTGACCGCGGGGCCTGTGGACTTTAACACCATGAAGCCAGCGGTCTCCGGTAAGAAGCGGCAGACTCGGGAGCTCCATGCTCCCGTCCGTCCCGACGCCGGAGTTTCCATCATCCCGACGAGAGTGCTTGAACAGCGGACCGTCGGCAACAGGAAGTGTGGAGGGTTCAAGGCCCCGACCACGGGTGAACATAGGAGGAAGATGACTGAACTTTATTGCCTTCCATCACAGTGAGGAATGTTGATTCCACTGTGGTGGATGTTTATGTTAAACTTTATTTTATGTGCTGTGTGAATTTTTGCTTTTTTACTTAGTATGGCTGTATGGTAACTCAAATTTCACTGTACCTTAATTGGTACATGTGACAATTAAATTGAATCTTGATCTTGAATTTTGAATCTTAAATCTTTGACTGCAGGAAAAGGTTGGTACAGTCGGTTAATGCTGAAAGGCTTTTTATTTCAGTTTTGGGGGTCTATGATATTCAGAAATGTTTTAAAACTATTAGAATTATTGCAAATTTAAATGTGTGAATGTTGTACATCATTAAAATTAATAATGCAAGTGTAGATAACAATAGATAATAGGTGCAGGAGCAGGCCTTTCGGCCCTTCAAGCCAGCACCGCCATTCAATGTGATCATGGCTGATCATCCCCAATCAGTACCCCGTTCCTGCCTCCTCCCCATATCCCCTGACTCCGCTATCTTTAACAGCTCTGTCTAGCTCTCTCTTGAAAGCATCCAGAGAACCGGCCTCCACCGCCCTCTGAGGCAGAGAATTCCACAGACTCACAACTCTCTGTGTGAAAAAGTTTTTCCTCATCTCCGTTCTAAATGGCTTACCTCTTATTCTTAATCTGTGGACCCTGGTTCTGGACTCCCCCAATATCAGGAACATGTTTCCTGCCTCTAGCGTGTCCAAACCCTTAATAATCTTATATGTTTCAATAAGATTCCCTCTCATCCTTCTAAATTCCAGAGTATACAAGTCCAGCCGTTCCATTCTATCAACATATGACAGCCCCGCCATCCCGGGAATTAACCTGGTGAACCTACGCTGCACTCCCTCAATAGCATTATTTACATAATAATAGCATAATAGCATCAATTAAAGTATTAAACTGAGGTAAAATAACAAAAAAACAGACTTCACTAGTTCTCCAGCTTGAGAATTTCAAATGGAAATGAATCGTGCCAGGCCTGATTGAAGAACTACGAGATGTTTAAGAAATAACTGTAGTTGCTGTAAAAATCGAAGGCAGGCAAAAAAGCTGGAGAAACTCAGCGGGTGAGGCAGCATCTATGGAGCGAAGGAATAGGTGTTGTTTCGGGTCGAGACCCTTCTTCAGACTGATGTGGGGGGTGGGGGGGGGGGGCGGGTGGGGGGCAGGCAGGGGGGGTGGGAAGAAGAAAGGAAGAGGAGGAGACAGTGGGCTGTGGGAGAGCTGGGAAGGGGAGGGGAAGGAGGGAGAAAGCAAGGACAAGAGATGTGTCCATCTCCTTTGATCTGCCGGCTTCAGGAAGCAGGGTGAAAACTACCAGGGCTGAAAAGTAACCATGGCAACCTTGACCCACATTCGGAAATTTCATCTGGAATTGGAGCCTGAATATAGGTGGACAGATAATCATTAACCAGTAATGGCAGGAATACATAACGCAAAGTAATTTCCAAGGATCTGGCCTAGCAATAGTGAATGAAGCAAACACTGGTATATTCTTGTGTAGGAAGGAACTGCAGATGCTAGTTTAAACCGAAGATAGACACAAAATGCTGGAGTAACTCAGCGGGACAGGCAGCATCTCTGGAGAGAAGTAATAGGTGATGTTTTGGGTCGAGACCCTTCTTCAGACCCTATTGTTCTAATTTCCTAATTCCTATATTCCTAATGTCCACTGATCCCATGCACAATGAGAAAGTGTAGGATTCAATGTTATTGTATTTTTTATGTGGAAAGATATTCAGTGGCCGAGCTTGGTTTGTCTGGTGCATTTGATATAATCTGCTGAGTTTTTTCATCTTAAAACAGTGTTTAGTTTAGAAATACAGCACGGAAACAGGCCCTTTGGCCCACTGTGTCCGCGCTGACCAGCGATCCCCTACACACACTAGGGACAATTTACAATTAAACCAAGCTAATTAACATACAAACCTGTTTGTCTTTGGAGTGTGGGAGGAAACCGGAGATCCCGGAGAAAATCTAGGTTGGTCATGGGGAGAATGTACAAACTCCATACAGACAGCACTCATAGTCAGGATTGAACCCGGGTCTCTGGTGCCGCGCCACCGTGCCGCACCAGTGGAATTCATTATTTCCCTTGTTTTATTTTCCTTCCTGTTGTAGGGTTTTAAAACGTTAAAGTGGCGTCATCTAGCCACTCCCTCATTCATCTCACAATTTTTCCACGATTTTTTATCTTTCTGACTGTGTCCTATATGTTTAAGAAACCATCCCTTCACTGTAATGTAAATATGAACTAATGTAAAGCAGAAAATTGTTGTAATCAAGCTGAAGCTGAATTGTTCTACTCAATCTACTCAAGCTGAAGGAGGATGGTGTTGGAAGTTCTGTGCAGCCAGTTAGCAGTCTCTCTGTCTCACCACTAATCAGACTTCTCCATCATCTGCCATCAGCACTGTTTTGATGAATCTTATTGTAATCATAATAATAATCATCATAATCATACTTTATTGGCCAAGAATGTTTTGCAACATACGAGGAATTTGATTTGCCATGCAGTCATACCAATAAAAAGCAACAGAACACACAAAATACATTTTGACATAAACATCCACCACAGCGACTCCTCCACATTCCTCACTGTGATGGAAGGCGAAAAAAAGTTCAATCTCTTCCCTTCTTTTTCCTCCAGCGGTCGGGGGCCTCTAACCTTCCGTTGACGGGACGATCTTACTCCCGTAGCCGGCGGCGGGCCTCCTCATCGGGGCGATCAAGCTCCTACATGGGGGGGGGATCTCAGCTCCCCCGCACCGGGCGATCTACCCCAGGTCGGGGCTACGCGAACGTCGTGCGGCTTTGGAGCTTCCCGACATCGGTCTCAACCTGAGACCGCGAAGTCCTTGATGTTAAAGACCGCAGCCCGCGGTTGGAGCGTCGATCCCAGGCAAGGAATCGGCTCCGATGGTAAGTCCACGCCCCGTGGTGGGGCTCAAATTCAGTCCCGAGCAAGGCCTCCAGCTCCACAATGTTAGGCCGCAGAGCGACCGGAGATCGCATCTCCGGCAAGGTAAGTGATTGAAAAAAGTCCCCCCCCCACCCCCCCACATAAAACAAACCAGAGAACATTAACACAAACTTTTAAAACACACTAAAAATAACACACAAAAAACGAAAAGGACAGACTGTGGGTGAGGCTGCCATCGAGGCACCACCCGGTGGACCTTCAAGACACAGCACTTTGTAAATTCAAGACACGGCACCTTGTCTTCTGAGTGGGGTGTATATATACAGAAAGGGATGATTAAGTGTGATCCTCATCTTTGCCCATGAGGGACGTGATCTGAAATGTTCCCAGGCTGTTCTGCTTAATGTCAAAATATGATGAAAAGTCAATTGTACTTGGACAATAGCCATGGCGAGGGCACTGTTTAATGGTTTATAAGTGTTTTGGTATCATGCCGGAAATCCTGGCACATTTCCTGTTCCTGCAAGGAT